>NHQK01000076.1:0-328163 GCA_016864655.1 Phytophthora cactorum
GCTCTACCATTTGAGCTACATCCCCGGATATTCCACTCATCCACCCACCAAAAACAAAATCCACATTACCGACGCATCACGCGCTCACACCAGCTCCTACACGTACCACGGCCTTCACATGTCGCTCGCGCATCTCTTCCGTACGGTCTGGTCTGTGCCTTCCAAATCGCATCCGAGACCACATACCCAACCGAAACCACCTCACAAAATTGCACTCTTTCCCGCTATCTGCACAGTCTACTGCGGCCTTCACACTTTGTCCACGTACTGCTGTGCTACACACGGAGCCTCCTATGCCGGTTTGAGACGTTCAGAAATCGAATTTCACTTGGCAAACAAAATGATACACCGACCAGTCTACCAACTCATGTGACTACGACACAATCGCGCCATAAGAGACAGCTAAAAGGAATCAAGGTTGGGTGACAGCGAGTAGTGCGAGTAGTGCGAGTAGTGCGAGTAGTGCGAGTAGTGCGAGGAGTGCGAGGAGTGCGAGGAGTGCGAGGAGTGCGAGTAGTGGGAATCGACCACGGTGATGATCCAGCAGCCGACTAGCAACACGATACGCCTAGAGGGTGCCAACCCGCTGCGCGAGCACACGCTAGAGGCCACAGGACACGCGCCCACAGGCAAACAACAACGGCACACGGTACCGGCACACAAAAACAAAGGTAGAAGAAGCATAATGGATAGAAGAGTTGCTGCGCGTGCCCGGATTCGAACCAGGGATTCACAGCGCGAACGTGGAGGTAACTACGCTGACCCACTATACTACACACGCCTGGAGAAGCAGGGTATCGATCCCTGTACCTCTCGCATGCTAAGCGAGCGCGTCTACCATTTGAGCTAACATCCCCGGATATTCCACTCTCCACCCACCACACAAAGAACAAAATCCACATTACCCGAACGCACTTACCGCGCTCACACCAGCTCCTACACGTACCACGGCCTTCACATGTCGCTCGCGCATCTCTTCCGTACGGTCTGGTCTGTGCCTTCCAAATCGCATCCGAGACCACATACCCAACCGAAACCACCTCACAAAATTGCACTCTTTCCCGCTATCTGCACAGTCTACTGCGGCCTTCACACTTTGTCCACGTACTGCTGTGCTACACACGGAGCCTCCTATGCCGGTTTGAGACGTTCAGAAATCGAATTTCACTTGGCAAACAAAATGATACACCGACCAGTCTACCAACTCATGTGACTACGACACAATCGCGCCATAAGAGACAGCTAAAAGGAATCAAGGTTGGGTGACAGCGAGTAGTGCGAGTAGTGCGAGTAGTGCGAGTAGTGCGAGTAGTGCGAGGAGTGCGAGGAGTGCGAGGAGTGCGAGGAGTGCGAGTAGTGGGAATCGACCACGGTGATGATCCAGCAGCCGACTAGCAACACGATACGCCTAGAGTAGGTGCATAGGCCGCGTGGGAGCAACGTAGAGGCCACAGGGAACGGCACAACGGCACAACGGCACAACGGCACAACGGCAACAAAAACAAAGGTAGAAGAAGCATAATGGATAGAAGAGTGCGCGTGCCCGGATTCGAACCAGGGATTTCACCGCCACAAGGTGAGGTACTGACCACTATACTACACACGCCTGGAGAAGCAGGGTATCGATCCCTGTACCTCTCGCATGCTAAGCGAGCGCTCTACCATTTGAGCTACATCCCCGGATATTCCACTCATCCACCCACCAAAAACAAAATCCACATTACCGACGCATCACGCGCTCACACCAGCTCCTACACGTACCACGGCCTTCACATGTCGCTCGCGCATCTCTTCCGTACGGTCTGGTCTGTGCCTTCCAAATCGCATCCGAGACCACATACCCAACCGAAACCACCTCACAAAATTGCACTCTTTCCCGCTATCTGCACAGTCTACTGCGGCCTTCACACTTTGTCCACGTACTGCTGTGCTACACACGGAGCCTCCTATGCCGGTTTGAGACGTTCAGAAATCGAATTTCACTTGGCAAACAAAATGATACACCGACCAGTCTACCAACTCATGTGACTACGACACAATCGCGCCATAAGAGACAGCTAAAAGGAATCAAGGTTGGGTGACAGCGAGTAGTGCGAGTAGTGCGAGTAGTGCGAGTAGTGCGAGGAGTGCGAGGAGTGCGAGGAGTGCGAGTAGTGGGAATCGACCACGGTGATGATCCAGCAGCCGACTAGCAACACGATACGCCTAGAGTAGGTGCATAGGCCGCGTGGGAGCAACGTAGAGGCCACAGGGAACGGCACAACGGCACAACGGCACAACGGCACAACGGCAACAAAAACAAAGGTAGAAGAAGCATAATGGATAGAAGAGTGCGCGTGCCCGGATTCGAACCAGGGATTTCACCGCCACAAGGTGAGGTACTGACCACTATACTACACACGCCTGGAGAAGCAGGGTATCGATCCCTGTACCTCTCGCATGCTAAGCGAGCGCTCTACCATTTGAGCTACATCCCCGGATATTCCACTCATCCACCCACCAAAAACAAAATCCACATTACCGACGCATCACGCGCTCACACCAGCTCCTACACGTACCACGGCCTTCACATGTCGCTCGCGCATCTCTTCCGTACGGTCTGGTCTGTGCCTTCCAAATCGCATCCGAGACCACATACCCAACCGAAACCACCTCACAAAATTGCACTCTTTCCCGCTATCTGCACAGTCTACTGCGGCCTTCACACTTTGTCCACGTACTGCTGTGCTACACACGGAGCCTCCTATGCCGGTTTGAGACGTTCAGAAATCGAATTTCACTTGGCAAACAAAATGATACACCGACCAGTCTACCAACTCATGTGACTACGACACAATCGCGCCATAAGAGACAGCTAAAAGGAATCAAGGTTGGGTGACAGCGAGTAGTGCGAGTAGTGCGAGTAGTGCGAGTAGTGCGAGTAGTGCGAGGAGTGCGAGGAGTGCGAGTAGTGGGAATCGACCACGGTGATGATCCAGCAGCCGACTAGCAACACGATACGCCTAGAGTAGGTGCATAGGCCGCGTGGGAGCAACGTAGAGGCCACAGGGAACGGCACAACGGCACAACGGCACAACGGCACAACGGCAACAAAAACAAAGGTAGAAGAAGCATAATGGATAGAAGAGTGCGCGTGCCCGGATTCGACCCGGGGTTTTCACCGCCACAAGGTGAGGTACTGACCACTATACTACACACGCCTGGAGAAGCAGGGTATCGATCCCTGATTCGCATGCTAAGCGAGCGCTCTATCAATTTGAGCTAAGTCATCCGGGATATTCCAACATATCCACCACACCAAAAACAAAATCCACATTACCGACGCATCACGCGCTCACACCAGCTCCTACACGTAACCACGGCCTTCACATGTCGCTCGCGCATCTCTCCGTACGGTCTGGTCTGTGCCTTCCAAATCGCATCCCGAGACCACATACCCCAACCGAAACCACACCTCACAAAATTTGCACTCTTTCCCGCTATCTGCACAGTCTACTGCGGCCTTCACACTTTGTCCACGTACTGCTGTGCTACACACGGAGCCTCCTATGCCGGTTTGAGACGTTCAGAAATCGAATTTCACTTGGCAAACAAAATGATACACCGACCAGTCTACCAACTCATGTGACTACGACACAATCGCGCCATAAGAGACAGCTAAAAGGAATCAAGGTTGGGTGACAGCGAGTAGTGCGAGTAGTGCGAGTAGTGCGAGTAGTGCGAGTAGTGCGAGTAGTGCGAGGAGTGCGAGGAGTGCGAGGAGTGCGAGTAGTGCGAGGAGTGCGAGGAGTGCGAGTAGTGGGAATCGACCACGGTGATGATCCAGCAGCCGACTAGCAACACGATACGCCTAGAGTAGGTGCATAGGCCGCGTGGGAGCAACGTAGAGGCCACAGGGAACGGCACAACGGCACAACGGCACAACGGCACAACGGCAACAAAAACAAAGGTAGAAGAAGCATAATGGATAGAAGAGTGCGCGTGCCCGGATTCGAACCAGGGATTTCACCGCCACAAGGTGAGGTACTGACCACTATACTACACACGCCTGGAGAAGCAGGGTATCGATCCCTGTACCTCTCGCATGCTAAGCGAGCGCTCTACCATTTGAGCTACATCCCCGGATATTCCACTCATCCACCCACCAAAAACAAAATCCACATTACCGACGCATCACGCGCTCACACCAGCTCCTACACGTACCACGGCCTTCACATGTCGCTCGCGCATCTCTTCCGTACGGTCTGGTCTGTGCCTTCCAAATCGCATCCGAGACCACATACCCAACCGAAACCACCTCACAAAATTGCACTCTTTCCCGCTATCTGCACAGTCTACTGCGGCCTTCACACTTTGTCCACGTACTGCTGTGCTACACACGGAGCCTCCTATGCCGGTTTGAGACGTTCAGAAATCGAATTTCACTTGGCAAACAAAATGATACACCGACCAGTCTACCAACTCATGTGACTACGACACAATCGCGCCATAAGAGACAGCTAAAAGGAATCAAGGTTGGGTGACAGCGAGTAGTGCGAGTAGTGCGAGTAGTGCGAGTAGTGCGAGGAGTGCGAGTAGTGCGAGGAGTGCGAGTAGTGCGAGGAGTGGGAGGAGTGCGAGTAGTGGGAATCGACCACGGTGATGATCCAGCAGCCGACTAGCAACACGATACGCCTAGAGTAGGTGCATAGGCCGCGTGGGAGCAACGTAGAGGCCACAGGGAACGGCACAACGGCACAACGGCACAACGGCAACAAAAACAAAGGTAGAAGAAGCATAATGGATAGAAGAGTGCGCGTGCCCGGATTCGAACCAGGGATTTCACCGCCACAAGGTGAGGTACTGACCACTATACTACACACGCCTGGAGAAGCAGGGTATCGATCCCTGTACCTCTCGCATGCTAAGCGAGCGCTCTACCATTTGAGCTACATCCCCGGATATTCCACTCATCCACCCACCAAAAACAAAATCCACATTACCGACGCATCACGCGCTCACACCAGCTCCTACACGTACCACGGCCTTCACATGTCGCTCGCGCATCTCTTCCGTACGGTCTGGTCTGTGCCTTCCAAATCGCATCCGAGACCACATACCCAACCGAAACCACCTCACAAAATTGCACTCTTTCCCGCTATCTGCACAGTCTACTGCGGCCTTCACACTTTGTCCACGTACTGCTGTGCTACACACGGAGCCTCCTATGCCGGTTTGAGACGTTCAGAAATCGAATTTCACTTGGCAAACAAAATGATACACCGACCAGTCTACCAACTCATGTGACTACGACACAATCGCGCCATAAGAGACAGCTAAAAGGAATCAAGGTTGGGTGACAGCGAGTAGTGCGAGTAGTGCGAGTAGTGCGAGTGAGTGCGAGGAGTGCGAGGAGTGCGAGTAGTGGGAATCGACCACGGTGATGATCCAGCAGCCGACTAGCAACACGATACGCCTAGAGTAGGTGCATAGGCCGCGTGGGAGCAACGTAGAGGCCACAGGGAACGGCACAACGGCACAACGGCACAACGGCACAACGGCAACAAAAACAAAGGTAGAAGAAGCATAATGGATAGAAGAGTGCGCGTGCCCGGATTCGAACCAGGGATTTCACCGCCACAAGGTGAGGTACTGACCACTATACTACACACGCCTGGAGAAGCAGGGTATCGATCCCTGTACCTCTCGCATGCTAAGCGAGCGCTCTACCATTTGAGCTACATCCCCGGATATTCCACTCATCCACCCACCAAAAACAAAATCCACATTACCGACGCATCACGCGCTCACACCAGCTCCTACACGTACCACGGCCTTCACATGTCGCTCGCGCATCTCTCCGTACGTTCTGGGTCTGTGCCTTTCCAAATCGCATCCGAGACCACATACCCAATCCGAAACCAGCCTCACAAAAATTGCACTCTTTCCGCTATCTGCACAGTCTACTGCGGCCTTCACGACTCTTGTCCAACGTACTGCTGTGCTACACACGGAGCCTCCTATGCCGGTTTGAGACGTTCAGAAATCGAATTTCACTTGGCAAACAAAATGATACACCGACCAGTCTACCAACTCATGTGACTACGACACAATCGCGCCATAAGAGACAGCTAAAAGGAATCAAGGTTGGGTGACAGCGAGTAGTGCGAGGAGTGCGAGGAGTGCGAGTAGTGGGAATCGACCACGGTGATGATCCAGCAGCCGACTAGCAACACGATACGCCTAGAGTAGGTGCATAGGCCGCGTGGGAGCAACGTAGAGGCCACAGGGAACGGCACAACGGCACAACGGCACAACGGCACAACGGCACAACGGCAACAAAAACAAAGGTAGAAGAAGCATAATGGATAGAAGAGTGCGCGTGCCCGGATTCGAACCAGGGATTTCACCGCCACAAGGTGAGGTACTGACCACTATACTACACACGCCTGGAGAAGCAGGGTATCGATCCCTGTACCTCTCGCATGCTAAGCGAGCGCTCTACCATTTGAGCTACATCCCCGGATATTCCACTCATCCACCCACCAAAAACAAAATCCACATTACCGACGCATCACGCGCTCACACCAGCTCCTACACGTACCACGGCCTTCACATGTCGCTCGCGCATCTCTTCCGTACGGTCTGGTCTGTGCCTTCCAAATCGCATCCGAGACCACATACCCAACCGAAACCACCTCACAAAATTGCACTCTTTCCCGCTATCTGCACAGTCTACTGCGGCCTTCACACTTTGTCCACGTACTGCTGTGCTACACACGGAGCCTCCTATGCCGGTTTGAGACGTTCAGAAATCGAATTTCACTTGGCAAACAAAATGATACACCGACCAGTCTACCAACTCATGTGACTACGACACAATCGCGCCATAAGAGACAGCTAAAAGGAATCAAGGTTGGGTGACAGCGAGTAGTGCGAGTAGTGCGAGTAGTGCGAGTAGTGGGAATCGACCACGGTGATGATCCAGCAGCCGACTAGCAACACGATACGCCTAGAGTAGGTGCATAGGCCGCGTGGGAGCAACGTAGAGGCCACAGGGAACGGCACAACGGCACAACGGCACAACGGCACAACGGCAACAAAAACAAAGGTAGAAGAAGCATAATGGATAGAAGAGTGCGCGTGCCCGGATTCGAACCAGGGATTTCACCGCCACAAGGTGAGGTACTGACCACTATACTACACACGCCTGGAGAAGCAGGGTATCGATCCCTGTACCTCTCGCATGCTAAGCGAGCGCTCTACCATTTGTGCTACATCCCCGGATATTCCACTCATCCACCCACCAAAAACAAAATCCACATTACCGACGCATCACGCGCTCACACCAGCTCCTACACGTACCACGGCCTTCACATGTCGCTCGCGCATCTCTTCCGTACGGTCTGGTCTGTGCCTTCCAAATCGCATCCGAGACCACATACCCAACCGAAACCACCTCACAAAATTGCACTCTTTCCCGCTATCTGCACAGTCTACTGCGGCCTTCACACTTTGTCCACGTACTGCTGTGCTACACACGGAGCCTCCTATGCCGGTTTGAGACGTTCAGAAATCGAATTTCACTTGGCAAACAAAATGATACACCGACCAGTCTACCAACTCATGTGACTACGACACAATCGCGCCATAAGAGTGAGATACCAATACTTGGGTGTCTCATCGGGAAGAACGGCGTACGCCCTGACCTAGAGAAGGTCATAGTGATAAGTGAATGGCCTACGCTATCCAATGCCAAGGAACTGAGGCAAGCCCAAGGAACTGAAGCAGTTCCTTGGGCTTGCAGCATACCTGTGCAAGTGCGTTTAGAACTGCGTGGGCAAGATTTGCCCGCTGTCGCAGCTTCTCAAGAAGGAAACTGGGTGGAAATGGACTGCTGAGTGACAACAGGCCTTCGATGCAGTCAAGAAGGGCTTGACAGTGGCTGACCAAGATCGTCCGTTCCACGTCGTGTGTGACGCATCCGACTTTGCGATCGGATGCACGCTGATGCAGCACAATCACGAGGGTCGTGATCGTGTGGTCTACTATCAGTCGCCTCAACTAAAACCAGCTGCGCGTAACTATCCCGTGCATGGCAAGGAGCTCCTTGCCATGAAGTATGCACTCGCTAAGTTCCGAGTGTACTTACTTGGGAGTGGACCGTTTGTGGTCTACACCAAAAACGCTTCACCCGGTGAAGTCGCAACGAATGGGGAGATGGTTATCGTTCTTCGCAGAGTACGACTTCCGGGTTGAATACCAACCCGAAAGATTGAACATGGTGGCCGACGCGTTGTCACGTCGGCCGGATTACGCTATTAAAGACAGCTGACGTCCATCGGATTGGCGTCGAGAGTGTGAGTGCTTCGTCGTCATCGTTGATCGACGACGTGAAGGCCGCGTATGCGAGTGACGCACACGCGAAGTGGTTGCTGACCTATGTCTCAGCACCGTCCGACAAGGCCCGTCGCGGTTGGCACCACACCTTCGTGCTCGTGTACATCGTTATCGTGTGCACGAAGTACTGCTGTTTTACAGCGCAATGGACGATTATGATCTGCGAATGCGGATCATGTACGAGTACCACGATGCCCCTACGGCAGAGCATCCTGGTCGTGAGAAGACATACGTGCTTCTCACGCGTGACTTATACTGGAATCACCAGTACAAGTGGGTGCGCAAGGGCACCAGAGGCGATTGGTCAGGTTCGCCCGTCGAGAACATGTCTGCGTCCGGACTGTTAACTAGCTCCTGCAGCGGATCCGTCGCTCGTGACGCTTCGTGGTCGGCGGTAAGCGTCGTCCGAATCGCCGCGCTGTTCGTCGTGGCCTCCGGGGATGCATCGTCAGTCTCGCGACGCTTCGCTAGAGATCGGAGCTCGGCCTCGTGCATGCGTCCAGCGTACTGTTTCCAACCGCCCTTGGGCTGAACGAACCCCCACAACGCGTTATCGATCATTCGTTGGTAGATCATCGGGGCATTCTTCAACCCGAACGGCATTCGGAGCCATTCGAAATGCCCCAGGGCACACACGAAGGCCGAAATTTTGCGGGCACGTAGCGTCATCATCACCGCCCAGAACCCGCTCGCAGCATCGAGCGAGCAGAACCACAGATAATGAATGCCCCAGCTCTGTCAACAGGTCGTCCACGAGAGGCATCGCATACTCCATGATTGCTGTGATCATATTCACACGCTTGTAATCGATGCACAGGCGAATGTCCTTCCCATTTTTCTTGAGCACTATCACTATCGGAGATGCCCATGGGCTGTCCGAAAAAGGCAATCAGACCAGCCTTAAGCAAACCCTTCAGCAATACATACAGCTTCTGCAAATAGCGCAGCGGCACTCGTCGCGCGCGTTGCTTGATGGGAGGATGTCCTTGGACGTCGATGTCGCAGACCAATCCGTATGCCGGCAGCGGTAGTGCATTTCCACTGGCAATCATGATCTCTTCGTGGGTTCTGAGCATTGCCACCAGGCGACTTTGTTCGTCGCTGGTGTGCTCGTCATCTTGTACATTCGGCGCTGAGTAGTCAAGCGTCGTCGGCGATGTTTCGGTCAAGTCTGGCAAAAATGCTAGCTCATGAGCATAGTCCTCTAACCCGGCGTCAGCCGCTGGGTGTTCACACGTAGCATCACCATCTGCTGAGCCCTGAGTTTTTTCGGCAACAGACTCGCGCATCGCAGACACGAACGTCGCGTCCAGTTCGTCCACCGCATCCGGGTCCGTGCTTAGAACCATCGTAGTGGCCTCTCTCCGTTTCGGTCGGGTATGCGGATCCTCATCACCGCTCAGCGACTGTAACGGGGTTACACGCAAGTGGCTACACGTAGCCACTTGGTTACATGGAGGGTTCTCGAACGTTGGTGTAAGACACACCAATGGTTACACTTTGCAGACCGCTGGTCTGTATGCATTTAGGCTTCCTACTGGTAGATAAGCATTTCTTTCTACAAATTAGATTAGCAGGGTTCCGACAGCCATCGGATGACAGAATACCTTTCATATAGGATATCAGTTTTAGGAGGAAACCCAGTCCAGACATAAATCATAAATAACAGTTCTCATTTTAACCCAAAACGGCTTTTAGCTTTTCTTATTTTAGTAAATCTATACTTTCGGACGACAGTATAGTTAACCTAAGTTTAAGCAAACTACGCTTCCTCGTACACGTGCGCTAACGTGTAAGCCGAAGTAGTGGGCTCAGAGTAGGCCCATTACAGCGACGGTTCCCTCGAGGTCACGTGCGAGTCCACCACCATGTCTCCGAGGTCTGTCTCCGCCGAGTCTGAAACGTCACAGTTTACAGACGAACCGTTGGCGACATCGCTTGAACAGGTCTCGAAGCATTCTGTAGCTGCTTCAGTGTGATCCCAAGCATCGCAGGTATCACTGACGTCCTCTCCATCGCCGTCGCCATCGGAATCATCGCCCGCAACTTCAGTCGTAGCCCCGACACCCACAGTCACGCTCAGACCGTCCGCGTCACTAGTACCGCTTGCTTCTTCGACTCGACCATCTCGTAGCGTCAGACCGTGACCCGAGTCATCGCTCGGCCTACGAAGAATGTCCGTAGGCGTTGTATAAACCGGCCGATCTACGAGCGACGGTTGGGCCGCGGCCCAGCGCTCATAGTGCTCACTTTCGAGGCCCAACAGCGTCGGATCCCGTAAACCTTCGTAAGCTAACACTTGCCAATCCTTGTACCGCCGCGACTTCGGCCTCACATAGCCGGCTTCTCGCGGAAGGCCGCCATGGGGTACCCAGACTACGAAGTCAGTGAACACGTCACACGTGGTGTCTCTGTCAGCAACATTCGTCAAGCGAACCTTCGCTAGGTCCCCGCGACGGTTCGACAAGAGCGTCGGAATGAGCTTCTCTGTTCTCCGCACCCATAGCGCATTGGTTTCTTCTGGAGGCTGAAGTCTGCGCACCCATGTGCCTCTACCCGTAAACCTCTCGGGCTTCGACACGGTACCTCGCGGCGTCCGACCGGATTAGCCTCCATCGTCTTCGACTTAAGCAGAGTTAACGTGGTTTCCCCCGGAAGCATGGCTGTGGACCTGTACAGGTCCAGAAGAACCCCAGCAGGTATCATGAAGTCCATCCCGAGGACCACGTCGACTCCGGCGTTGTGCGGCAGCACCCACATCTCGAACTCGTACACCAGCCGCCCCTCCAAGGTGACCTTCACCAGCACGCGACGCTTCGTCGTCAGCGCGCCCTTGCCAATCCCTTGAACGTCGATCGACCGACCATGGTTCGGCACGGCCCTCAGTCGAAGCTTCTTCGCGAAGCGCTCCGAAATGACACTAACGTTAGCACCGGTGTCTAGCAGTATTGTCGTTGGTTCGTCGTTGACAGCGCCACCCACCATCGCACGCATTCGCACGCGCTGATCATAGCGCTGCGACGACCACCATCCTAGGGATTCACCTTCGCGCAGTCGGACTACCTTGGGAGCTTTCTTCGGCACTAGCCGCTCCACGCTCACCGCGCTATCGATCGAAGCTTCGCTGAGCTCGTCACCAGGACCCGGTTTGTCGTTTTCAATTCCTCCGCCGTCGGCGAAGGTTCCATCGTAGTAATCTCCATTTTCAGTCGTTGGTCCATTCTCCAAATCTTCATCGGGCCACTCACTACCCGCGACGAAGGCGAAGATGCTCCTCGCCTCCACCGGAGGGCTAGTCAACTGTGGTAGCCCGTTCGGGCCCAACCCAGTCAGTGTTGGCGGGCTACCTAGTTTAAATGGCCTTCATCGATGAAAGTCCGCAGCTCAGCCGGAAGGTCAGACTTGTCTTCCTTCGCTAGAGCATACTTCAAGAAGCCTTAGAGGTGTCGGTACAGTTCGCACTGCCCCGCATCATGAACCTGCTTGCTAGTAACATTTAGAACATTACGTGTACGTTTTTTTAATTTTCGGTAATTCTTACCCTAATTAATAATCGAGAGTAGGTTTACAAGTTTATAATACATAACAATAGATTTCAATTAGATAGCCTATAGATTACTTCCGAGCGTTAGGAGTCATCCAAAGCATATTAACCAGGCCTGAGAAGGTTTAAACCTTCATTACAGTTCCTGCAACCGATGTGACCACACCTATATTTCCTACTTAAGTACGATTGCAGAATCTCCCTCCTTCTCTCTCAGTCGTGAATCGGCCGGCTCGAGGAAAGATGGTCAAGCTCTTCTGTGCGTTCGTAGGCAAGGAGGGAAGCGCGTTCGAGGTGGATATCGACGAGCGTGCATCGGTGTCAGCGTTGAAGAAGATGATCAAGGCGGAGAAGCCAAACGACCTGAAGGATGTTGATGCGGACAAGCTGCAACTCTTCCTGGCGAAGAAAGGCGACGCGTGGCTGACGCAACTTGACGCGCTGCAAGGCGTGAGTGACACGAGTGACTTTAAACATCTACAGTTCACGGACGCGGAGTTACGAGATGTTGGACTGGATAGTGGAGATCTGGGCGAAGTGAGTCGTGCAGATAGAGCTGATGGAAAGGGTCATGTCCACGTGCTGGTGGTGGCTCCGGAGGGTAATCGTGGTTCAGCGAACGAGACGGCTCAACTTCTCAAAGAGGTACACGAAATACACGAGCAGACTGTGCTGACCAAGCGCAAGCGATATGTCCATTCGAAGCTGAACTCAACCCAGGGCAGGGAGCTTCTGGAAGACTTGAATATTAAGGTGGACCTTGTGCGCACAGTTCCATATGCCGCTAGAGAGGAGACTCAGATTGACGCTTTCAAGTGGGAAAGCGTTAGTGATGAATGTGGTCAAGAGATCGCGCTCACTGAGGAGCAGCAGCGAGAACGATATCGCGCATACGTGGAAGACAACATTAGTGATGAGCTCATCGAGAAGCAGCTTTGCGTTATTGGCGTGGAAAAAGGCGAAAACATCCTTACTGTTCAAGTCCGTGGCCGCGATATTGAGCTCAAGGGACGCACGGATCTCCTCATACTGAGTGATATCGTCAAGGACAACCCGTCCGATGTGCGGTACTTGCCTGAAGTGAAGTTGCTGATTGAAGTGAAGAGAGCGGTCATACCAAGCTCCGACTTCCAGGCATTGTCAGAGCTGATCGCTCTGGATCTGCTCGTCGACGACCCAGTGATGGCACTGCTTACTGACTTGAACGGAGTGTGGCTGTTCTTCTGGGTCTCGGAGAAGGAAAACGACTCTGCCCGCATCCACAAAGCGACGATTCAGAAGCCAGGTGAGGCTTTCCAGGTGATAAAGACTCTATTGACGCAGTCTCCGACTGCTGATGCCGAGATCAGGCTTCCATGCTTCCAAGAATCTGTGAAGCGACAGAAGCTGTCGAAAGTGTTGCCGCCTATCGGAGAGGGCGGTGAAAGTGGCGGGATTCGTGAAAGTATCGAACGATATTATGACATCGCCAGTATATTAGGTCCCGACGTGGACATGGCGCGTGCTGTGGCTAGGCAGGTCACTCGATCTATCCCCACGTTGAGTTATTTCAGCTGATTCTCGCTTCGGCGTGCTGCCTTAATAAACTGCTTTTTCATCCTGATAAATATAAAGTCTATAATATATAAAGATGACTTATTCTCCTGAGAAATACCTAGCTAATAAAGAGCGCATCAAACAAAATCAAAAATGCTACTACATCAAAACGAGAGAAACGCGTATCGCTAAGCAATGGAAGTATGACGAGAAGCATCGTGAGCAACTAAATGCTCAAAAGCGCAAGGCCTACGCAAAAAAAACAAAGCGAACTTAATCAACGTAAAAGCGAACCTAATATTGAAAACGAACTTAATTAATTAATTAATTAATTCAGTTTTTTTTATCTGGGGCTGAATATAAAGACGAACCTGAGCGAAGAAGTAAAGAATATAAAGTCGACCACACAACTAATAAATATAGGCAAAGATATATAGTGACCATGTTTGGTTATGAACTTGAAGGACTAAAGAGATTAAATATTCACCCAATCAAGTGGGGAGGTAAATACCGAGTCAAGGTTAAAGGTAAGACCGGTAGGATGACATATATTAGTAACTTATCGCGCCCCAGCAACCTGCAGCGTGTAGCTGAGCTCTATAAAGTCAACATCGACAAGCTGAAGAAGTACATATCTGAGGACTACAAGACCGACCCCAAATATCGCTTTTACAAGGGGACACATATGGAGTCGCACTTGTACGAAGGTATCCAGGCTGGTGAATTCTACGACAAGCTCGAGAACGTACTAGAGAGTCAGAAGAATGCTTTTAAGATCAATATTGCTCTCGGCTATGATCTCATCAGCAAAGATGATGATAGTTTTAGTCAATATTGGCATCCAAACATCGGCAATACGGCTGTATTCGATAATCCTGTTGCAATTAACAGCAAGGCGGATATTCGTAAGAAGGTTATTTCTGAGATTCGTTCGATGGAGTTAGCCGACAAGCTTAAGTATCCATCGAGTGGATACAAACTCAGGGCCATCACTGGATTCAAGATTTATATCTATCATCGCGAGCATGCCCTTGGTGATAGCAGCGCTATCATCCCCAAGATCATCCGCGACAACAAGCATGTCATCAATTTTCCTAAGACAAGCAATAAGTGTGTCTTTCATTGTATTGCCTACCACACCCGATCAGATCCGAAGAAAGATTATCGGAGAATACAGGCTTTGGTGAAAGAAGCATTCAATCGATACTGTTCTTACAAGGGTCTTAGCTACTCGACGAAGCTCTTCCGTAATTTCAAGCCGATCGATCTTCTGCAGCTCGATGAGATGGAGGATTGCTTCAAGCTGAGCATCAATGTATATACGATGGATGTGGAGTCAGGAAAAATTGAATACATCCGCCCGTCGGATAAGAAATATGAACGTCTCAATATTTTATCTCACAAGAATCATGCTCTCTACATCAGTAATCTGGACATGCTCCAAAGCAAGTATCAGTGTCCAAAGTGTGAGATGATTTTCGTTAGCTCCGACAAGCTTAAAAATCATAAGAACAACCAGTGTCAGCTAGTCAATATTGAGAGTTTTCCGGCTGAGCCAACTATCTACAGACCGCCTCAAAACACTATCAAATTGATGCTTACAAAGTACTCCATTAAGAATATTGATCACTACATTGATCATTTCATCGTGTATGATTTTGAGGCCATTCTAAAGCCGACCGGTATCCAACATGGTGAAAGCACTATCTTTACGAATGAACATATTCCTGTTTCAGTATCGGTAGCTGACAGTCTTTCTGGGAATGTACGATGCTTTGTTAATGCTGAGACAAAAGACTTGCTGAAAGATATGTTTAAATATATAGAGGAGGTTGGTTTACATATTCAGCAGTACAATGTCCAAAAGTATGCATACCTTCTACAGAAGATTATCAAAGCTCATGGTTTTAGTGGTATGGAGATCCCTGGTTTAAAACTTGGGAAGAAGTACTCAATGAATGACGTTAATAGCTGGATCAAGGATGGAACGTATGCCAGTTTCTTCGATTTTCATAGTGAGATTTCCTTCGGGAAGGAGAGGTCGGATTACGGTAAAATCAAGCAACAGATCGATCAAGTACCAGTATTAGGGTTTAACTCTGGTAGATATGATATCAATTTGATTAAGAGCGACCTGTTTGCCGTCATTGGTACGGAGAACATCAAATCTGTGATCAAGAATCCGAGCTACATGTGCATCGCAACCTCAGACATGAAGATGCTGGATATTAGCAACTACGTTCCTGCTGGAACAAGTTATGAGAAGTATCTTAGCACATATCTCGGTGACTGTGAGTGCAAAGACAAGATTCGTTGTGTTTGTGGCCTTGCTAAAGGCCTATTTCCATATGAGCATATGAAATCGTTCGATGCACTCAATCAGACTTCTCTTCCTCCAAAGTCGGATTTTAACAGTGATTTCCGAGAAACAAGCATTAGTAATGAAGATTACGAACGAGTCAGGTTCGTTTGGAAACATTACGAGATGAAGACAGTCAAGGATCTTTTGATTTGGTACAATAACTAAGATGTGGTACCATTCATTAAGGCTATTGAGGCTCAGCGTGAATTATTCAAGCGTTTTGATCTCGACATGTTCACTGATGGCGTCTCGCTTCCAGGTCTATCGGAGAAGGTTATGTATCAAACGTGCTTCAACGAGCTCCAACACCCTCCAAAAGTACCTGCTAAAGCTTTCAGATTCCCAGCTAAGCGTATGAATGGCTACAAGCACCAAGATTCAGATGTCAAGCGAAAGTTCAGTATGACTCTTGATCACTTGGACACTTTACTTAAACGGCAAAAATACCTTTGTGGTCTATGCTCGTGTCAGCTTACTGCTGATACTGCTTCAGCCGATCGAGTAAATAATAAGTTGGGCCATATTGACGGTAATGTTCTCATCTCATGCGTTCAATGCAACGTCGCACGCAAGAGTATGTCTCTCAGTGGGTTCAGATTCAAGAAGCTACTTGAATTTAATTCGGACAGACTTGTGTACTCGATTGATCGTGAGGAGAAAGACATTTATGGTAAAATGAAGGCAAATATAGCTGGCGGACCACCAATCATCTTTAATAGGTACGCTAAACGCAACGAGACAACTCTTCGTGGTGGTAATATATGTAAGAAGATAATTGGTTACGACACTAACGCGCTGTACTTATGGGCGCTCGGTAATGAGATGCCGTGCGGGCGATTGACCACCATTGAGACTTATCCAGGTATCATCGAAGACATCAAGGCTGACAAGATATTTGGATTCCTTGAATGCGACATTCATACACCAGAGCACCTCAAAGAGTACTTTAGCGAGATGACACCAATTTTCAAGAATACACTAATCGATTGCACCGATGAGACCATAATTGGCTCACACATGTATAAGTACAACCAGACTCGTGGAAAAAGCCGAGCTAAGCCTGCTCGTAAGTTGATCGGTAGTTGTTTCGGTGAGAAGATTCTGATCAATGCACCTCTTCTCAAATGGTATCTAGCCCACGGAATGGAAATAACAACAACATACTCCTTCATTAAAGCCAGCGCTCACAAAGCCTTTGCACCATTTATGGATGGTGTGTCGAGCGTACGTCGTGTCGGTGACGAGGATAAGAGTAAGGCTATGATTGCTGAGATGATGAAATTGGTTAGAAACTCCGCTTTTGGACGAGCAGGCATGGATATGAGTAATCATAAACAAGTCAAGTACGAGTCTAAGGAGGCTAAGATCAAGTCGCGTATTGAGCACTTTACGTTTCATGGGTTAGAGGAGCTTAACGATTCTTGTGAGATTACAATGAAGAAGCGTCGTCTCAATAACAAAAACCCAATCCATTTGTCCATTACCATCTATCAGCTTGCTAAGCTACGCATGCTCGAGTTCTACTACGATTGTATTGACTTTTACTTCGATCGAAGCAATTTTCAATACCAAGAGATGGACACGGACTCTGCCTACATCGCTTTTAGCTGCAATAAACCATTTCAAGAGTGCATCAAACCTGAGCTACGTAAGCATTACGAACAACACATGTACGATTGGTTCCCGCGCGACTATAACAAGGAAGTAGCTAAGTTTGATCGTCGAACCCCTGGTCTATTCAAGGATGAATGGTCAGGCGATGCTATGGTCTCACTATCAAGTAAGAACTATATTTGCTATCTTCCAGATGAGTTATACAAGGTGAAGGTTTCAGCCAAGGGTGTACAGCAAAGTCGTGGTCGCAATGAGGATGTGCTTAAGCCTTTGGGGTTTGAGTCAGTTGTTCGCGATCGTATCACACTTCGGGGAACTAACAAGGGATTTAGGCTGTCAAAGGAAACTAAATCAATAATCACATACAGTCAGACCAAAACTGCACTATCATATTTCTACGATAAGCGACAAGTGTCTTCGAATGGAATATCAACTATCCCACTAAATATATAGAGTCAAAAACAGAATCCGTACAATTTTTATTTGATTACAATATACATACTATGGCTGAGCTTTTGAAGAAACTCTACTATAATCCAAAACCCGGATATGTTGCTGCTCGAGCTCTATATGAGAAAGCGAGAGAATTGGACCCCAAAATAACGCTCAAAATAGTCAGGAAATGGTATGGAACTCGGCCAGATATTCATCGCTTCCAGGAACAGAAAAGACACTACGATGGGTTCAAGATCACGTCCCATAACCCAAATTCATGGCAGATGGATCTCGGCTTTTGGGAAAACCGACCAATACTGACAGTTATCAATATCAACTCACGAATTGCCTACGCTAAGTTACTCAAAAATAAGACTGCATCAGTCGAATTGGCTGCGCTAAAAGATTTCATTCGATCTCATGAGGCAGACATCATCACTAGCGACAATGGGAGTGAGCTCATGAACAAACAAGCACAAGCATGGTTTAAATCCAAAGATATCGAGCACTACAACAACGAGCCAGGAAATCACGGTACGATGGGGGGGAAATCGAGCGATTCAACAGAACGATCAAACAGAGACTAAATAAAATATCACCCAAGAAGATTACACAAAAGCTTATCAGCGACATTATTGTTAACTATAATGACACTATTCACAGATCTATCGGAATGACCCCAAACGAGGCTAAAGGTAAGGTCATGAAGCCGGAGCTGGATCACAATCAAGCGGAAGCTGATAAAGTTGACAACGAATTTGAAGTAGGTACAAATGTGCTATACCGACTCAAGAAGCAAACATTCAGCAAAGAGTCAGCTCGTTGGAGCAAAGCTGTGTATACGATTGTCGGAATAGACGGCTACCGAGTACAAATCAAGTCCAGAAATGGTCATACGCTCTACAAGGCAGCAAATGATCTGAAAATAATACAATCAGAGACAACTAATGCAACGATCAATCGTGGGGATATCCTCGAAGCTGAGAAGATCTTAGATCATAAAATTATGAAGAATAAGAACCACAAATTCTTAATAAAATGGATTGGCTATGATGATTCAACGTGGGAGCCACAAGACAATCTCCGCTAGGTCAACAAAAACAGAAAATCGACTCTCGAAAAGGAGTACTGGGATTAAAAAAATATATAAACTCCGAGACATAATCACCTTGGAAATAATATTGATAGAGATATCCTCTGTAAGCTTTGACTAAAGTATATTATCACCAATATTTTTGTAAGAATTTATATACGACTTTATATAGACTCTAAGGATAAAGAAATGTGTAAGAACTGCTTAGATAAAGACCATGAACTTGTTGAGATACGTCGAAAGTTATGGATTATTCAGGAAGTATGTCGTATAAAAAAGAGTTGCTGAATCTTGATGCTGTATCCAATTTCCGCTCAACTGTTGTAAATCGTAAATATAAACGCAAACTGGAAGCAATATTTGGCGTTCCATTTCATTGCAATAAGGACAGATATTTTAGTCTTTTAAAAGAAAGAAACACAATATGTCATACATATCTCCCGTACCGACATGATTCAGTTATGCCGAGCTTTTGGTAATTATGAGTACTCATTTTTTATGATACGCATGATATAGCCACAATGTTCCCCAATTTCAAATCCCTCGCTCAGAGAGAGCAAAAGCGACAGGAGCTTCTTGAGCGAGCTCAGCGACGCGTTAGACAAGCTAACACCAAGCGCGGTACGTTCGTATCGGTTCCCAGACCTTTGATATCAGCCATGATTACGATTTCCAACACTTCACTAATGAGGTAGCTAAAATCGCTTCGATCAATGGTGATCTCACGCCTGAGCTGGTAAATGGGTTACTAGACTACCAGACATGGTCTCTAACGAACCGTGTGCTCATTGCTGACGTTAGTCGCCTAACAGAGCGAGATGTACCCCAAGCGATTCAGATCCAAGGAACAAATGCAGGATGCCAGGGAACAAATATGCTGGTGATCGTGGTGAGCGAGCAGGAGCTGACTTTTGATCGTCTTACAGGTGAAGTGATCGATTTTACTACCGCATAGACTTTGGCTATCATTTCGTCGAGAGAAAAAAAAAATAAGATCAACTATTGAGGACACTCATCATTCTGTCTTAGCTCAAGTAAATATCTTTGTTATCTTAGTTTAGCTCTGCTAAGAGCTTAGGGCACTTATCAATTACGAATTGACTCTTTCGAAGCCAATCAATATAATTGGGATCAGTTCGACTAATTTGTTTGAGAGACTTACCTCGATATTTCCCCCACGTCATCATATATGAATTATGATCAGTGAGAAATTTGGAGTGTAGGAACATTTTAGTATCCTCCCCAATATTTAAACTCGGTTGGTTAAATACCCATCGACAATAACCAGGATCAGAAGAATATACTTCCTCGATCGGCTTGTTCTTGTATTTTCCAAAAGTAAATTCGTTCGACATGTTTTTAGTTGGATGTATCTATATACATAGCCCCTATCTTTTTTTGAGATAATTTTAATTAATTCAATTGATCTCGGAGTTTATCAAATTTACTTTGACTCGATGTATATGAATCTATAGCTTATGCGACAACGTGTAACGCATTCAGTCTATCTTTTTACTCCAACCCTATCGAATCGCTGCGTCGTCAAAAACAACAGCTGGATATTAGAAACATTTAGAAAGGGTTAGAAACGATTATACCTACTCTCGATACAGAATTAAGGTAAGAATTAACGAAATTAAAAAAACGTACACGTAATTTTCTAAATGTTACTACTTCCTTGTCCTTCTGGCAACCGGGAGAGTAGGATTTTGCCGACGGCGTCTCAATTATCCTCGAGGCGATTGTGCTGTCAATCTCCCGTTACCATCGATTCAACGGGAGTCGATCTACTCGGACAACTGAATAGATCGACATCTCCAGCTTCATGACGCTGGTCTTGAAAGAACGCGAGTGCGTTTGTGCCCGCTGATTCGCATCGGTGAGCTCGCGTTCCATGAATTTTTGGGCAGTTTCGGTTGAGTTGGTCTGATTGGCTACTTCTACAGTTTCTACTTGAGAGTCATTGTGTTTCCATATGAGGGTAGAGCTCCAGCTAAAATCCGTTTTGACTTATTTTTTGTAGGCCATTTAAACTCTCCGAGAGCCTTCCAAAAAAGAAAGCGAAAAGGCCAAAAGCGGCCGACCAAGAGGAGCTGACCATGAGTCGCGCCCGCGTGTACTGTGACGTGAACGAGACGCGCCCTCGCGAGTACTGGGATTACGAGACGCTCAATGTGGCCTGGGGGTACGATGCTTCTCTTCATACTCGTCCGTTTTGGCCTCTATGGCGTGCTCCCCCTCCAAAATCTTTCGCTTGGAGGGGGAAGAGGCGCGCGCCGAGAGCGATTCCACCACGAATGGTGTATTCTCTGTTCCATTTGATCATAGGAAGGCTCACAAATTTTATCGTGACTGTACAGGGACCAGGACAACTACGAAGTGATCCGCAAGATTGGCCGCGGCAAGTACAGCGAGGTGTTCGAGGGCTACAACGTGGCCAACAACTCGCGCTGCGTCATCAAGATCCTCAAGCCCGTCAAGAAGAAAAAAATCAAGCGGTGCGTCCAACTTTAGAGCTCGCTGCCAATATCTGGGTCATGAAAACTTACCAAGATTTATTTTCTTTTGCCGTCTTATAGTGAGATCAAGATCCTGCAGAATCTGTCGGGCGGCGTGAACGTCGTCCAGCTGCTGGATGTGGTCCGCGACCCTCAGTCCAAGACCCCCAGCCTCGTGACCGAGTACGTGAACAACACGGACTTCAAGACGCTGTACCCGACGCTGAGCGACTTCGACATCCGCTACTACTTGTTCGAGCTGCTGAAGGCTTTGGACTATTGCCACTCGAACGGCATCATGCACCGCGACGTCAAGCCACACAACGTCATGATTGATCATGAGAAGCGCCAGCTGCGTCTCATTGATTGGGGTCTTGCCGAGTTCTACCACCCAGGCCGCGAGTACAATGTGCGCGTGGCTAGTCGTTACTTCAAGGGACCCGAGCTGCTGGTAGACATGCAGGAGTATGACTACTCGCTCGACATGTGGAGTCTGGGCTGCATGTTCGCGGCCATGATCTTCCGCAAGGAGCCGTTCTTCCACGGTCACGACAATTGTGACCAGCTGGTGAAGATCGCAAAGGTGAAGGGCACGGACGAGCTGTTCGACTACCTGACGACGTACGACTTGGAGCTGGACCCGCAGTACGACGGAATCCTGGGCACACACACGAAGAAGCCGTGGGAGAAGTTTATCACACAAGAGAACAAGCACTTGGTGTCCCCTGAGGCCATCGACTTCCTCGATGGTCTGCTGCGTTACGACCACCAGGAGCGACTAACCGCAAAAGAGGCGATGCAGCACGCGTACTTCCAGCCCGTGCGCGATGCGGCCGAGCAGAAGCTGCGTGGTGGCGCGCATCACACCGACGAGATCACCAGCGTATCCGACTCGAGTGCGTAAGTGCGCGGTGAAGGTCACAACCCCCTCGTTCCGAGACTCGGAGGAATTTGAGAGAGAAGAGAGGCCAGCACTGCTTTGGGCAAGATGTTTGCCGTCGACAGAGCAGTGTGATGAAAACAGGAGCGAGCGGGGCCTAGATAACAGAGCGAGAACACAATACAAGGACATGCCCATGTCCAGAATCAAGAGCGCGGAGCGACAACCTTCGCGGACGACGACAACTGGCGGGGCAGGATGGATACGTTTGCCTTCTTTGAATTTTGATGGCGCGATAGGAGGCGAGAGCGTGAGTGCGGCAGTGTAACGTGTATACGAACTTTTTTACATTCCCATACATCGTTTGTTGCCGAGCGTTCATTATTCCTTGGCATCTAGGTCTTGGCGGATGGCTGCGCCGTCCCTCGAGAAGAACTGGTACGTGTATGTGCTGGGGTTGGCAGGCCGATTTCGCAAAATACCGCGCACCAGCGCGCGCATGAGCTTGGCTACGTCCGGGTGATCTCGCAGATACTGTTCGTTGTCCATGCGGATCATGACCTACCCAATCAACCAGACACAAGAGGAAGTGAGCCCCAAGGCGACCTCAATATCTCAACGACATCATTACTGAACCTTCGCTTCATTGAGCGCCGACAGTTGCTGCGGCGTCAGCACCTGCATCTTCTCCAAGGCCTCGCTTGGCTCCATGCTCGAAAGTAGCTCTTCGTTCGCGTCGTTTCGGTGACAATGATGAAGTATGTGGTGTACACCAACTACAACATACTCAGCTCAAGTGAAAAATTGGACCATTGCCCACCGCTCACTGGATACGAAGGGAGCGCATCAAAAGCGCAAAGAGCATTCGACCCTGTCGGCTCTGCGTCTCTCAAGTCCAAGTATGTGGCGTGCTTGTCGTGTTGCTGCGCTCCGCCAGCTGCGTATTGAGGCCGCTCGAGTGCCCGTTGCCCGCGCTCCGCTGGCGCTGCAGCAGCTGGGTGGTGTCAACTCCTACTTCACCAGCATCGCCGGTGTGGACCGCGAGGTGCTGCTCACTCGCTCGACACGCGACCTGCGCCAGGAATTGGGCGATGCTCAGATCGGCGTGGTTGTCAAGGCGCTCAAGGGCGAGTTGGCCGACGCTACAGCGCGCGAGGATGTGACCAGCGACGAGATCATCGACTTATTCACGGCGGCGCAGAAGACGCGCGCCATCTCCGTCATGGTAGACGCCTTCAACTTCCTGGATGCCAATTATCCGACACACATCAACTTTGCAGTGTACGGCGAGATATTCCGCATCCTAACGCGCAAGAACAACGCCAAGCGCCTCATCGAGATCTACGAGTCAGCCAAGCCACGTTTCCAGGCGGTGCCCGAGATTATCTACCGCTTCGGTATTGTTGGGTATCTGCAGAACAACGACATGGACACAGCCGTCGAAATCTGGCAGGAAATGACCGATGCTGGTCACGAGACGACCAACGAGATCACGTCGAGACTCATGATGGCATATGCCCGCAAGGGGGACGCCGAGAAGGTGCAGGAGCTGTACAACTCGGTGGACCCTCAGATCGGCTACTGGCACGAGTCGTGCATTGACCGGATTATCCTCAGTATGGGCATTATCGAACAGCCTGCCAAGGCCTTCGAGTTCTACAGCAACTCGAGCATGAAGCTGAGCGGCGGCACGTTGATTGCTCTGTTGAGTGTGTGCAACAACAACAACTGCAAGCAGCAGGCTGCGGATATCCTGGCTAACCGCAAGAAGTTCGATCTGCTCCTGGATGCTCGTGGCTACAACCGCATTATGATGACGCTGGAATTCCTGGAGCGTAACGTCGAGATTAAAGACATTTTGGAGGAAATGGTCGAAAAAAAAGTGCGCTTTGACACCCGAACGAACAATATTATCGAGCGCAACGCTGAGTTTCTCAAGGATACAAGCTTTGTTGCTGATCCCAGCAAGAGCAAGGCCGCGGGCTTCACTTTAAGCCCGCGTATTCGCGAGATGCTTGCTCAAGGCGATGCAAAAAATGCAGCGACGTTGGTAGACTCGGTTGCTAAACCCGTGGAGAAGTCACAGCTGCCTGACGATTTTGAAGGCGAAATCCCTGAAGGCGCATTGATTGTGAGTCCTTCAGTGGCGAGAGACGCTGTGCGAGTGTACATCAAGACGGACCAGCACGACAAGGTGGCTGCTCTGCTCAAGGGCTTCTCCGTGGTGCGTGGTAAATACGCGTTCGCTCTGGCTGAAGTTGTCACGCATTACCTGAAGCTGAGAAACAAGACGGGAGACGAGCTGAGCTACGCTGCCAGCAAGGCAATGCTCTTCCAAGGTGTTCAGATTTACCGCGTGGACGATATACTGAAGCTTTTCCGTCGCTTCCATGACCCGGATGCTGCTGTGGAGCTGTTCGAACAGGTGCTAGCCTCGTACTGGGGAAAGGATGGGAGGAATGCGTCCATGAGTGTTGAAAGTGAAGTTGAGGAGACGGATGAGCACCAGTCCAAGTCATATTTTGTGAATTTCAACATCGGCAGGCTGATCAACTTGGTCTTGCAAACGCTGGTAGAGAATGGCAGGGTGGAGGAAGCTCTGGATACTTTGAACATGATGGAGAGTCGTAACCTGGACGCAAATCAAGGCAACTACGTCACAATTCTCAGCTCGATGCGCAAACATCTGCGAAGCTCTAACAGGAACACCGAGAGCCGAAAGGTGAAATACGACATCAACGATGTTCAGACGGTGCTTAAAGACCTCAGAAACCGTGGCGTCAGGGTGAACAGAGCTGTTGTGGGCTTTCTGTGTCCTGCTTACGTCGGGGCTAACAAGCAGCAGCGACTGGAATTGCTTGAAGCTTTTGCTGAAGCCCAGAGCGACCCCAACGATAGCTACGTGTTGCCGCACCTGTGCTATGAAACGTTGCTGAAGTTTACGGCGGAAGAGGGCCACATCTCGGAAGTGAAGGAGCTCTATGAGGAAGCCGTGGCATCTTTGACCGAGAAGGAGAAACTTGGCGTTCCGCGAGGCTGGGTGACTATCCTTATCTCGAAGCTTGCCAAGGATGGCAACATCGAAGAAGGCGAGCAGATCACGAAGCAGATGCCCCAGGAGTGCGGTGGATACACGTTTAGAGCGGTGGTAGCAGTGCTGCGCGGAGCTATCGAAGCCCAGAAGCCGGACATCGTCGACAACATGATGGCGCTGCTGGAAGACCGTGACTTTACTGTCGGGCTGTCGGATGCCTACGAGCTGGTGCACCTGGCTCGAGAGAAGGACCTCTCGCTGAAGGTTTTGGACATCATTCGTATCTTCGAAAAGGGCAACTTGAAGGAGGTGGCTCCTGCTGAGGATGGGAAGGGCAACCTGGAAGCGGCCTTCTTCCGTCGCCAGCGTGGTGACGCTCACGCTCTCCGGAAGGTGAAGACGATGTACAGCGTGGCTCTGAAGCTGTGCGAGAAAGAAGGTCTCTGGAAGCAGGCGCTGATACTGCGTGACCAAATGACCACGCTGTTCGGACAGGAGGCCATGGACGAGATTACCGCGTCACCGAGGAAGCACCGGGAGCGCAAGGAGAAGCAGTCGGACTACGAGGAGTAGGCGGCCACCACATAGACCAGGAAGGCCAGACTTTGGACTTCTCGCTCTGGACGACATCGTGTCAAGCATTACGAAGGTGACAAAGAGAGCCAAGGAGCTAGTGACCACTGAATAGACAGTTAGCTAGAAGACAATAACAACGAGAAATATACAGAAACAAACATCCACACACGCTTAGGCTCACCGTTATTGGTGCATTCTCGCATTTTGATTGGCTGATTTCGACCGAGTATCAACAAAACTCCGATGTGGCGGCGACTGGCGAGGAGCTTGGCTGTCCGCGCGACGACGACGCGTCGCGCGGGCGTCTCCAGATTCCACACGCGTCTGGCAATATTTGTGCCATGTACTCAGCATCTTGCTGCCTCAAGTCGAGCGTTCGCCTCTTTCTCCAACACTCGCTATGAAGCGCGCAGCAATGACGTCAAAGTGCGCGACTTGGCACTGCATGAGCTAGTGCGGCGGCCGTGGGTCGAGCTGCTGGAATACTACGGACCTGTGGAGATGTCCAAAGTGCGACAGACACTGCCCACAACGTGGAAGGAACTGAACAGCCACGCAGAAGAAAGCGCAGAAGTAGCTCATGAGATCGTCGAGGACTTCTACGAGGCTGCGAGAATTTGCAGACTACCGAAACTGCAGCGAGACGTCTTCAGCTACATGGAGACTCACTACTTGCACCGCATAAGCTTCACGATGTATGTGCAAATGTTCGACAACCTCATGGCTGCGAAAGAATTTCAGAGGATGCGCGCCATTTTCAAGTGTGCGATGGACCGATACGACCCCGAACAGGGCCAGATACCACCCGAGATCATCTACCGCATGGGAATTAGTGCTGCTATTGCGCTTGAAGATTTCGGCGGTGTGAAGACGTTGATGCGCGACATGGAAGCGAAGGGGGGCAAGCCTTCCATTGAAATCGTGACCCGAGTGATGGTTGCCCAAGCGACGAAGGGCGAAGTGAAGACTGTGGTGGAGGCGGCAAAGAAGCTGGACCCGCAAGATGGGAAGAAGTGGCATGAGGCCGACGTGAATCGCGTAATTACTAGTCTGGGAATCGCAGGAGAACCCGATCTGGCTTTGGACTTCTTCCGAAGATCTCAATCGCGCTTGACCGCGAATACACTGATGAAACTATTGCTCGTGTGTCGTGGGAACTCGCGGCCTAAACACGCACTTGCCCTTTTGGCAAACCGCCGTCGCTTTGGAGTAAAGATGCTGCCATCGCAGTATCCGACGTTACTTGAGATTGTTGAGGAACTGGATGTTGGCGGTGCACCTGCGAATGAATTGGCGCTCATTCTCAAAGAGATGCGCGACAACGGTGTGCCATTTAACGATCGCGTGCATGCTTTGATTGCTCGTAACCAGGAGCATTTGCACGGGACGCCGTTCATGTTGATCCCATCACTTTCGCGGGATAGCGATACACAAGCACAGGTGGAGACGGAGTCTCAATCACGAACTAAAAAGGCAGATATACCATTGCTTCATGAGTTGCTGAACGCACGCAAATTCGCCGAGGCTGCAGCTACCGTCGATTTATACGCCTTGCCCGTGACCGACGATTCTAAACCTGACTATGGGCAGGAAGAAACAAACCTCCCAGACGAAGAAGCTATTATCGTTCCGCCTTGGTTGGCGGATATGGCGGTCGAGGCATACTCACAGAACCAAGAGATAGACAAAGTGCGTTCCCTTCTGCGGGGATTTCTGTACGTGCGTGGGGATTTCAAATACGCGCTCTCACGTATTGTCGGCCTGTTCGGCGGTAAGGGCAGGCTGCGTGACAGTCGCATGACGTACGACGCCTTTTTGGCAATTCAATTCCAGGACCTTCCGATTTTTCGCGTCCAAGACGCGCTTACACGCTTCAAGCAAAACCAAGATAGCCAGGCTACCTTTGTGCTGCTAAGGCAGGTTTCAAAGCAGATTGGTGAAGCGCTGGAGGACATCAACTGCATTGAACCTGCCGCAAGACATCAGGAAGACTTCATGCGAGTGCTAAAGAGATCAGGTGCACTTAATTTTGACCCAGCACGCACAGTGCGCGATGTTCTGCGAATCTTTGTGGCGTCGAACAGGCTCGACATGGTCGTCGCTGCGCTGGATCAGCTCGAATCGGATGGAATTCCTATTCGAGCAGTCGACTATGAGAACATCTTCGGTACCATGACCAAGACTAGCGACAAGGATGGCAAGCTGTACACAGCAGAAGACTTTATGACGGTCTGGGAAGACATGACACGGCGTAGTGTAGCGCCCAACAAGGCTGCGTTACGCCTGGCGATACCAGCTCTGTGTGAAAGGGAGGATGCGTGCGACGACGATGGATGGAAACGCAGGAAACGTGCGCTGATACAGGGCTACCACCAAGCTGCAAAGGATCGTTTTGATAACTACGTGCTGCCAATCGCTTGCTTTTCGACGCTAATTGAAGCTGCCGCTGAGACGGGAAATATCGAGGATGTTAATGCTATCCATGCTGGTGCGGTGAAGACGCTGGGAATGACCATGAACAAGAAATACCATAGTCCTGCCGATCACAGCAAGATACTGGAGACGTGGAATGCGATCAAAGCGGAAAAGATAGCAACAGAGAGCAGCACTCGTCATGGGCACGGTGACGATGCAGCGTAAATATCACTCCTTTCGTGCGGAGAGCATGCTTAAAGAGTGCCCAACTACATAGTTTCCAGGGACGGAATATACCTGGTAAAAAACTCTTGACAACTAAAGGTTGATTTTAAATAGTTCTCTCAATTTCTGTTAACCGAGACTGTCGACCGACGTCAAAACCATAGATTCGTTGGAGTGCACTTCGCTGCTGCAGGGCGGGTGGCTCGCGGCGTGGTGCCTCCGTCTGTGTTCCTTCTTCTTCGAGTCCGACTCGACCGTCGATGCGTCGCTCCCACACTGCTTTCGGCTGCGGAGACCCAGGCGGGTCATGACCTCGTCGAACGAGCGGCACCACCAGGTCTCTGTGCGATACTTGATGGAGCCGACGGCTCCAAAGCGACCGTCGCGCGTGCGGAAAGCGTGCATGTGCACGTGGTCGATGCTGTTGAACGGAGGCGAGTGGAAGGCGAACTTAAAGTCCGACTCAGAGTCCTCGTCGGTGGAGTCTTCTGTAACGTTATGAGCCCGCTCTGCCTTTGAAGGGGCTAACATCACGGTAGGACGTGGCATTTCACGTAGCACGCTGGCAGCGACCTCGCGCATACGGCGAAGCAGCGCAGCGTCGTCAGGCGTGAGCTTGTTCACGTTGCGAATGTGGCGGCGTGGCACCACCAGGATGTGACTGACAACCACAGGGGCCAGGGGACGGAAGACCACGACGTCTTCGTCCTCGTAGAGGAAAGGCTCGTCGCCGGACTCGAGGATTTCGCAGAAGCGGCAGTGAACCAATGCACCGTCCTGGCCATACGTGACGCCCTTGCGGGATACTGAAAACGTGGACGATGTCGACGATGAAGACGACGATGAGGAAGCAGACGCCGGGGATGAGCACGGGGACGAGCTGTCCTGGCGGCGCTTCCGAAGGGACCGACTGAGCATGACGGACACGGGAGACAGGTCCTCCGTGTCGGACCACGAGTGGTTCATGGCGGCGAGATCTGTACTGCGAGTGGGCGCGGGCACGCTCGCACGCGCCGGTATCTTGATCGTGGCGGACTCGCTGTCTCGCAGTTCCTCGTCTGCTTCTGTTTCGGTCTCCGTCGCGTGGAAGTGCGGGAGACACGCGCGCAGACGCTTGCGGAGCCGCCGCTCCTTCTTGGGCTTGGCGCTGCTGCTGCTACTGGGAGCGCTGCTCACCGACATGACTGTGAGCATCGGACGCGAGTTCCTGCTGTGCTTCTCGCCGCAAAGTGAAAAATGGGGGAGCTCTCTCTCAGGGCCAAAAAAACCAATACTGTATAATGCGCCTGCCTCAGCCGGCGCCAGTTACCCGACGTTGGACTTGACGTCTCAAATTGTCGGTTCAGGGGAAGGGTATGCCTATCCTAATTATCATCCTCGCCTCATCTTTTCCGCTCTCAAAAGTGCCCAAATCGGAAGTTGGGTAGAGTCTGTATTACTTCTGTTGGCTTAGCTCATCGGGTACGAGATCGTCAGGTGCAAAACACCGTGTACAACACCTGACGATCTCGTATCCGATGAGCTAAGTAACACTACTGTAAACTAGTAATACAAGCCCGTTCTCAACATAGACTACCGTAGTAGCCTACTCTAGACAGGGTCTTTTTAAAGGGGGGGGGGGCATCCAGGATGGCTCTCGGAGGAATCCTCCGAGCAACATTCCGTGGGAAACGTTTTGAAGCGAACGGGATACACGCAGTTGCAGCAAAGCTAAACTAAACCTGCATGTAATGATGCAATGCACCGCGCGCTGTGGCGATTGTAGGGGAGGCAAGGCGTTGACCGATAGGTTCGCAGGTGTTCCGGAGACTATTATCCTCGAAGCATGTGAAAGGTACGGTCCAGATTTGTATCTATGACAAAACAAACTCTGCCATGCGGTTGACAGAACCGAACCATCCACGTAGGGGATCAAACACCGCAGAAGTTTGCCCGCGATCTCGATACATAGCTTCTATACTATTACAAACTGGAGTTATCACAATCCAGTGTACCAGTCTGATGGTACAATATGATCGCTGGCCACTGGAGCTCGGGTTGTATGCAGGCCGGGCGGTTTGAACGGTGCGATTCGAGCGCTGCGGTTCGTTTTCACGAATTAGTGACTATGGGTGCACGCTGGATGCGTTCGTAGATCCATGGCTAGCCGTGCTTGATAAGCGGAGGAGGCCTGTCAACCAGCTTCGCTCTCACTTCTACAAACTCTACACCAAGTCCACAATGCCGTCGACCACTCTTTCACCAACCCCCCGCAATAAGCTGTCCAGCGCACAGCAGCTGCAGATATGCCAACACCACGCCGAAACCCGTCGATTAACCAAACAAGGCCGCAAGCAGCAAAAGTCATCGTTGGCCGTCCTTCTGCATATGGTTCATTTCCATAGTTAACTACCGTCGAGTAGTGATAATTCAGATTTTCATATCACTATCCACTAACAAGGATATTTGACGCAACCTTCTATCCCTGACTAGAGTGTATCACTATTTGGATATCACGTTCGAGAGGATTATCTGTATTGCAGGTAATCCAAGGTGTCCCCGACAAAGCGCTCTTCAGCCGACATTCCTGAAGTTGCCCATTTACAGAGCCCAAATCCTTAATTGAGACAGGCAGCGATTACGCGGTAAGCCTCTCTGAACTTTCTCCGCCACTTCTGATTGGCTACTTTGTCCGGATAGTATCTCCATCCGGATAAGGAGTCCACCACGATCGACAAGGTTTGTGAGAGGATAATTTGGACGAGCCATTCCAACCAGGCGGAGCTTCGCCGTGTGTGTTGGTCGGTGAGACGGATCCACCTTACGAATTGGATAACGGCAACGGCGGAGCGCCTGCCTCACTGAGGCCCTCGGGGGCTCACGTCCACGCCGCCGTGGCTGCTTCAACCGCTTTCCGAGAACAGTGGGAATCTGCGCGGCTCACGGCGGTTTGTGCTGCACATTGTGGCGTTGACTCGTGTAACATGTGTAGCAGTATCTCCGAATGAAACTCCAGGCTGCGGCCTAGCAATAGGGCTGGCCCTGTGCTGGTCTTTAGCAATACTGTAGCTAGGCCGCAGCCTGGGGTTTCATTCGGAGATACACATGTTACACGGGCCAACGCCAAGAGCCGTTCGCTCGGTATCCCGCGGTCATTTCTATCCTACTCCTGAGGCAAGACTCCTAACAGGCATAAAAGTATTTGGCGAGAAGCAGAGGTGGCAAGGATTGAGATATTCTCGGAGGATGGCAAGGATCGAGCGTGCGCAACACAACAAACGTGTATGACGTGGCGATTCTGAGCATAAACTCTACTTTCTATCGTGGCTACTCCTACCTTTCTCGTGAGACGGGCGCCGTACAGGGTCAACTTGACTTGCAAAGAAGAGGCCGCTCCGCTTGGATCCCTGCTGTCAGGCCGCAGGGCGGAATGACGAACGATCGAAGCTCAATTCGAGCAGCCACTATTAGCACGCGCACGCTACCAGAGCTCCGTGATAATGAGCTGCCCAGCCAGCTTCTGCGTCACGACGTGCTCTGCGTCTTCTTGTGTTGTGATTGCACCGCCCGAAAACTCCGGGTGCTTGAGTATAGCCGCAGCAATAGCCTTCTTCACGGCGCGGCCCATGGCCAGACTGCCACACACGTAGACGTAGCCTTCGTCTGCCAGGAGATGTCGCGCCACGAGCTTGCTCTGGTCAAGCAGTGCGTCTTGGACATGCTGTTGAAACAAACACAAAATGACAACAACAAAAAGCGTAAGTATTCGTCCACCCACAACAACCACATCACCACGTACCCGTTTGGGTTTGTCGCTTTCCCCGGAGAACTCCACGTGCAGTTGGTCCAGCACACCATCGTCACGTGCACGCTGCAGCTCCTCACCGTACAGGAAATCCACGCTCGCTTCACGGCAGCCGTAGAACAGATAGGCTGGACGGTGCTGGTGTGGTGACGTATCATTTTCATGCTCGAGATCCTGCAGGAACGCTCGGAACGGAGCAATTCCTGTGCCTGCGCTGATGAGCATGATAGGGCGGTGGTCGTGGAACGGAAAAACAAACGACGACTGGTAGAAGGAAGCGCGAATGGCGTCACCCGGCTTCAGCATCGCAAGGTAGCTGGAACACCGCGGCAGTGGCAGCGTATCCGTCTTGCGAAGTCCCAAAGTGATGGAGACTGCATCGGGAGCAAACTGTCGTGATGAGGAGACCGTGTAGTACCGCGGGGCAGTGGGCGGCGCGATCTGGAAGAACTCGGCAAAGCTCAGGCGTACCGAAGGAAAGCGATCGAATATGTCTGCTACGGTCGCGTGCTGATACGGCCTGCGAGGAGGCAAATGCAACATGTAAGATCATCTCAGATAAAATTCACAGCTCATATAAATCACTCACCTCTCCGCCTGGATGGCTTCTGCAGTCTGAGGCGACATTAACGCAGCAACGTCATTCTCATCCGAAGCGTAAGCCGCAAGACTGCGTAGAAAGCTGGGGCGGGGCGTCGATACCAGATCAAACGTCCACGTGAGTGCATCATGCACAGTTCCAGCGCGAGCAAATGGACGATGTTGAAACCCTTGATGCTGGAGCGCAGACTGCTGCTGATCACCATCTGCGGAATCGGGAAGAAGCTTGGCAGCGAAGACAACATTAGGGTCCTCTACGTGCAAGTGTACAAGCATACGCTCTACCACAGATAGGTCGTTTGGTACGTATACACCAATATTCGATGCTTGCTCACTGACGAGGTCATATTGATCGTCGCGAATGTAGAGGTCAATGTGGCGTACGGACCGCCACGCGCCATCCGTTGTTTGATGTGGAGCACTGATCACATCGCTCGCTGCGACTTCGAACACTGCGCGATTGGCCTCCGTCAGCAGCTTTAGACGTGCATCAGATAGCTCTTCATCATCTTTGCTTGAGTAGAACGACAAATCGTACTTGGGCGCTGGGGTTTCAGGCTTCCTTCTTTCGTTCTGGCTTTGTAGACTGAGCTCGTACTCGAGCAGCTTCTCCTACAGACCACACATTAGCACCAGTTAGTCGATTTCGCACTCAATTCAAGCCAAACCGCAGCACCGACAAACCTGATAGACTAAGAGTACGCAATTGGGGCAATCCAAGTGGCAGCACTCGTCGTCCTTCGGCTTGACTGGAGGAGTCAATGGACCTGACGGCGCGAATTTCTCAGGCTTAACGACGACAGCACACCATCGTCACAAAACGCTAGTACTACGTAGCCATACACTGACTAAATACTCTTACATTTTCCTTTCTTCGTTTGAGTGCCATCTCTCGCTCGAACTCCATGAAAGCGTCCATGCCATCGCTCAGGAACCGCCTCTGCTGCTGATAACCACGTCCAGTAGGTGTCTGTGTAGATGCTCCGTTGACGCACAAAGTTGCAGCTTGATACGCACAGAAGCGTCCGCGGCGGAGCACTCGCGGCACCAACATGTCTGCTTGCTGTCTCCACCTCACGATTGCGCCCACATTGAAAAAGTGTACCAATTAGTTGGTACAAGTACGTCAAAAGGCTGACGAAGATGCTAGTTCGTTGAAGCACAACGGTGCGTTTTATTGCAATTCTACTTCAGTTGTTGGACGAGTTTCAGTGGTGGTACGAGATTTACCCACTTTTAAGGAAGGAGAGAGATAGTTTCGTCGCCGCCGCGCACTTCATGCAGTCGGTTGCGTCGAGCCTTTGCACGCAGGGCGAGCAACCCAGCAACGCCCACTAGTCCCAGCAGCAAGTAGCTTCCGATGTAGTCAGAAGCTTGGAACCCCGCCTGGCCGTCAGCCACCGTGGTCATCAGGTTCGACGAGTGGCTTTTGCTTTTCTTCTTCTTGGGCAACTTGCAGTCGTGCTCTGTGCGTGGCTTGCGCGCGAATGCAAAGGCCTCGGAAAACTCTTCAATGCCGCACAAAGCTACAGCAGCAACAATGAACAAAATCAGCAACAGCCTAGCAGGCTTCAAAATGAGCAACAAGCAGACAATGCAATACTTAAGTACGTACTATCGTGACATTCAGGGATATGCTGAGGCTCTCCGTGGAAGATCATTCGAACCGCGTGCGAGCCGCTCTTGGTCTTGTACACTTCAATCATCAGCATGCCTGCGTATGGAGTCCAAAGGCGGTCCCAGTTCTCCTTCACCGAAGCTGCTAGAAACGGCATGATGGTTGAATCGTGAGCTGCAGGCAACATAACAAAAACCTCGGGTCAGTGGGAAGTATTTACACGAGTTAAAAGCACACGCACCCATCGTAACGGAGAGCTTGTACGCGTCCGGATCACCGTTCAGAACACCATCGAGCCGAGTGAGCATGTCGTGAGCCAGTGGTTGCATGGCAAGCTTTGAATACCACGAGTTGTTGTACGTCAAAAAGATACTTTGGCGTGCCTCAACCTCATGATACGTCTTGGTAAACGTTTCTTCGTCAATTCCCGGTGGCAACTCCAGATCATTGCAGCGGGCCGTGCTTAGGCACTCCAGCGCGGAGCTCCAAGAAAAGTTACCGACGACGTCATTGAAGTGGTGCTCGATCTCGACCGTGGCAGGGTCGCGGAGGTGTGCCCAGAACTCTGGTGATTCGTTGGACAGCTGGCCAATGTGCCCCATGAACGGGCAAATGTTCTCGTTGGCGTTAATGTAATCCACCGAGATATCTGCAACATTCCAGGACAGCATCCGGTGAAGCTCAAGGGACAATGTGCCATCTACTGGGAAAAGCCCGTCGATCAGAGCTTGACCCGACCCCAGCGTCCGCTCTTGATCATCGCTACGGAGGTAAATCTCGCTCAGCTCCAGGTGCTGGTGAATTGCCAATTCAAACGAAAGCACAAGCGTTAGCATCAGGCGCTGGTGGACATGATTAATGAGATCGACGTACCGACAAATTTGCAGTGGGGAAGAGCTTGAGCGGGCCGTCGCCCACGTAGGAGTCACGAAGAAACCTACAAATAGTGGTTAGCAATCACCCAGGCTTACTGAAATGTAATTGTCGACGCACTGTCCGTTGGTTTTGTGCTGCTGACGTCCAAGCGGGAGCAGTCCACCAATGACGCAGTCACCCTTGAGGATATTGTGTCCGTCCATGTAAGACTTGCGGTACAGGCGTCCAAACCCCTTCGCATGCTCGTTCGGGTTAATGTCCTGAGACTGTAAACAATCACCAGAGCGTACTGTTAGTTCACCAATCGTCAAACAATGCATACTCGGCATTCGACGTCGCATACAGAGACGGAGGTGGTGGTGCAGTCCCATTCGGCGTTCATGGGGTTGTGCTTGCGCGCGTCCCAGCAGAAGAGCCTGGCGTAAGGAGCGCGTGCGCCGTGGCGTGCGATGATCTGCACCTGCTCCAGGGACTCCATGCGCTCAGCTTGCTCTGGGGTGAGCGGCGGGATGCGCGTGGCCTCGATGCCATCCATGGCGTTGCAGTAGCGGTGCGGCGCCCAGTCATCATACGGACCGGCGCGCACAACGGAGGTGCCTACTAGTGCAGCAATTAGTACAGCAAGGCGCATTTTCGTCAAGCGTATCCGTCTCGTTCTGCGTTAAGTGTCGCCGCCCCCCTATGCTGAATAACCGTTGGCGTCGCTTTGAATCGCGGCACCGGATCTGTGGAAGATCGCTAATCAAATCGGCCGTCGAAGTCGACACCATCATTTTTCATACCGGTTCTGATTCAGCAATTAACCGGTATTCAACAACCCATTTCGTATCTAAGCGAATTTTCCGCATGTGCCCGTTGCACACGGCCACTTACCGAACCGAAGGGGAAGCTTCTCCTTTACACGCTTCTCCCCTCCTCTCTACCATCCGGGGAAGGCTCTCGTCTCACAAGTCCTCGTTAACACTTTCACCACTGCTGTCCACGATGGAAAGTGGGTCCGAGGATGAAGATAATGTGTTCCTGCGCGAGGAGCTGCGCAAAAAGACGCAGGAGCTCAAGCAGATGCAGGACGAGTTCGACGAGTACACGCAGTCCAGCCACGAGCTGGAGCTGGAATTAGAGCAGGAATTGTCCCGCGTGGAGAAGCGCAACACTCACTTGCATAACAAGAATCAGTACCTGGAGCGCGACTTGCAGATCGCTCGCAATAAGTTGGAGGAGGCGCTGGACCAGACGCGCCAGTTCGAGAACGAGCTCCAGGCCACGCGCGCCGAACTGCACACGGCTGTGCAGGCCTGTCGCAAGCTCGAGCAGCAGCAGGACGAGCTGGAGACGCAGGTGCGTGTCCTGCAGGCCACTGAATCCGATCTTCGACACAAAATGGAGCGGGAGATGGAGGAAAAGGTCTTCCTGCTGAGCGATCAGGAGGAGCTCCAGCATGAGCACGAGTTGGCTACCGAGCGCTTCCGTACTGAGATCATGGACCTCAAATCGGAGCTCTACGCTCTGCAGCAAAAGTACGAAGATGCCACGACAGCGTCCGAGACGTTCTCGGGTAACGACAGTATGGCCACGACCCGTAGCCAGTCAGAGGAAGATGACGACGGCTACGACTCGAGCTACAACGAGAACTCGCTGCGTCACTCTACAGTACACGAGCGTGATGAGATCGGTCGAGAAGTTCTGATTGAGTCGCTGCGAGAGGAGATCGATGCCCTTTCGTCTAATGTACAGGACGAGACAGAGGCTCGCGCAGCAGCTGAAGCCGAGGTGCAGCAACTCCGCGAGAGTCTTGCCCATATGGAGGCTATGGAGGTGGAAATGACGGAAATGACCGATGAACTGATCGGTAAATCGCAAGAAATCCGTTCTCGTGACGAACAAATTGAAGAACTGCGGGAGTCGTTGCTGAAGCTTCAGTCCGAAATGGCTACTGCTAATGATGGAGGAATTGAATTCACGAACGAACGTGAGAACATGCAACGCCAGCTTGAAGACAAGGACAAGGAAATTACCATCTTCAAGGACGAGCTGGACACCCTCAAGGCACAGTATGACGACCTGGCTGAGAATGAACGTCAACTCAAGGCCCGTCTAGAACACGAGAACGAAGCTGTGGACGAGTTGAAGGAGCAAATCGAGACCTTGACGAGAAATCTGGAGGAAAGCAAACAGGAACGAAGCGAGCTGGAACGCAAGCTGCAATTTGGCAAGGGGGAGATATCACAGAATCGCAAGGAGGTGGAAGAGCTGAATAACTTGAATTCGGATCTGCAGAAGCAGCTGGACGAAGCAACAAAGAGAACTTCCGAGTTGGAGCGTGCATCGGCTTTGTCGACTGCTTCCACTGTGTCGCCTATCTCCGAGAAGGAATTGGCTGAATCGAAGCGACTGATGATGGAGATTCAGACTATGCGGACGTCTCTGAATTCTATGTCAGCGGAGAACGCGCGGCTAAGGAACCAGGAGGGCATGTCGTCAAGTGTTGTACCGGCTAAGCGGGTATCAGCTGACGTGCTGCAAGTGAACTACACGCCTGAGCAGCTTGCGCGCAAGTACCTGGCTGAACGGACACGTAATGCTTCGTTGCTTTCGCGTCTGCAGACTGTTTGCGGTAACATCCAAGTGTTCTGTCGTGTGCGACCGATTATCAACGAAGAACTGGAGAAGTCGTGGGGCTCCAAGCTGGCAGTTAACGTGGTGAATCAGTCAGATTTGGCGGCTATGGATATCCGACCGGATCGTTCGTTCTCCAATGACTCTGATGGCAGCAAGGGGAACATGGAGGCCTTGGCAAATAACAGCACTTGGAAAGTATTCACGTTTGATCGCATTTTGGGCCCAGAAGAGACTCAAAACGACGTTTTCCGTGAAGTGGAGCCGATCGCGCAGTCTGTTGTGGATGGATTCAAGGCGTGCATCTTCGCGTATGGACAAACTGGTTCAGGTAAAACGTACACCATGGAGGGTACTTCCAGTGATCCTGGTCTGAACTACAGGATCATCAGTCACCTCTTTCAATCGGTTCAGCTGCGTGGAGCTATCTACACCCCTGAACCTGACAACAACGAGGATCTGGACGATGAGATGAACGGTCTGCACGGTACTGCTGAATCTTCAGTCTACCACGTTCAGGTGGGCGTGTTGGAGATTTATAACGACTCGTTGCGTGACTTGATTAACACAAGCAACTCGAAAGGCCTGGAAATTCGTCACGATTCGGCGACTGGAGATATTTGCGTTCCTGATCTGACTATGGCGACTGTGTCGTCTCCTCAGCAAACGATCGACGTGCTGCGCAACGCGCAATCCAACCGCGTCACTGGAAAAACGAACTCGAACATGCACAGTAGTCGATCGCACAGCATTGTGATTGTACAAATCTCGAAACGCCGGCCGGAAAGTGACGATGCTGACAAGGATCCAGCGGATGTTGAGGTTGATGAAGAGGGATACGGTAAGCTGTATCTTGTGGATTTGGCTGGTTCGGAGAGGGTCAAGAAGAGCAATGTGAGTGGAGATATGCTTAAGGAAGCCGCTCACATTAATAAGTCTCTGTCGGCCCTGGCCGACGTGATGGAGGCTCTGGACAAGAAGATGGCGCACGTTCCCTACCGTAACTCGAAACTCACGTATTTGCTACAGGATGTACTAAACTCGTCGTGCAAGACCGTGATGATTGTGAACGTTGGTCCGACGATCGAGAACGCGAGCGAGACATTCCGATCGCTTCAGCTGGCGGAACGTGTGCGCAATATTGTGGTGGGCAGGAACCAGATTGTGAAGAACAAGAAGGACATACTGTCCGCCAAGAAAGCTTTCGCTGAGCTCCAGTCCTTGAAACAGCAGATGCAAATCTCCAAGAGGAAGTATATGCAATCACAACAATCTGTGGTCGCTCTGGTAAGTCGCTGTGGGTCTGCTCTCTATTCGAGGAGGCATGTGTTCTCACGTCACGGTTCCGATGCCTCCTCTCCTATAGAAACGAGACCAGAAGAACCAGTCGGAAAAACAGTCGGCAACGCTGCAGAACCGGCTTAGGGCATGGGAGACGCAGAACGAGAGCCTGAAGACTCAAAACGATTCCCTGAAAAAACTCGTGGATGATCTAAGTAACCAGCTCAAGGCGGAGCGAGAGACCAAGCAAAAGGAGGCGGAACAACGTGAAGCTGCTCAACGATCACTGCGACAGCAAAATGCCAAGACTCGCGTGTCTTCGTCGCAGCAAGAGGCGCTGCAAAAGTTGCTTCACGAACGCGAAGAAGAGATCAAGAAGCTACGACAGCAGGTGACCGAGGCCAGACGACGAAGTACAACCTCACTCATCCCGCGATTACCGTTGTCATCGCCACCGATGAAGAAGTCGAAGAGTACTCGGCCCGCAAGCTCACCAGGCAACAACCAGCAAGACAATGATAGCGCGAGTACAACGGGCGTGCAGAGCGCAGGTGCTACCGGTAGTCGTGTTACGAAGACTCGTACAGTCGCCCGGAGGTCGTCCGGATCACGCTTGCAGTCCAGCAACTCGTCGAGCAATGGCACCAGTACAGATCAAAGTCCATTAAGTAGCAAACGCCCCAGTTCACTGGGCTCAACGAGATCATCGTCAGCTCGGTCAACCACCAAATCGAAGGCAGGTGCCTGGAAATAATTGACCACGCTGGAGCAAAACAGGAGCGCAGCGAAGCTCTTTAGATCGCGATAGAGAGCGGCAAATTCTCGAGGCCTGAAGGCAAAGACATTGGTGATCGATCGTAGACCACCTTAGTTCATCCAGTGAGTAAAAGAGTCAGATAGCAGTACATCAGAGCGGCGAAATCAATTCTTTCAATGTAAGACAGGGTTTAATCAACTGGAGTTCCCTGTTACGTTCGCGTTGGCTGGAGGCATCACTGCGTTTGTGTAGTCTGCCAGACTCCGCAGCACTTGCCGGAGTAGGCCTTTCTGTTGACTTACGTTGTCAAACACGTGCAGCAGCTCAAAGAGAAGATCCTCTTGCACCTCGGTGGCAGCCTCTGCAGCGTCACGATGTGTCGGCGACATGAACCCAATAGTTGGCGGATTGAGAACACGCTCCAGTACTTCGCTGATCGCAGGCTTCACAATGTTGTTGAACCCTTCGTCTTCTTCTTCATCCTGGTCCTCGTTCTCAACTTCATGGAGTGGCGCGGCCAATGACGGTATCAAATCAATTCCTGAGGTCGCTGTTGTGTTAGTGTTGGAGGTCGAATAAGCGTCGACAGAGTCTTTACCTTCGTGATCACCATGGTTGCTATTTGCAGCAGCAGCTGCTTCTGCTTGAGCCTTCAGCTCCTGCTGAAGACTGGTAGATGACAGACGAATGGTGTTAAAATCCCATCCGCTGCCCACTGACGCATCTCGAGCATGACGCTTGCCGCTATCCCTTTGACCGTATGACGGCAGAGTGTCGTCATCACGACCGCCACTCAGGGGTGGTCTGTGACCGAATCCGTTCTCGACACGACCATTGTTGTAGCAGCTTTCTTTGCTCTGTGAAGTTCCATCCTCCTGTTGCTGATCTTCTAATTGATTTCGATCCAGAAGCTCCGTGAGATGAGATATGTGCTTGGCGGAGCGGATGAAGGGGTGTTGCAGTAATTCGGTTGCCGTAGGTCTGTCCTGTGGGGACTTTTGCAGACAGCGCGACACAAAATCAACGAATCGAGGCGAAAAACTGCCTTCTAACACGGGCGGGTCCATCGTCGGGATCATGAAAAGCACTTTCATCGGATGGATGCTGTAAAGATGACGAGAAAACGTCAGTAAAAATGGGTGAAACCTAGCAAAAAAAATTGACGTACTCAGCGAGCGGAGGTGCACCCTTCGCCATCTCGATTGCGGTGATGCCCAAGGACCAAATGTCTGCCTTAAAATCATACTCGGACTCTTGAATGACTTCAGGCGCCATCCAAAACGGAGTCCCCACTGCCGTGTTGCGCTTCGTCATCGTCTCTGTGATTTGTCCGGTAACTCCAAAATCCGCCAGCTTTACGTGGCCATCTCCGCTGAGAAGTACATTTGCAGCCTTGACGTCGCGGTGGATCTTCTTCTCAGAATGCAGATACTCCAGTCCCTTCAATAGCTCACGCAGAATAATGGCGATAAAAGCCTCGTCCAGCGGTCCATTGCGCATGATGTCCGACACCGAACCACCCGACAGAAACTCCATAATGATCCTACACCAAATAATACGTCAGTCCACATAGACCATTTTCACTACACAGAGGACAATATTGCACTGACCAAAGCTTCGTTCCCGCAATGAATGATCCCGAGTACATCGTAAGCTGTTCACACGAGCACTGGGACAGCACATGGATCTCCTACTCATCATCGATCATACGTTCGCTCAGTAATACTTTACGCACAGTAGAAAAAATTGGCGGCGGTCGCACCTGCTGCACGTCCTCGATCTCATCGGCCGCAGACTCGAGATCGATGATCTTGATGGCGACCACCTCGTCCGTGTGAGTGTTTACCCCCTTGTAGACATCCCCGAAGGCGCCCCCACCGATGTGCTCCAGCAGCTCGTACTGCACCGTCGGGTCCAGACTGCCGCTCATCCTTGCTAGACACGTTCTCAAATGGCAGCATGATGCACCTCCCCCCTCCCAAATTCTATGTCGATTTCTATTGGCTGATATTAAGACGACCAATTTTTAACGCCATCTGCCGATAGTGCTCTTCCAATTGCTGATACTCGGTCTCCAGGAAGGCTTTGCGGCGGTCGGCGCCCATGCCGTCCAGCTCCTCTGTGTGTAGGCGAAACAGCCGCTTCTTGACCTCAAGTCGAAATTTCTTGCGCTGCGCCTCGTCGCTCGGGTTCACGAACGTGAATTTACGCGCCTCGTAGCATGTCTGCACCTGCTTTTGTGTGAGCTTGAGCTTCTCCTGTACAGCGTGGATATCGGCCGTCGTCAATGCTTCCGTGCCGCGTCCAGTGCCGCTAGCATCCGCACTCGCCTCCGGGGATAACGAGAAGAACTCGTTCTTGATGCAGTTCTTCAGGTCGACCACATCGCGTAGCTGAAACCGGTCATAAGATTCTGGTGAGCCATAGACACAACAGCAGACATTGCAGGGGTTGCGTACGCTAGCGAATGCCGAGACCGGGTCCTCTACAGTGAGTTCGTATACGTGTTCGTTTGCAACGGCTTGCGCATGGATGCACTGCACCAGACGCTCGGCATGGCCTGTAAAGTCACGTTTCAGTTAGAAACCCGTTAACGACCAGGCAAAAGTAGACAGGAAGTTCACCTTGGCGCTGGTAAGTGGGGAAGATGAGTGCCTGACAAATGCGGTGCGTCTCGTTCTGGTCTGGCTTACAGTGTGCAGCCTTCCGCCCGAGTGGATTGAAGAATTTAAAGACAGTGATGAACCCCACGGGGTGGAAAACCCCGCTACCCGCCTCCGTCCGCTCGTAGATAAGATACACCAGCCATCGCGGGTCCGTCACATCCACGGCGTCGGCTCCTGGAAATCGCCATTTTTTAAGAAAGAGTCAATCAAAGGCAAGCACTCGCAAGTGGCACGCCATGCAAAGCTCACCTTCAATGAACCAGAGCGACAGTGTCTGCAGGTTCCCAAGGAGCTTCTGAGCAGGCTCGTTGTCTTCCAGCTCGCACTCATAGATTTCAAAGTGCCTTTCTCCAGCAGAGTCCTCGCCTTCTTTGGCTGGCGTCTTTAAACTGTATGACTCGATGCATTTCCCTGGCGGACCTGAAAAGTCTGCCGCTGCATTGCGTAGGGCAGCAACGAACTCGTCTTTGTCTTGGACGAAACCTTCTGGCAGTGACGACGTCAACCTTGCAACAACATCTTCGGCGCTGCATTCACACATCGCCAGAAACTTAGCAACCGGTATCATATCCAAACCAGCAACAAAAAATACTCACGTGTCCTCCTTCTCCTTGAACTTGACGTCTAGTAGCGCGCGAAAGTCGAATCCATTGAATGTCACCGCGATCTTGAGACCTTCGTATCCGTCCACAAATTCGTCGGTGCCGAACGCGTGATACGTGAATTTTGGGGAGAACCATTCGAGCTTCTGCGCTTCAGTGTGGTCGGCGTCGGTTGCTACATGTCGTCACGAAAAAGCGGTTAGAGTTGTAAAACGAGAAGCTCGGTTTCATTTTGTACAGACCGATGGCCAGCAAAGTGGCTTCATTGGAAGGCTCTGAGTTCGCAAAGCGAACGCGCTTCACAATGGGCGTCTGGGTCTCCTCCACCGAACGCTTGGTTCCTGTTGCTTCCGTTGGCGCCATTTTTTGCATTCACAGTCAGAGCAAAATAAGTAGGAGTTTAAGTGTGGATACACTATTACGTAAAAAGTAAAAACATCAAAACGCATAGTCCAGTCGTAAATACTGAGGAACAGCATATTTGACATTAGTGGCTGGCGCCGAGCAACAGGTATCCTCATTGCCACAACGGAATTTGCCAAGTGAGTTGGTAAGGCGACGACAACAGTATTAGAGGTGGCCCTGAACTTCGAGCAATTTGCCCGTATGCATGTTTTGAACTTGTGTCTTCGTCGGAAATAAAGTATGCTCGCCAACTTAGCCTTGGGCGAGCAGAAGTCGTACGACGGAATAGCGAATGACACGATCATGGCGACTTTAAACCAAGCGCGGACTTTCATGTGTCTGCGACTTGACCTGTCTCAACGCTACATCCTTTATCAACCTCCTTGTCTTGTTTATTAGCGACGTTGTAGTAGTAGTAGATGAGTGGTGCTGCAGGCTAGCTTCGTGCTAAACCGTTGTCTGTAAGCCAATGCGACGTCTTCGTCTGCGCTGTTCATGGCAACTTTAGAGCTAGTACTACATAGCATGCAACATTCAATACTAATAGAGGAAGAGTGCAAACTGTCAATGGTTTTGCTGGTGCTGAGTACTGGTAGGCGTACGAATTCTATTAATAGCTTCTTGCTCCTTACGATTGCTGCGATTCCAAACCATTTAGAATGCATAGACGCATACGAAAGTAGAGTGTTGCCAGCTTCTCGTTTAGACCCAGCGCCGCTGGCAGCGGTGCGAGGCAAAGCTTCATCCAGGCGTTTTGCACCACGCTCCACCAACTCAAGTCTTGAAGACAGCCACACCACAATCGTGCCCCATCTGCTTTTGCCTTTTACCGCAACCCGCACTCGCGACTGCCTGCGCTCAATTTTGTCACTCCGCACTACGCGCCTCATTCGGCCATGGGGATGATCTGCGTGAACCAGAACGGGGAAACCAATCTCACAACCAGCACACCGCGCTGTGTGGCCGACTGGGCTCACACACAGGAGCAGGTGATCCATGCCTCCTATCTACTGGCAGGGCTGGTGCTCATCTCGGTGTTCTGGACGGTCACCTCGCGCCGCCAGCGCAAGTCGCTGCGCAAGGGCGAGCTCGGTTTCTCGCTCGATTGCCGCCGATGGGCACGCACATCCCGCACCGCTGCCATCATCGTAAGAGAACAAAGTATTATTTTAGCGCCATTTAACTGACCTGCTGTGGCTTAACGCAGAACCGACCTGTTCAACTACTCGTGTCCTTCGGGATCTTGGGCCTCACCATGTCCAGACTCAACTCGTACGACGTCACCGAGTGGTCCTATTACACAGTACTGGGGCTCTACGTCATCGCTATTGTGGACAACGTGGTGCGTTTCCTCGCGTCGCGATACAAGGTCCTCTTCTGCTTCTCGCCACTCACGCTGCTGGAGCTGCTGTGTCTGGCGTCGAACTTCGGTGTAGGCTTCGGCTCCGTCAAAGTGATTGGAGGAGTGCGGACACGTACGTACTTGGACTTCTCGGTCATGCGGCCAGTTTTCATCTTGAGAAGCTACTTGGAGATGGAGAAGCACGTACCCAGATCGACAAAAGGCTGGATGATGGTCCGACTTGGTGTCAAAATCCTACTTATGATCATGGTTGGCGCGTCCATCATGTTTTTCTTCGAGACGCTCGGCGAAATGCCGTTCTTCACCGACAACGGGTTCGCTCATCTCTACAGCTGCAGCGATGGATCTGTCACGAGACACGAATCTTCCGAGTGTTCGGACTCAACCTGGTCCGTCATGTTCGCATTCTACTTCACTGTTGTGGTACGTTGCCAGGAAAAAAAAGCAGGCATATAATGTTCTTATCATTGCTAAATTATTTTGTTTTTCGCATCCACAGACACTTGGTACGGTTGGCTACGGTGACAACGCACCTCAAACAGTGCCTAGCCGGCTTTTGGCCATCATGTTCATCGTCATGGGCATCATTTTGTTCTCAATGGAGATTGATAACCTTATCAGCTTGTACAAGTTACGCCAAATTGGAAACCCACCGTACACGCCCAAGCCAGACTCCAAGCATGTGCTCATTATTGGCAACCCGTCGTTTGCCCAGCTCTCAGCCATACTGCGAGAACTATTTCACGTTGATCACCTTAGCGATACCGATACACAGCAACTCGAAGCTATTGTACTAGGAGAACGCAAGTCCAAGTTTACGAAGCCACTCATCGCAAAGCTGAAGGCAGACCCCATCTTCACGTCCCGTGTGACTTATATTGCTGGCAATGCAACCCGCTCAGAAGATCTGGAACGGTCTCTAGCTCGCGAAGCCAGAGCAGTTTTTGTGTTCCCAGACAAGCTCACAGGCGATGCTGCGACGGAAGATGCCATGAATATCATGCGTGTCCTCGCTACCAAACGCTACGTCGGGTGAGTCACTAGTTGCTATGACACCATACTGTTTAGTGTCACTCGGTTTAGCTTACTATGTTTCGGTTGTAGACCTTCTATTCGGTTTTTGGTGATGGTGTTACGTGCTGAAAGTGCCCGACACATGCTAGCATCTGGTGTTCACCCAGACGACATTATCTGCGAAAATGTCATCAAAATGGGGTCGCTAGCTCAAAACGCTGTCTCCAACGGCATTTCCACTATGCTGTCAAATCTTGGATCGAGTCTCTCTGTTGACACGAGCGAAGCCACGGAAGAAAGCTCAACTCCGCTGCTCGCTGTTATTGGCAAGGACAAATCCATGGGCCCAGATATCCTAACAACCGATGTTGCTGAGAAGGAATTGTCCGAGCGCAGTTGGATTAAAGAGTATTATGCAGGTGCAGCGAAGGAAATGTATCTCATTCACCTGTCTAAGGTACGAGCGGCATATGACTGGTCTTGTACGTGTTTTGCTGAAGTTTAACAATCTCGTGTGTGCTTATTGATACCAGAGATACACTGGACTTACCTTTTCGCAGGCAGCTACTCGGGTTTTTCGAGAAACCTCAGGCACTGTACTGCTTATCGGGGTGGAGGTTATGTTTTCCGACGACGAGTCAAGTTTCCACAACGACGCCGAGCCGCGCGTGCTGCTAAACCCTGGCGAAAGTTTACTCATGACAGAGTGGATTCAGTGTTATTGCATCGCGGATGACCTTGATCAAGTATTTAACTACAAGATTTGCCCCGAGGAGGTCAGTCTGGAAGAAATGCGGAGGCCAGGAAGCACGTCGACATTCATGAATCCGAAAGGAGACGTATTTCAGCCTATCCTTTCAGCCGACCACGATGATGACGATCTTCCTTGCGATGAGCTACGAAGCCTGACGGCATACACGGCGTACATGACCCCAAACTACGACTCGATGAAGCACCGCAGTCCGGTACGTTTAATTAGATTTGGTTAGAAGTTCGTTCAACGGACTGATTAACCAACGTTATTGCTCCTGACGTTGGGTAGCTGGCAACATCGAGGACAGGATCACTTGTACTGGTGCGACTGGTTGCTATATTTCCAACACTATCAAGTCTAACATAGTATTCGTTAATATTTTATGATCCAGGACCGCTCACTTGAGAGTATTGCTCTCAGTTTCAAGAATTCCAACCGAAACATTACGAGTGGCAATCCCTACGATAATCCTCAGCTTCATGCTGGAATCCACAGTAATGATGTAACCGGAACCTCGAAAACACTCTACACTCCGCCACTCGACATTCTACTGCACCCAAAACATATCGTCATTTGCAGCTTTTTGGGCGAAGACTCGTTGGAAAGCCTGCAATGGCTCATTCTTCCACTGCGCAGTCCATACGCTACGAACCATCCCCCAATCACGATTTTGGATAGTGCCGAGCCGTCAGAAATCTTGGTGAGAACTCTGTCTGTCTTCAAAAATGTGGTAAGTTGTGAATACGCTCAAAGGACTGGATTGATACTAGCGTCTAACGCTGATGGCTTGTTCCGATTCAGTATTACGTGCGCGGAAGTCCCCTCGTTTATTCGGATCTGCAACGTGCTGGCGCCAAGGCTGCGGCTGCTGTCGTGGTGCTTGGAAAGCGAGCAAAGAACTCTATCATTTCCGAATCTGCCTCAGACGCGGAGCTGGAGTCCAGCATCGCCGATGCGGAGGCCATTTTTGCTACGATGCTGGTGGAGCTCAAGATGGATTTCTCGAAAATCTTCACTGTCACTGAGCTTGCCAATGAAGTCAACTCAAAGTTCATGGGCATGCCATTCCAGCTCAACCGGCTTCAACATGTAATGTCGGGGAGTGGCAGTGCAAGAATCGACATTGCAACAGAAATCTCGGGCATGGAAGTGTTCAAGTTGTGGGACAATATTCTGCAACACGAAGCACCAGAGCAGAAGTCTGAGAAAGAGATCTTCGGTCTCCCTCTCTACATGTCGGGGCGGATCCTACACCCCGAGCTGTGTGAAAACATGGTTGTGCAGACATACTTCAACCCGTCAATTCACAAGATTGTTCGGCAATTGGTTGGAGGCCCTCGATGTACCGGAGTGATTCACACGTTTTCGATTCCTCGTGCACTGAGAGTAAGTTCTGTAGAAGTCCCTGTCCTTCAAGTTTCCTTGTTTTGGTTTCTCATTGCGTGTTTGTGCTGTTTTTGCTTATTGCAGACGGATTGCACGTACGCTGACGTCTTCCACTCGTTTGCTGCTTCATCGTACTCGGGCATTTGCATTGGTATATACCGCATGTCAACTCAAGCAATGGGAACATCGCACCAGGTGGAACTGCCCATCGTTATCACGACCCCAAAGGCCGACCTCAAGATTTTGAGCAGTGATCGCCTCTTCATTTTGATCGGAGCTCACACGCTGGTGCGTGCAGCAACGAGGATTCAGAATCGATATCGAACATACAAAGGACTTCCTGATCCCGTGAAAGACAGGAAGGCAAGCAAAGATGGCAAGAGTGAGCTGTACGTCTAGAAACGAAAATGGTCAGAACAATTTTTTGTTATGCAATCTATTTGTTGAGATGGAGAAGTATAGTACGTCTTCGCTAGGAGCACGTACATTTCATCATGACCTGCGTCCTTTTTTCCGCTTGCCTCCCTTCAAATGGCCGGGTGCAGGCTGCTTTCGCTTGTTGTTGTTGTCCTGCTGAGTGTTGATGTTACCCTTCTGACCGCTGTTGTCCTTGTCATCCTTATTGTTGGTTCTGCCGTCCTTTTGGTTTTTGTTGCTACCCTTGAACCCCTTCTTCTTCTTCTTCGAACCCAGCATATCGTCCAGTGACGGCGTCAGTAGGAGGTACAGCTTCTTGAGGATATCCATTGTGATGGGTTCGACTGGAATGCTGTTCTCTGTGACTTCGGCATCCGCTCGTGTCTCTGGCTGCGGACGGTCTTCAGGCACGAAGATGAAAGTCAGCGAGTCCCAGATCGGGAACGAGCCTTTTGAGAGAACTTTTTTGTTCGAGTAGCCCGGGTACAGGCAGCGGTCAAAGACGACAGACTGTTGGTGGCGGAGCTTGTTGGTCTTGGCGATGTTTTCGATGCCCCACTGACCGAACGGCTTCTTGGTCTTATGCGTCACGTGAACTTCGCCCGAAGGCGTCAGAATCTGCGCCACATGGGCAAAGAAGTTGTTCAGCAGCTTCTTGTTGGTCTCCATCTCGTCGTTCTGTCCGTCCTCTCCGCGCGGCGCTCGGACGCACGGGAAGTTCCAGATGACGCGGTCGAACTGGCCGAGTGTCTTCATCTGCTCAGCATCGGTAGCGTCCACCTCGTGATGCACCGTCACATGGGGCATCGTATGAAGCTCATCGAGGATCTTTTCTCCGTCCGGGTACGTCTCTACCACCGACTTCTTGCTCTCATGCGACGTTGTCACAAGCTGCACACCCGAGTCCGGTCCCAGCGCACGGGCCAGCGCCAGCGAGTACGAAAAGTTGCCGTCACCGACCGTCAAGATGTTCTTCACTGGAGTGGCATCGTACAGGCCGATGCTGTATTCATCGGCTTGAGCAGGCGCCGACGTCTCCTGATCGTCGTCAGCTTTGACATTTGATGCCATGCGTGGGCACATCTCCGGTCTCACGTTGGGCAGAAGCCCTGGGCGGTTGTGCAACACGATCTTGTAGCAGCAAGCGATGCATCGCGTGAGCGCACACCGCAGCGTGTCGCGATGCACGTGCAGCAGGTGCAGGTCGCGCCACTGCAGCTCGTTGGTAACGTCCATGGTATTGACTGGTGAAGCGTTCTTGAAGGGCACTATTTACAACCGCTCTCGAGTGACTACTCAACGTGGTGCACACAAGATGTCATGGAATAAAACCTCCCGAGGTTTTTCCCCAAAAATCAGACTTCCGCGAGCCAAAAAGCAGTCCGCATCCAAGGTGGAAGAGAGGAAAAGGCCGCCGCATTCTCTAAGAAGACAGCAAATACAGGGCGCCATGGAGCAGCTGATCCCCATTATCAACAAGCTGCAGGACGTGTTCAGTGCCATCGGCCAGTCGCCCATCAACCTGCCGCAGATTGTGGTCATCGGCAGCCAGAGTAGCGGCAAGTCGTCGGTGCTCGAGAACATCGTGGGCAAAGATTTCCTGCCGCGCGGCTCGGGCATCGTCACGCGTCGTCCCCTCGTTTTGCAGCTCTACAACTCCTCAGCCACTGTCCCCGGGGAGGGAGAGGATGAGACCGTTGAGGAGTGGGGCGAGTTCCTTCACTTGCCCGGCCAGAAATTCTCCGACTTTAACGAGATCCGTCGCGAGATTGAGAAGGAGACGGACCGTATCACTGGAAAGAACAAAGGTATCAGCAACAAGAGCATCAATCTCAAGGTCTTCTCGCCCTACGTTCTCAACCTCACGCTCGTGGATCTCCCTGGCATCACTAAGGTGCCTGTCGGAGACCAGCCCGTGAACATCGAGGAACAGATCCGAGACATGTGCACCGAGTTCATCACGAACCCTAACTCCATCATCCTAGCCGTCACTTCGGCCAATACTGACTTGGCTAACAGTGACGCGCTCAAGATGGCGCGCGAGATCGATCCGGAGGGACAACGTACCATTGGTGTGCTTACAAAACTGGATCTCATGGACGATGGCACCGACGCCATGGACATGCTGCAGGGACGTGTCATCCCGCTTAAGAAAGGCTACGTGGGCGTCGTGAACCGCAGCCAGGCGGACATCAACTCCAAACTGTCGATTCGCGACTCGCTAGTCAAGGAACAGAACTTTTTCAAGACCCATCCAGCCTATCGAGCCATCGCCTCGAGGATGGGGACGCAGTACTTGTCCAAGACGCTCAATACGATTCTCATGCACCACATTCGCGACTGCCTGCCGGAAATCAAGTCCAAGATCAGCAGTATGGTCTCCGATCTTGACCAGGAACTAGGTGAGATGGGCTCCCCCACGGAACAGATGACGCCCACTGAAATGGGCGGCTGTTTGCTCAATTTGCTGTCTCATTTTTCGAGCAACTTCACCAACTCACTGGACGGACGCAACCATCAACTCGTGGAAATGGACGAACTCTACGGCGGCGCGCGTATTAACTACATTTTCAACGAAATCTTCTCAAAGTCGCTGCGTGAGGTGAACCCGTTCGACGGACTCAGCGACGAGGATATCCGTACTACCATTCGCAATGCCAACGGTCCGCGTCAGTCGCTGTTTGTCCCCGAAGTATCGTTTGAGCTGCTGGCGAAGCGTCAGATTAGCCGCTTGGAGCAGCCTGGACTGCAGTGTGTGGATCTTGTGTTTGACGAGCTGCAGCGTGTGACATCGCAGTGCGAGACCATTGAACTGACGCGCTTCCCTGAGCTGCGTGACCGTGTCATGGAAGTGGTTAATGGCATGCTGCGAGCTTCGTTGATCCCGACGCAAGCCATGATTCAGAACCTCATTCAGATTGAGTTGGCCTATGTGAACACAAATCACCCAGACTTCATCGGAGGCAGCCGTGCAGTGGCACAGCTGATGGAGAAGATGCAGCGCGAGACGATGGCGTCGGCTGGAGCACCCAACAATATGAATAATCAGGATCCTCGACGCGCAGGCCAGGTACCAAAGCAGAACGCAGTTCCTGCTGGCCACGCTGTATCAGCGGAGGAGAAACAAGATGGCAACGGTCTCCTGTCATTCTTCGGTGGTGGTCGCAAGAAAAGTGGTGCAGATGCTTCCACTAGCTCAAAGCCTGCAGTTGTAAAGCTTCCTCAGGTTCCTGTGAGCATGCGACAAGGCGATGACCCTACAGACCGAGAACGCATCGAGACGGAAATCATCAAGAGTTTGCTTGCGTCTTACTTTGATATCGTGCGGAAAAACTTCCTGGATTTGGTGCCAAAGGCCATTATGTGCTTCATGGTGGGGCACTCGAAGGAGAATATTCAGAACGAGTTGGTGTCATCTCTGTACCGTGAGGACAAGCTGAACGAGTTGCTGGCGGAGACCGGCGATATTGCCGCGCGACGCTCGAACTGTGATGAGATGCGAACGCTACTGCAGCGTGCCCTAGAGATCGTGAACGAGGTTCGCGACTTCAACACGTTCAAGTGAAGCGACGGCAACTTCTTATCATGACACCAAGAAAGTAGAAGAGAAGGTTAGTGTCGTAGCCATTTTATTGAAAAAGTGATCTGTCGAGCAGCGTCCCGGCAACAAATATGCAGACAACACGCAGCGTGTAGCGTCTTCTAATACACTTTTCGTTTGCCTTTCGCGCTCCCACGAACATGCTTACAACGCTGAATAGTAAAACCAAAAAATACACTTCTTTTTCTCATGACTGCGCTGCATTTACTTGTCTCGGAGCTTGATCTCCATGCGGTCCTCGTAGCTCTGTTTCTTCTTCTCCTGCTTCTCCCCGGCAGCCATAGCGGTCCCACCTGCAAGTGCGACGACAGTGGCCGTCTGTGCCACGACGCGCGCCTGCATGAATTTGTTGCCTAGCTTGGACTGTCCGCGCTGAAACGTCACCAGGCCGCCCAGCAGCACGGCTGTGGTAAGCGCACAGCCCAGCGGTACAAGCGGGTCTTCCTTTACGCGCGTCCACAGTGATTTCTTGCCGCCGTAGCGCTCATCCTCCATCCAGCTGAAGTCCCCTACCGCGTACACACGCGGTGGCTCGGCAGTCTTTCGATCGGAAGGCATGACGACGAGTTTTCGGATCGGCCTCCTCCAACGTTCCGTATTTGTGCTCAGATTGAACTTTTCCGCCACTTCAGCTAAAGAGGATGGTGATTGGTCAGAAAATGGAACATTGACATTCTTGATTGGCTAAAATGGTTGTATTTGGCCGGAAATCACTGTTTAACAAACTCAATGGACTCGATACTCGAGTACGCCTCCTCTCCGTCGCCGCCTCCATCGCCATCGCACTCCAAAGATTCTCCCAATGCCTCATCTTCTCGTATTTGTGCTGCTCCTGCAGTTGAGGCAGATAACGTAGAGAAGAGGTTGCTCCTCGCCCAACGTCTTGCCTGCCAACATCGTGCCTTTGCGCATCGCACCACGAGAGAGGAAAATGCCTTTGCGTTCCGCGGATACGCAGCCAAGCGGCGGCGGCGGCACGGTCCAAGTGAAGCGCATTTTTCACAGCCTATTACGGCAATAGAGAGTGCAGCCACCGTATCAAGTCATACATCGCCTTTGTTCGAGGACAACGAGGAGATTCCGAACTACTCGACTGCCGACTCCGATCTCAAGAGGATGGTTCCGTTGGGAAGACAGAATCGACATCGGTTTATTGGACACAGTAAGGCGATAAACGAGCTGCAGTGGCATCCAAACTATCCTCAGGTGTTCCTATCAGCATCAATGGATGCTACCGTGCGCGTTTGGAAAACCTTAACTAGTGGCAATGAGAAGTGCCAGCGTGTGCTGACTCACCATTCACTTGGTGTGAAAACTGCGAAGTGGTCTCCGGACGGTAGACACATACTTTCGGGTGGATATGATGGATTGTGTTGCTTTGTGGACGCTGAAACGGGACAAACTCAGAACGAACTACGGCGGCCTGATGTTGGAATAGCCTCCGCCAGTATCGAGCGTATCACGACAGTGCACTTCCATCCGACAGAGCCAAACTCGCTGCTGCTTGGTACTGACAAGGGTCATATCTACTCGCACGATCTTCGTGAAAAGGCCCCCGTGGCCACGTTTACGAAGTCTTTTGGTGACGTTCACGATCTGCTTTTCCTTGGCGACGACGGCCAGAGGTTTGTATCAAGTGCTGGCGTTATGCGACGTGATGCTAGCAACCAGACGCTGCTTGTATGGGATTGGCGTTCCACAATGTTGCTGTACGACCGCCTGGACGACAATATGCTGGCCCATACGTGCTTACGAGCACATCCAAACAGGCCGTACTTCTTAGCGCAGTGCAGCGGCAACTACGCGTCTCTCTATTCGACGCATGCGCCGTACAAGCGTCTCAAAGGCCCAAGCATTTCCGGACATCGACCCCCACTTCGATTCTCTGGAGGTCATGAAGTTGAAGGTTTCAAGATTCAGTGTAGCTTCTCTCGGGATGGCGAACTTTGGGCTTCAGGGGATGCTAACGGGCGCGTTGTGATTTATCGCACCTCAGGCAAGCGTGAGCTGATGGAAAGCTTCCAGCTGTACGGACGACGCACGGGTTGTATTTGTGCAGAGTTTATTTCGTCCAGCGCTGAACGCTTGGATTCCGAACGTGCCCTCCTTACTGGAAGCAGTGATGGTGACGTTGATCTGTTTCAATAAACTGTGAGTTTTGTTACTATTATTGCGAGCCCTCTTCCGAATGATCCTCGTCACTGTCGTGTTCGGCGTGCTTGTAATGCTCTGCTTTCGTCATGGCCTCACGAAGTTTGCCCCCTGGATAAACTCGGCTCCAGCGCAGCTGTGAGACTTCACATCACGCCTCGTTCGGGGTCACAACACTGTGATGCACGCATGATGTTCGACCAAAGTCTACTTCAACATACCCAATTCGCATGATTTAGAGGAGCAACATGGGTTGCAGCCTTTCAATGTTTGACAAACATTGTTTGTTCAGGCTGCGGGAAACGCATGCCGATGCAAAGTAAGGATGTACTTCGTCAGTAGTACTATGCGCATAGCAAGGTTTCAATCACAATGACAGCATGAATGCAGTAGGAAGCAGGAAGCGCTACTGGTAGTTTGCACAAGTTGCAGTGCAAAATGAAAGCCGTAGCTCATCAGTGCAAAGCGCTGAAGGTATTGTTGGTTTTATACTACGTAGTATTCTACTACGAAGTACATGTACTGTTGTAGCAGTTATCATTGTGGGGTCAAGAAAGGTGAACAGTTTTTCAGGTTGTCCTGCCGGCCATAGATTACTTCGTCTCCAACATATTTTCTTTTTCATCGTCTGTCGGAAATTCAGTGCCTTCTCGATGAGGAGGAAACGCGTATTGAACATAACGGAAAAATTCGTCCTACCGTTCTTCACTTCAGCCTCCGTCACCCACACGTTGCCCTCCTTCGCCAGATAGAGCTGCAGATTCTTGGCATCGACATTCTTCAACTTATTTGCCTGCTTCGCCTTGGTCGCATCCTTCAAGCCACCCACCGAAAGACTCGCGTCGATGTCCACAGGGAAAGTGCTTCCCGCTGTACCAACGAAAGCACACGACAACTTTACCATGGTTTTGGATTGCTTCCGTACCTAAGCGGGAAGGCCTTGAAGTTGCCAACGAAAAGGTTAACCCCTTAAAATGCCTGTGACCCTGTAACGACATTACCAACTCCACGCTCAATAGGATGGTTTCGTTACGATGGCAGATTCAACTTCGCGCTTCAGTGGCTATCCGCAGGTGTTCCTATCAGCGTGCTATTATAGCGTGTAAAACAAAGCAAATAACCTGGTGGCCATTCATTCATTCGGCGTGAAAAGAGCGAAGGGATATCTGGGCGGTGTGAGTATGATGGATTGTATTTCTAAGAGTATTGAGTGCATCACGGCAATACGTTACCGACAGAACCAAACGCACAGCTGTTTGGTACACTGACAAGGGTCATATAATATCTTCCTCCATGAAAAGACCGCGACCCCATTGACGAAGTCGTTCGGTGACGTCCACGATCTTTTCTTTTTTTTTCCTCGGCAACGGTTCGGCCAGCAACCAAACCTTCCTTAATAAGTCCTTTAAAGTACTAAAATTCTACACAATCAAAGCCATTGCAAGTTGCTCTCCTTACCTCTGGTGATGTTGATCTATTTCAAGAAATAACGAAAAACATCTTGAGCTTCATCCTTTTCTTTTACTATTATTACGAGCCCTCTTCCTCATGATCCTCTTCGTCGTCTTGTTCGGCGTGTTTGTACTGCTCTGCTTTCGCCATGGCCTCGGCAGCACGAAGCTTGCGGTCCACATTACCGCGGCGTCTATCAGTCCGCGGGAGCAACTTGCGCGCAGCTGTGAGATGTTTCACGGCTTCACTCCACGCCTCGTTTGGCGTCAGAACACTATCGGCGTAGATCAAGTGGGTCTCCCAATTCTTCGGACGCAGCTTAAATGAACGTTGAAAGGCTGCAACAGCCTGCTGAAAATCTCCCAATGCTGCAAATGTACGACCGTACGTGCACATGAGAATGCTCCAACTAGTTTTCTCGTACTCAGGAACCACGGACAGCGCATTTTCAACGATAATCTTGGCTCGTTCCGGGTCCAGCGACAACTCCAACAAGGCACGCATATTCCACACAGAGGCATCGGAAGGGTCAATTTTAAGAGCCTTTTCCAATGCTGTGCGAGCAGCTGGGAACCGGCGATTCCGCTGCTCAATCTTAGCAAGTTCAATGAGCAGCGGTGCGTCATTTGGCACATGTTGGCTGGCCATGGTGAGTGCCGACCGTGCCGCTTCATAATTCTTCAATCTAGCTTCGACACGTGCCAGACAACGCCAGGACTCGACGACTGTGGGTTGCACCTTCGTCGCCTCGTCGTAAAGTTCCCGTGCATTGTCGAGCTCTCCATGTTGCTCCTCAAAACCTCCAAAAGCTTGAAGTATTGGGCCAGTATGTTGCAGGTTTTCGAGTGCTTTCTCAAAGATCTTCCGTGCATTACGCATACGCCCGCGTCTTTTGTACAGAACGGCAAGTGACATCATACTCGGAACGTGATCGGGGTGTTGCTCCAACGCCTCTACGTAAAGCCCCACTGCTGCATCCTCATTGCCCAGTTCTTCCTCCATTTTGGCATACGAGTTGTATGCTGATGGCTCCACGTACAATCCACCATCAATGAGTCGGCGGTACGCACGACGAGCCTCATACAAGTCGCCAAGCTTGAAATGAGCCATAGCACCGAGAAGAATGAGCCACTTGTGAGTCGGAAAACGCTCAAAGGCAGTTGAGATGACCGCCAGCGCGTTCTTGTACAGTCCTGCATCATATTCTGCTTTGGCCCATGCGTGCCAGACTTGACCAGTTGCTCGAGGGTGAGAGACGGCGTTCTGGAAGATACTGCGCGCCAGTCCAACGTGCTGGCACTTGGCTTCAAAGACACCATAGGCTTGCATGATCAGTACATCTCTGGGATGCTCCTCCAGGAGCTCTTGGAATCTCTCGCGAGCTTCGTCGGGGTGTCCCGCCTGAACCTCCCACAAAGCCATTCCCAGCCCTGCCATCGGGTTGAGTGGATCCGTGGCTAAAATAACCTTGAAAATACGTTTGGCTTCCTGTAAGTTCTTCGTCTCCAACTCCATTGAGCCCCACGATGTCCACAGCTCGGCGTCAAATGAGATCCGAGACGCCTTGGAGAAGATCATGCGCGCCAGTCCGTAGTTACCAGCCTTCCACTCCTGTAGTAATTAAAATAAAACTGTTATAACATCGGTTATATATTGCATCCGTCCATCCAGCCGCCCGTACCATGACACCCCACTTGTTCCACATCCCCATATCTTTCGGGTAGCATCGCTGCAGCACGTTGCGGAAGAGATTGCGAGCCATGGGCACGTCCTCGCGCACTAGCTCGTTCAACGTAGGCTCAGGTCCCTGCCAACGGCTCTTGAGACCTTCCAGATACTTAACATCAGGCTCCCACGGGGTTTTGCCCGACAGCTCGCTGAACTTCTTTTCCACTTGACGTGCGAAGTCCTGGCCCTCATACAGAGCGTCCATTGGTCGGTAGCTGTAAAAACGACGCGGCGGCATCTGCAAGGCAGCTACTGCAGCCCCGCCGTGCCGCGCCAGCGCCTCAGGACGCCGCAATACCCGCACCACAGCCCCCAAGCCTCTCATTTTCGACTCTACTTGTTAAACAGATGAGTGACATGGCATTAAAATGGATAGCCAATCCGGATAGTTATCCGGATATTGTTAATGTGGCTTACACGATTCACGAACGACGCGTTTGAACCAGTCAAATGCCTCGAGGAGCTCCTGTAGTGGCAATCGATGCTCATTACGTAAAAGCTTCTTTCCGAGGACTCCACCGTTTACAAGAATCATGTCGGCTGAGGAAGTTGTGGCTGAGGTTGAGGTGCCCAAGGAGCTGGGAGAGATGGACGCCCTCAAGGAGGTGCTCAAGAAGGCGCTTATCCACGATGGCCTCAAGCGTGGCCTGCACGAGGCCGCCAAGGCTCTGGACTCGCGTCGCGCCCGTCTGTGCTGCCTCGCCCAGGACTGCGACGAGCCCAGCTACAGCAAGCTGGTGCGCGCTCTGTGCGAGGAGCACGGCGTGAACCTTATCTTGGTTCCTTCGGGCAAGCAGCTCGGCGAGTGGTGCGGTCTGTGCAAGATCGACGCTCTGGGTGAGGCCCGCAAGGTCGTGTCCACGTCCTGCGCCGTCATCACGGACTTCGGTGAGGAGACCCACGCCCTGAACGTGCTGCTGGACTACCTCAAGCGCCAGGGCGAGAACTAAGCAGCTTCCAGTCGGTGACCTAGGAGACCAAGTACAGGTTCGAGAGTAATTATGCCCGCGATCATAACACGAACTCCCGGGGAAGCTGATGGTAGCGCTGTCCATTGGGCACCGAGGCTTTCAGTCGGAAGCTTTTACACCATCACACTGCGTGTCAAGTTTTATTTCCTTGCTTGTCTGCGTGGTGTGTATGAATACAGGTTACTTTTCTACAGGCTTCAACACGATTTCAGTTTCACTTTGTTGAATTTACTCTTAGTAGCTAAACGCATTTGTCCAATCAATCATTTGGGTCTTGTAGCGCACGCATCCCATGCCCGCTCTCTCCTTCATCCGGAGTGCACGAGACTTCACTTGGCGTATTTCCTGCGCGACAGGCTCCGCAATTGTCAAGACAGTGACTGCTTTTGAGACAACTCGAATCAATGTCTCGTCGTCTCCATCGCTACGCCATGTTTCTCCGCTGACGGAGCTCGAGGCGTAGACGCCAGATTGGCAAGCGCTCCAGCTACATCGCCCGAGCAACAGCCACTGTGGGAAGCCATCGGGCCTGCTCAGGTCAAGATGCGCCAGTAACGTCGCTGAAGCGGCACAAGCTAGTCACGGGTCAGGATAGGCGAGACCGCCTCCTGCTTTACCTTTGTCCAGCGCATTGTGTACACAGCACATCGACCGATCATCGCTCGTGCGGTGACTTGTCGAGGAAACGGCGTTGCTTCGCCCGGTTCAGCGGAGGCATTTGTGTCTCGGCGTTGCGTCCGTGTACATCGCGCATTGTGGAAGCTCGCATGTACTTGAACTTTCCCTGGGCTACGGGCTCCTCCATCATTTCGTCTGGCTGCATTTGCCGCATACTCATCAGGAACGGGTGCTGCATCGCTTCGGTCGGCGTAATGCGCGTGTCCGGGCTGAACAAAATACAAAAATGCGCGTTAGTTTCTGTCGAACAAACTATCAAAAATAAAAAATCGTAGTCACAACGTACTTGAAGTCGAGCATGCGCATGACGAGGTCGTGGAGCGCAGGATATTGCTCTGGGCTGTGGTTCAAACTGCCATACTTGTGGGCACTGGCAAGGATTTCTGCTAGTGTCTTCGTACTCTCCGGAATCTGGACAATTAGCAAGAAGAAAGAGTTAATATAGGCACCATGTGACCAAAAACTGCAGCATACAAACACACTCACCACATCAACTCCCTTGGGTGGGACGACCTTGTGCACCTTCAGACGGTAGTCGATCCACGTGTTGTTGCCTTCAGTCATCACAATCTCATCGAAGTATTCTCGTCGATAACTGGGATTAGCACGAGCGATCAGATCCCGTGGCGGCATACCCAAAACGTTGATGATTCGGTGCAGTTGGTCCGCCGAGTCATAGCCACAGAAGAGAGGTTTGCCCGTGTGCATCTCCACTAAAATACAGCCAAGACTCCACATATCAATAGCAGCAGTGTATCGCATACCCAATAGCACCTCGGGGGCGCGATAGAAGCGGCTCTGCGTGTAGCGGTGAATCTGCACATGACACAAAAAAAGAAGTAAATATTAGTCTAAAAACACTTAAAAAAATATATGTTGCAAGCCATAACGCACCTGATTGCGCGAAAGGCACGAGCTACCAAAGTCGATAAGCTTCAAGGAGCTATGGCCGTGTGCAACCAGCAGGATATTCTCCGGTTTCAAGTCGCAGTGAATCACGTTAACATTGGGATGCCGCATGTACTCGAGCGCCTTGAGGATCTGCCGCGTGAATTTCCTCAGTAGCTTCAAGCTGATGCCGTTGAAATTGGTTCCTCTGAGGACGTCAAAGAGATTCGGTCCTAGCCGCTCAAACACCAAACACTGGTGTCCTTTGTGCATGAACGCATCCGTCAGCCTCACTGCGGGAAGAAACAAGGAAGCCATCAACACAACGGTTAGCAAATCGCGGCTTTTGGGTCGTTTAGGTCCGAGAATAGATCCCGAAACCAGCGTCTGCATGCTCTGTTACGACCAAAAGAAGGATGAAGAAGCACCTACCGATGTGGTTGGTAGCGTCGTGCTGCTGTGGCAAATGGAGCAGCTGCAGGATGTTGATCTCGGTCTGGGCTTGCTCTGTGTACTGCTGTTTCTTCTGCACAACCTTGATGGCCACGACCTGCTTGGTCACGAGGTCCTGAGCTTCCACCACTTGACCAAATGAGCCCTGTAGTAGACAGCAACTCGTTAGTCTCCTGTGTCTGTAGCCCCCTGTATAACGAGCCATAATGCTTCGTACCGCGCCGAGTTTCCGTCCGCGCACAAGGTAGCGGCCGTTGTTGAACGTCTCGTCGCCAGTCTCGGCGAAGACGTAGTTGGCAGGCACCTTCTTCTTCTTCTTGGCCAGCACACCTGTGGGTTTGGGGTTGTGTTTCCGGTAGTAGTTCTGCAACAAGAGAGCGGTCAGTTGGAGCACGTTTTCGATACGAAAACGCGGCGTTTCGACGGCACTCCACGTACCACGTTAATGACGTTCAGTGTGCGCATGAGGCCCCGCGTGAGCTGGTGGCGGGGTGTGTCCTTGAGCGGCCGCCTGGGGGTGACAGCGCCATCCGTGATCTCCATCGCCTGCGGCTGCTCTGCTCTGTGTCGGTTTGAGCGCCAAGAGAAAAAAAGGGAGGGGCGCAATTCGCGGTTTTCTCACGAGGTTTTTCGAAAGATGAGGTTTTTCGGTGTCAAACCTGCCTTATAGTATGATATGCCGTTCGACAGGATCTCAGTTTTGCACACGTTTTATAGAGTGAAGTGCGCGTTCCTGGCAGCTGGGAAGTGTGCGGATGTGTCGGTGCGACCAGGTTGGAGTTGGCATCGTCGCGTGCATGGCGTAGGAGCGTTCACTGGGGCCTAGAGTTTGGCGGTGGAAACCGTGATGCAAGCTCGGTTTGATTTGGCGCCTTTTCCACGACGACAATGGTTTTCCCGCGCTGGAAGGCATACAAATTTGCATACTAAATCTCAGATCTTCGCGCCTCTCTATGCCAGGATCGCGATACAAGTTGAAGCGAGCCGACTTAGAGAGGAGCAAGAGAAGGGTAACTCTCTGCCCCGGTGATCGACCTGCCACTATCGGTTTTGTATTTTGGCGGCCGGAGGTTTGCCTTCGATAGCAGTTTGTTTTGCACCTGTGGGAGTCAGTAGCGTCAGCGCCGCAATAAATAGCGATGGTGACGTTGCGAACACCTCGTCAGCAGACGAGATTGTGTGATTATCAAGCTCACACGCTTGTCTTTCGAGATGCTCGCGCAGAGCTAAAGGTATCGGTCATTTTGCGGACGAGAGACTGTGAGACGCAGTCTCCTTGGAATAGTTAGTTTCCGCACTTGTTCAAAGACACTGTTGCAAACGCTAGTGCCCAAACGCTAACATAGCGTTTAGAAAAATGGTACTGTACCTAAGAGCCACGTCGTCGCTGTCATTGTACCCATCTCCATTGTGCGTCAGCAGATCTGAATGCGAATGATACCCGTTTGCCCAGTGCAACTTGCAGCTCAGCACTCCCGCCCTCACTCCCCGATCTTCCTTGCCCTCCACACTACTTGACGCCCATGACGCCCCCAGCACCTACCGAAGTGGAGACCATGACCGACTTGGCCAGTGCTGCCTACGGGTCGCGCGTGCTGTTCGCCACCGACGAGTGGTTCGCTCCGGCGAGTCGCCTGCTGCTTCCCGAGCCTCCCGTCTTCATCGTTGACAAGTTCACAAGCTTCGGCAAGTGGATGGACGGGTGGGAGACGCGACGCAAACGTATCCCTGGCTACGACTGGTGCTTACTAGCGCTGGGTCTGCGCGGCGCCGTGGACATCGTGGACGTGGATACCGCCTTCTTCACGGGCAACAACGCGCCGCGCGTGTCCATCCAGGCCGCCGACTTCTCCCAGAGCAGCGACGCACTAACGATCCTCACGGCCAAAGCCACCGACGATCGTGCTATGGGCGTGTGTGCCACACAGGAAGAGCTCAAGCTGGTAGAGCAGCTCAAGTCCGACAAGTGGACGGAGATCGTGCCGCCCACGAAACTCGGAGCTGGATACGCGGAAACGCGCCACAATCTACTCCGAGTGCCACCGTCCAAAAGAGGCCCATGGACGCACCTTCGAGTAAATATGTTCCCGGACGGAGGCATCGCACGGCTGCGTGTGTATGGAGAGGTGGAGATGGACTGGACGCGCGTATTGAGCTCCAAGATGCTGGACCTTGTGAGTATTGCTCACGGAGGGAAGGTCATCGGCTTTAATGACGCTCATTATGGACACCCGCGCAATTTGATGGCTCCAGGACGCAGCAAGACGATGGCGGATGGCTGGGAGACTGCGCGTAAGGCCACACGTCCTCCCATTTTGAAGGCAGATCCTGCGACCGGACTACTGGAAGTACCCGGTAAGGACTGGGTGGTGCTTAAGCTCGGGCATTTGGGAGTGATCCAACAAGTTGAGGTGGACACGAACCATTTCAAGGGCAACTTCCCGGAGAGTTGTGTGATTTACGGTACTCGATTCCATGGTAGCGAGGATACACTACTGAAGGATGGAGCTGTTAAGTGGGAAGTTGTGCTGCCTCGTGTAAAGCTGCTGGCCCATAAGCAGCAGTACTTCTTGGTCGCAGAAGGAACCGTGAACCTTATTCCTAGTGGTGTCAACTACGTCAAGCTCGAGATGTTCCCAGATGGCGGCATCAGCCGTCTCCGATTGCTCGGACACAAGAAAGAAGCTGCTGCGCGACTTTAATTAACGAGTTCAAAGGCGGAAGAAATGGTTCCTAACATCGATCAATATGATTCTTCAGCACCCATAGTTTGCGCCTGGGTCTCGTCTTCACAGCGATACAAGGTTTGTCGCGGTGGTCGAAAGTGAATTCCTTCCCTGTATTCACAGAAATGAATCACATATCAACACGGGTAGGTATTTCGCACAGAACGACTGTAGTTTCTTACCGTAAGAGATGCGATATTGGCAGGTTTCGAATACGCGCCAAATGGGTATTTGCCGACGCTCGGAGTTTTGCTGCGGCGTCAGTAGCGCGGCTAGTGATCGTGCAAGAAGACTGACATGTATCATTCGAAGACGCTCGTAACCGGAAGTTCGTACTGGTTTTCGCCCGGGCAGCAAATAATTTGTGCACAGCTTCGCTGGACGTGAACGATTCCACGTTGGGTCGGCGATGGCCATTTGCTATCGCAACTTTCAGTTGTTGTTTCCCCTTTGGTGTCCTAGTTCGTTGAACCGTAGTGAAGTCGTAGGCCTGTGTGGCAGCATCAATTTCGTCAAGAGTATGCAAAATGGTGTTCTGGTAGGTCTGGATAGACACTTGTCCGTTTCCACAAGCGTCGAAGCGATAGAGAAGTCTGCAACAATCCGAAGGGGACAACAGTTTGAGTCCTAGTATGCCATGAAAGCTTTTCAAGCTCTCTACGAAATCCGACCACGGGATAATCAGCGCCTCGTCATCGCGGGGGTTGTTGCTGGATTCACTGGTAACTTTATCATTAATCTTAAACCCGTCTGAAAGTGCTTGGGTTATCATTGCCCGGTTTGAATCTGCTTGCTCCCGAATCTGGTGAACGTATTGCTTCCAAAAGAACTAAAGTAAACAGAAAGGCAAGAAAATTAGTAGGGTGACCGACATTTCGCTCCAGCTGCAGCATGTTTTTACCTGATGAACGGGGTCTATAAGAAACGTGCGAAACGTGCTGAAGGTGATACCAGCGCTATGCGGTGGCGAAAGTTCTTGAACTGCACGAAATAGCGCAAACCATTCTTGTTTCGGCATTGCGACTACTCCATCAAAACCTAAAGCTGTCATGTGGAAAAGTAATTCATGCAGGTGAATAACTCCGTGAATACTCGGGTTGTGATCCTTGGATATCTTCAGCCTTTGACAAGTTGGGCTGGTGAGAAGAAAAAAAAGGTCCTCGAGTTTTTTTCCTTCCGCAGCTTGCCACAGAAAATCGCTTAGTTGGGACATTAGTCGTGTGATACGACCACTTTGAGCAGTCTCTGGGAAATCGTGACTTTCGTGTCCATAGCGTTGGACCAGTAAGTCATTTGATTGCACAGTGTAGAAGAGATCACCGTTCATCCGCTTCCATGATACGATCGAGTCGTGGACTCCGATTATGTTGGGATTGGCCGGTACCAATGCCTCTCTCACTGCGGGTTGGTGTATAAGAGATACACTTCCAAGAAAGTCAAAGGGAATTTGTTTTACAGACACACCAGTAGCATCTTTTGAACGGACCTCCTCGTAGTCGATCGGCAGTTCTTCAAGGCTTTTGGTCGACCTAGCGTTTGGCTTTCCTAGCCAGGATGCGATGCGAAATGATACTTTGGATGACAGTAATTCAGCCCAGTCGGGAAGGATTGAGCTGAGACGCAATGAGTCTGCACCTTTAATACGCTGCTGTAAAGAGTCTAATGTAGAAGTGGTAGTCCAAAATTCATCCCACAGAATAAATGGGCGTGCAGGATGGTTCATGAGCACATATTGAGCGTCGAACTCGCGGTCAAAATCGTACGAAGACTCGCAGCATACTTCATCATACGTAGTTATCCAAGGAGAACAAACAACAGAATTCCTTAGAGTTGAGTGTTGCAGTATTGATGACAAAAAAATTGAGAACTGCACAGGTTGTTGGGCACTCGATAAAGCAGCCTGATATCTCGACCATACCAGATCATGGTTTTCAGTAATAATTCGTTGCCTTTCTTGTCTGGCAATACAGCAGTTTACTACCAGTAATGGAGTGCGATAACTTCGGTCATCTTCGTGAGTTTTCGTTTCGTAAATAAAATATTGTCCAGGTGATGAGAATCGCAACTGCACCACACCCAGAGTTTTAGCTCGAGACTTGCTGCCGCTACCAACAACGTCCAGGCGCGTTAATTCAAACTCCCAGTGATTGTCACCGTATTCCACTTGAATGGCTGGATTCGTGTCATTTGTTGCCGATTCAACCAGAAGTACTACAGTATCGTCGGTATACACTCGAATACGTTTGGAGAGTAGCTTGTACCATCTCGCATCTTCTCGTTCTTGGATTTCAGCCTCGGCTCCTTCAATGTGTACACCTAAAATGTAGATACAATTGTCTCGACTTCCATGCGCAATTTCAAGAGTCGTAGCCTCGCTATCATTCTGGGGTGCAATTTCGACTACGAACTTGTTCCCAATAACTTCTCCGATTGAACTTGTAAGTGAAAGAATAGCTCTTCTTTTAACTTGAGCTGTGATAATTATCTCCACTGAAGAATGCGTGTCAACTGGATCGTCTGGTGTTGCTCGCGTCACTGAAAAGATTGACACGCCTGTATACATTTTATCACCCGAGCTCGAAATTGGGTCGTCTTGTTGCAACGTTAGCTCAAATAAACTGCTCACATTTTCACCACAGTTTTCAGGCAACGTGGCTATGGCGTCTGTCGCGAGTTTGCTTATCGCCTGCACTTGAAAACAGATTCTAGCGTCAGCACTAAGATTCAAATAAGGGAGTCCCTTTTCGAGCCCTTGACAAGACTCTGCATTTGCACAGACTTCCTTAATAATCCAAGCAGGTGACACTTCCTGCACAGAGCTTAAACGAATCAGCCACTTGGAGCTTTCCAACCCCATGCAGCAATCTGCAAATCTGCTTTGTTCGGCTCGGTATGAAAGTACTTCAATCGGCAACAGTGTGCCAACACCCGGAGCACTAACGCCCCACATGAACGCTCGCTTAATTTCAGCATGTTTATCACTGGCGTGTCGAAGGATCAGCGCGGATGAGTTTCCTTCGCAACGAATTTGTGCGTGTCGGTTAGATGAAGTCAACCCAAGCTCAACAGGACGAGGTACGGCAACAAGTACAGGATGAAAATATTCACAAAACTTGCTCTTGGCGCCACACGCTCCATAAGCATTACTTCCCCATCCATACACGTCACCGTTTCTTGACAAGGCTATGCTGTGATCCCAGCCACACGAGATCGAAGCAATGCGGTAATTGTCTTCTTGACGAAAGAAATCAACAGGAGTCGGCTGGTTGTCCACGTTTGAAGTAATGGACGGTCCAAGCCCAAGCTGTCCTGAGTTGCCATAGCCCCACGTGAGCACATAACCGTCTTCAGTCAAAAACACAACGTGCTCCACGCCTGCAGCTACATCAACCAGACGAGTTTTTTCATCTAGCAATGGAAATTTCACTGGCACACCCTGACGCACATAACGTGAATCAGCAGCTGATGACAGTAACCCCCAGTGCCAAAGACTAGATGTCCCTTGCCTAAGCAAGTAGGTCGAGAATGCACCGCAGCGCAAGACTACAGGGTGATCCTTATCCGTGGTTTGCAAGAATGGATCTAGCTCCAAGGATACTGCTATCGGCGTCATTTTCGATGCAGCTTGACACTCTCCAAGACCCAGCTGTCCATATTCTCCTACTCCCCAAGCAAAAAGTCTACGGTTTATTCCATCCACTACACTAACCTCGCCAAGCGCCACACAGTGCGTAACCCCGCACGCAACCTGCAGCACTCGAGCTTTCGTCGACATCGGTAGCTCAACCGGACAGCATCTTGAATCGCATGAGTGGCCTTTATACACTTGTCGCTCATGCGCCGCCATCCGCTTCAGTTCCGTTCCAATGGTATGAGCTCGACTGCGTCTTCGACCTTGGCGCAGCCGAAACTTCTCGTACGAAATGCGTCGGGGCATCTCTCCACAGTGCAACAATTGACCGGAAGAGGTCAAGTACACCGCAAAGTCCCTTCCACTCGCCATTTCTGCAACCTCCACTCCATCTTCAAGCATCCAATTCGCCACCTTCGTCCATTTCCAGGCTAGACAGTGTTTCCGGGCCACAAGTTCACATTTGAGTGACACACTCGCCATCTTTGACGCTGCCACGTACTTTGCGTCGTTTCGCACTTCAAACCTCTATAGTTTCATGTATTCTACTCGGTGGGAACTGATCTTCCCCGAGCTATTTACAGTCTTATCATGTCAGGCGTCGAGTCCATGGGTGACGGCGACGTTCGCGAGCGTCTGCTGCCTGCTCGACCGCGCCACACGTCGCAGGATGAGGAAGAGGGAGACACCTTCACACACGAGGAGCTTCTGCACTCCATCGGCTCGTTCTCCGCCGTGGTGTGGCCTGTTGCTGTCACGATGTTGCTCGCCAGGTGTCTAGGAGCTCATTTAGCTCTTTGCACTCGATACACGGCGCCACTGACGGGAATTTAATTATTGATTCTATATTGCAGTTTTGTGTCGCTTAATGTGGAGGATCCTGCGTCGGCCAAGGCGCTCGCAGAGTACGAAACCATCAGAATTTGATCTGTAAATTGTGATTCTGAACGTTGTGGACGTGGTATGCAGAGCTTACTTGATCTATGGACCGGAGACGGATAAAGGAGCATCTACTGGAACAAAAGTGACGGATGCTTTGGTAAATGCATTGGCCATCGTGTCGTTTTTTCTCGTGGCGACGTTCGTGATTGTCTGCTGCTACAAGTTCAACTTCAACAGGGTGCGGCTAAGATACTTTGATATTTTGTGAACATTGCTCTGATGTTACTGGGGTTGTTCCTGCAGATGCTGATTGGATACATGATGTTTTCGTCGGCGATGCTACTGGGAATGTTGGGAGGCAACATGTTGGTTATCGTCATCGCCAAGTTCGAGATCCCCGTCGATGTCTTCACGCTGCTCTTTGCCATGTATAATTTCTCGGTTGTTGGCGTGCTGTCAATTTTCTACCAGAAGGGTACGCCCATGTGGCTGACGCAGACATACTTGGTCGCCACATCTGTCATCATGGCGTGGCAACTGGGGCAATTTCCAGAGTGGAGCACCTGGGCGCTGGTGATTGTGCTAGCGTTTTATGACTTGTGCGCGGTGCTAACGCCTTGTGGGCCGTTGAAGTGGCTTGTAAATCTCGTGCAGCAAGAGGGACGCCCACTACCTGGTATGTTTGTGAGAGACTAGCTCTTTCTCGCAGCTTTTTTTCTGACTGACCTCTGGATGTCGGTGTCTTTAGGCTTACTCTACGAAGCAGAAATTCGTCGCAATCACTCGGGCCATACGGCTCAGCCGGTGCATGAAAACGTGTATTACCAGTGCGAGTCGGAAATTCCTCTTCGTCTTGGATCACCACGCGATGTACCGGAAGCTCCCACATCTTCCACCCATACTTCTTTGACACCTCGTCAGGCTAAATTGCGCGCTCGACTGATCGAATTCTACTCGAAGCACAACCCGTCGGCAATATCTCGTGTAGACAAGATCTTAGAGCGATATCACGGACGAGAAACCGAACTATGGCACGATTTACACCAGAAGTATGTCACCGATCAAGGAGGTATGACTGTGCCTTGACGTTTTCCTCGAGTTTTACTTCTATTGCTAACAAAATGTCATGAACTGTAGAGGTGGATGAAACGATCAAGCTCGGACTGGGAGATTTTGTCTTCTACAGCGTTTTAGTATCTCGAGCAGCCAAGTACGACTTCTCGGCAATGATCGGATGCTTGGTGTCCGTCCTGATGGTGCGCACCTACAGATATTGCACGAGACAAGGATTATCATGAGCTTACTCGTTTCTGCATTGTGCTTTTTAGGGCCTGGGTGGTACGCTGTTTCTCCTCGGGATTTATCAGAAAGCACTTCCAGCGCTTCCGATTTCCATTCTTCTAGCTGTAATGATGTACTTCTGGCTTCGGGTAGTGTTTGTGGACTTTGCAAGCAGTGCACTCAATCTTGGTGTGCCACTATAACGCAGCTCAAAAATGTCTCCATTAACGGCATTTTGGGGACCTATAGATAATTGCCTTCCTCGATACAGTCTTGTAGAAAGGAGGTCAAGAACGTAAATCCTAAAAAATGAAGAGCTTCAAGCTCGATTTTCCACGGTAGTGCGTCGCCAAGCCACATTTGGACTTCATCCTTGAAATGCTCGTTCGCCTGAGTCACCGCAATAAAGTTAGCACGGTTCATAGCATACTTTAGCAATATGCCTCACACCTGTATGAAGCCTGCTCGCATCAAAGAGTCTGCCACTGCCAGATCTTTTCGAGTGAGAGCTTTAAAAGAAGATGTCGGCAAGCCTAAACCCGCGACTTGAGATGGTCGAACGCCAACCCACTTGATGTCGACGGCTATCACACGGAGAATTAATACAAAAACAATGGAGGGGCAGGAAACTCGAGTTTACCGTATTGAAGCGACTCCAGCGGCATTCGCGCTGACCCCAGTTTGTATGTGAGCTGCCGAAAGCAGCGTTAGACAACCAAAACAGTTGCCTGTTGTGTAAGTTCGACCTCACCATAATGGAGAGGCCAAATGGGTTGCAGTCACAGAGCCCAAGAACTGGAATTCCTAGAGCGTTGCTCAACAGGCTCACGAATATTCTAATCGCAACAAGGTCAAGGCAAGTGGATCACAACATGTACACTATATCGATGCTCATGTCTTGTATGTAAAGCATACCTCGTAGCCAGGTCCGGAAACCCCCGACCAGTAATCAAAATGCTTGGAACCATTTCGAAAAACTTGTCCTCTCTGGGACGATAACATGTTGATCAACCATGTACGGTAATTGCAACAACCAGCGGTTCGTGCAATACCTCAGGCGATTGAATATCCCTACAGAAGAAACTAATGAATATCTGAAAGCTAGCCAAATAATCTATACAACCTCACTTTGACTTACCATCCTTTTCAATTACGAGGATGCACTGTGCGTTGCTTCTCCTGGGCATTCAAGACACAATTCAATGATATCAGTTGCAGTAGAAGCAACTGGCTTAGGTATAGGAAATACATGTCGTATGGCTTCAGCTGCAGAAGCTCATGAGTAATGGAGACCTCTTCCCCACTCCCAAAATGCCTCCACTTCCCATCTCGCTTCAAACAGCAAAGTGTCAAAAAAAATGTGTGCTAAGCCCGTATACAGTAGTGCCATCCCGAGCACGCACACGCACCAAAATGCTAACGTCTCCGGTGAAGCAGCCTTTGGTTGCAGCGACAATGTTCATGGATCCTCTTGGAATACCCAGGATACTTCCAGCATCTATCAGTAAAAAAAATCAACCAAACAATAAAAACTGGGGAACATTTCACGGACATTTGCAGTGCTTGAATAGCAACCGAGGATTGCTTCGTCAGCTTCGCTCTGCGCTTTAAAGAATGGGTGCAGGTAATAAACATCTCTCTGTAACATTACGAAAAGAATGAGAAGCCTAGAACAGCAGCAGCAGCAAGCGTTGTGGAATCCAGTAGAGACCTGAGTTGCTGTCTTGTTTTCTGTCAGCAGAGCATGCGCTGTCTGCAAGATCAGCCAGATCCCTGTGTATCTCCTGCCTCCCTGTCGGTTCTGACTCAAGATCAATTAGTTCGAGTAGATCAGAGCGAGTGTCAATTGGATCTAAACTACCAGCTTGATCAAGCGCGTCTCATTCCCGTGGAGCTGCCGTTGATTCTCGTGGTCGTATATCATCGCTGATGAATTGCGCTTCAACTTCACATCTGGTCAATAAAACGTCACGTGTCCACTCATCGGCAACTTTGTCATCTTACAGCCTCCAGTTCCAGCACTTTTCCAGTCTGTACCACAGAAACGTCAGCCACGGTAGCGCCAATTCACTAGGCTACTCTTGTCCGCACCGACAAAGACTCCAAAAACTCTGCAGCTAGCTCCTCAATACGCCGCAATATCTGTCGACCGGTGCCAATGAGTCCATCCTTTACGAATCCACATAGAGAAGGAAGCACGCTCACATCTTCTCGCGTGGGAATGTTCCATCCAGCCTTCACCGTCGCCAGCACCGCTGCGTCTCCTGTTGCCATGGCGGCAGATTCTTGAATGACAATCACTCCTGCAAACTTCAACGTCAACTTGATTCCGCACTCACCCACATTAAGAAAAGTCGGGAAAAGGGGACAAAATTTTCGTTATTGGCAATGTTAGGTCAACCGGATGCCGGAGAACGAGTCGCCGTTCGGCCGCGGGGTCATGCTAGAGACGCGCAAGAAGCAGGTGTGGCCGCGCCAGAACGTAAATGACTGACACTCAGCATGCTCACAGCACAATTGCTCGCACTCGTCCACATTCGCCACTTGCTGGTTCATGAGGTCGTTAGCGTCACCACCACTGTCCATCCAGCTACTAGCGAAGTGCTGGAAGAAGCACTTTTTTCCTTGCCACTTGACCACGCCTTCGTCGGCCTTCGTGCTGCGTCGGAACAGTTCGTTTCCTTCTTGGTGCAGATCCTGGGTGGAGATGGGTGTCATGTACGACGCGTAAAATGCCGTGGATCCTGTGTGCGCGCAGAATGGGCCGCTCAACGAGCTGCAATCATTGGCCTCGGCATCAACGTCGGCTGTACTCGGTGTAGGTTGCTGCAATTCTGCCGGTGACTTCGCAGCTACAATGCCGCCACTTTGGGCCACGATGCCTGATCCCCAGAGCAGGATTGAGAGTGCAGTGAGCACGACGAGACGCGGTCTCCTCATGTGATCACGATTTGATCTCCAAGATTAACAGTCACATGGAATGATATGATTGGACAAAAATGAACCTGAATACAGCGAGGATCTTCGAAAGGTCATCAAAAGCGACTTCAAGTAGCACATGCGACCAGCCGGCTCGCCATAACTTGAGCAACAGCAGCATGTCCATCGTGTATACGCTGGTGGCTCGTCAGCAGAGCGTGCTGTGCGAGCACACGGACCAGAGCGGCAACTTTCCCACAGTCACACGTGCCGTGCTGAAGAACCTGGTGCAGCACGAGCCCAGCGCGTCAGCCCCGGCCTCCAAGAGCGTTTTCCCGTACAATGAGTTTAACTTCTTCTTCCTGTATGATGATGGCATCACGTACATGTGCATGGCTGAAGAGCGTGTACATGCGAACGTGGCGTTCATGATGTTGGCGGAGATGCAGACCATGTTCCTGGCCAAGTACAAGCAGCAAGCGCAGACAGCATTGGCGTATGCCATGACCTCCTTCAACCCGACGCTCGACTCGCTCATGAAGAAGTACGACAATTATAGATTGGAGACGCCGATGTCGCAGGTGCGGCAGAAGATGGAACGCGTCAAGACGCTAATGATTGAGAATGTCAACCAGGTGCGCTTGTGTGCACTGTGAGCTGAGGAAACGAAAGTAGCTAATGCTTGTTTTTAACGTTGTCAGTTGATGGAGCGTGGTGAAAAGATCGAGCTTCTGGTCACGAGAACGAACAAATTACAGCAGGACGCGATGAAGTATGAAAAATCGGCAAAAAAGCTCAAGAATGCGTTTTGGTGGATGAACGTCAAGTACTGGATCTACGTCACCTTGGCCTTGGCTGTGCTTGCGCTTATCGTGACGTTCATGATTTGTGGGACTGATCTTTCCAGTTGCGCAGCTCGAATCGGAAGTCAGGCTGGAGACGGAATAGACAAGGTCGCTGCTACAGCCTCCGGAGCGGCAGCAAATGCAGCGGACAAAGCATCTACGGGGATCGCAGGCGGCAGTTAGGTAAAACTAATGCAACCCTGGTTTTGGTCTTTTCATTAGTTGGTAAGAGCACTAACGCCGTAGACTTGTGTGCTGAACGTGAAAAGCTGTGACACTGTGCCCATTTTCACCCCTAATTTGAATTACATGTCGCCCGAGGAAGCAGTGTCCGCAGCCGCCTTCTTCAGCAGCTCATCCGTCTCCTTCTCGGTGAGTTGGCGGTGCACGATCTTGCCGTCGGCGTTCCGCGTGACCGTCGTGAACTCAAGCTTCTCAGCGCTGGGAGAAGTAGAGTCCATGGTCTTGTTCATAACCTTCACCGAGAAATCCAGCGCCTCTTCCACCGTCATACCCTCCTCGTAGTCGCTCTTGAGCATGCTCTTGGCTGCGCGGTTGTTGGCACCGATGGCGGTGGCCTTCCAGCCGCCGTAGTTTCCGCTGGGGTCGCTGTGGTACAGCTGGAAGCCGTGGTGGCGGTCCCAGCCAGCGTACAGGAAGGACACACCGAAGGGACGCTGGCCACCGAACTGCGTGTACGCCTGCTTGTAGTTACAAATAGTCTGTACGAGCTGTTCGCACGGCTCCTTCTCTTGGTACGCCAGCTCGTAGCGCTGCGCAGACAGACGCGCGTAGTTCACCAGGATGTTGGCATCAGCCGTCAGACCGGCCACAGCACAGATCAGGTGGTCGTCCAACTTGATGGTCTTCTCACTGGTCTTGCTGGGTGTTAGCAGCTTCGACACCGTCTTCTTCTCCGCTGTGATAATACACGGAATAAAAGATCGCGTCTCTCGGTCAGCATCTTACTCAAACGATAAGCACAGCGAGCAGAGCACCTACCTGCAATCACAATGCCGTCCTTGGCGAGGATTCCCACGGCTGATCCGGCGTTGTTGATGGCCTCCATAGCGTACTCCACCTGGAAGAGTCGGCCTGATCCGCAGTCAAACAACCACCGTTTACACACAAAATGTTAGCAACCAAGCACCGTCACAGCAGATAATGGAGCTGGAGACAGCTGGCAGGTGGGCAAACGCACCTTCCGGGGAGAAGGTGGTCGTGCGGCCGTCGTATCGTCTCGACATGGTGCTTCTCGAGTGCTGCTTGCTGTGATCTTTGCCGTATCTGAAAGAGGGGGAGGAAGCTACCGAAGCGTATCGATCTCAATTGGTAGAAAATGGGTTTATATTCAGTTAATTTTGCCCAATCAAATGTAATCTAATGTGTAGCCATTTGCTGACGGATCTCAGTTGAAGAGATGTCATTGCGGAACGCGGACTCGGGCAGCGGTACGAAGAGATAGCGGAATACGGGCGGCACATACTTGTCTAGTACCTCGTCCGCACTAATGAAGCGGTTCTCCACTTTATTGTCGAAGCGACCGGCCACCACGAAAGAGCAGTCATTGCGGGCGATGTGGTCCAGTGCCAGCACCATCTTGTGCTCGTCCATGTCGTAGTACTTCTTGTCCACAATGCGAACGGCCGTATCAGCGCCAATAACGAAGGCGCAACCAGGCAGTAGTTCGGCTTTCTGACCAAAGAGCATGGCATTCGTGACGAGCACTGGCCATGCACCGAGTCCAGAAGTATTGCATCCGGCGAACTGCGCGACTCGGGTCGAGATGGTTGACGACTCGATCGCGCCTTTGTCTGCGTTAGCTACTGCGAGTTCAAATGCCACAGGAAGCTCAACTCCAGTGCGGTCCTTCAATAACTGCTGAGCAACACGCGCTAGATCCACGTGACCCTGGTGCAGCGGGTTGAAGGATCCTGGCAAGATCAGTCCGCGGAAGTCAAAACCCCGTGTAGCAACTGTCGATGAAGCACCGTCAGCACGATTTTCCTCAGGCAAAAACGCAACGCTCGTGAGTTGATCCGACTTGCCACTGCAGATATCATGCAGCGGGTCGCTTGCACTGTTATCTCTTTCATCTGCGGTCAACTTCAAGATAGCATCACTTCCGGTCTGCGCTGACATCAATTCATCGTGGAAAGCGGTGCAAGTCTCCGAGTCTACATCAACAGCCTTGGCCAGGAGATACACGAGCCAGCGACTCACGATATGGTCTTCCTCCGTCCTCGAGCGCCCCAGCGTTTTGTCCAGCTGGAGGTGGTACGTTTCACACTTTGGCTGCAGGAACGCTTTACTCTTAGACACTGAGCGAGCCCGGCACACTGACAAGAAACACTCGTGTGGGCCCTTCTTGGGGTAATTCGTCGCCAATCCAGCCGTGCATGCGATGCCCAAAGACGCGCGGAATCGCTTCAGAGCACTGGGCAGCGCCGCTGCAGCCTGTGCGTCGTCCAACTCAGCTTCTGTCCTCGTAATATCGTTCGCTTGTTTCCACGCAGCCAATGCCATACGCTCTGATGTATCCACCGAGCAGAACTTGAGTTTGGAGGACGTCGATGGCACCGAACTCAGGAACGACTGCAGACTAGCGCGCGAGTAGGGGACGGCGAAGTGCAACATGGTGGAGGAGCTGCCAGAGCGAAAGAGGCCCTCGGCGACGGAGACGCCACCGCCCGTCACAGCCGCCACCACCTTCACATGCGGTTCGCGAGCGTACACGGCTGACAATAGACGCTCCATCATTGCACTCGGCATGGTGTCGCTTAGAAATGATTTTAAAAGTCAAATAACCCAAAGTTGGGTGGTAAAACTTTTCCAGACCCATTAAACCCACACCGAACATGGGCTGAGGTCCGTCGCTGACAACGCCGAGCGCGAGTGCATCAAGAGCATGTGGAACGCCGGTGGCAATCTGCGGTCATAACGAAACACTGAAACGACACGGTACACTGCATACTGGATGGTCCTTCGCCGCCGAAGAGACAAGGCGCGATGTCTCTCCGATCAGCAGGTGCAGGAACTTGTTCAAGTGGCTACAGCGAAACAACTCACGAACAAGTTTGGCTACGAATGCTGGACTCGAACAATCCAGCGGGTGCTTGTCGAACATACAGGACATAAGCGTCGGCGCGATGACGGCAACAGCTTAAGCTCAGCGAATGGGTGTGGAGAAGAAACCAATGCCAGAGTTGACGAAGAGCAGATTATGGATAACAGAGCGACAGCGACGAACGACACTGCGGTGCCGGTTGCAGACAAAACGAAAGCAATAGTCGCCCGTGCTGCAAGTGAAGCGTCTTCGTGTTCTGCTTCGTCGAGTAATGATTCCCCTACTAGCAGTGGCATCACTCCATTGCAGCAAGCAGAAGGTGAAACGGCTTTAACATCAAGAGCTCATGCTGCCACTTGCTGGAGCCTCTTCAATGACCATTCGTGCAAGTGTCTCCCGTCATGTGGAGCTTGCAGATGTCATCCATGCCCAGAATGAGCTATTGACGGTGTCATCGCCCAGCTAGATAGGCAAACGACCACAATGGAAGTTCTCCTTCGGCATTTGCTTTACAAACAGCGTGATCTACCAAGTACAATGGCAGCAGAAGAAAATAAAGAATAGTACTGTAGTAATAACGATAAGTGAGCTGTGGGTGATAGCTGCACATGCAAGTGGCTTGCAATATTCAATTCGTGACGGACATGGCAGCAGGACTTGCAATCAAAGCTATCATCGGGACTAAACATCGTGTTCCTTCCACGCTAATTATTGTGTTCTCTCTTTTTCTTCCGCTGCCGGTAGAAGGCCATGCAGGATAGACAACACAGCATGTCTTCCAACGTTCTTTGACTCAATTGCTGTCTACATGCCCTCTTCCTCGTCTTCCTCTAGAAAGCCGCGCGAAGGCATGTAGCCGCGTGGGCTCTTGGCAGCAGCACGCTCTGCCGGGTGCAGCATTCGAGATCTCTCATCTTCCAAATCATATTCATCATCCATGGTCTGGTCCTCAAGCGGCATGTACTCAGCCAGAATGCTGCGCACCTGGTCGCGCATGTGGCGCTGGGTACGGCGCCAATAGACAAAACCACCTGCAGCCACGATACCCACGAATGCAAGCAGCACAACCACGAGCGACGTGAAGGAGTAGCCCCCGTTGCCCGTAATAGCAGCAGCATTCGCGAGACTTCCCACCTTTACGCAGTCCAAAAGACCCACTGACGACTGACTAGCACACGAGCAGACCTCAGGAGGGTCGTGCACACCGTAGCCAGCGCACACCATGCCCAAAATGCTCGTGGGGTCCACGCGACCACGAGCGTGCACTCCATCCACGTAGAGCGCCGGTAGCCGCAGAAGCTGGAGCGCCGTCTGCTCCTTGAGTTCCTCCTCAAGCAAGGGATTTACTTCGTCCACATTAACACCGTACGGGTGCATACACTCTTCGACTGCCTTGATGTCGATGCTCAGCTTCTTCATAACCTTCTCAGCGCACGATCGCTCACGGAACATGTTTTCGTCCTGTCCGCAAGCTTCTCCAGAAGCCTTCACGTACTTCCACCACTTCAGACCAACACCAGGGTCCATCTTGCTCTCCAGTTTCCAAATACACTTACGACGCAAGTTCTCCAGCACCACATCAGCTCCCGATGCGCCAGCCGAGCGATCATGGAAAGGTGAAGGGTCCAAAAGACAGTAGCGACCGTTGTTCAGGCACATATTGCCACAAGCTGACGTACTCGGGTCGTCACCATCGTGGCAGCCCACTTTAGTGCCGTTGTACGACACGAAGTGCGGCGTGAAGAAGGCGCGGTTGCCCAGCGCTGTGACCATCTCCTCCAGATTGGCCAGCGTCGACAGGGACTGGTCGTCCCAAGCGCTCTGCCACAAAGTCCACTCCACACGGCCATCAGGCGAGGGAATACCCCAGTCAAACTTGACCATAACGTTGCTGACTCCCTTGCTCTGCGCGATCTCGCGCTTGATAGCGTCGCCGTCACTCTTGCGGATCAGCATACTGGGAATGGAGATGTCTCCGCCCGATTCGTCGTCCGCCATGAAAGGCAGCACCGTCTCGCAGAAGTCGTCGCCCGTCTCGCGCAGACACTCCACGTCGGTACACAGGCATTTGTTGTCTGCGATGAGCACGGCACGCGCGCCGGCGTGCTGGGCGCGACGCACCTTCTCCACGAAGTGACAATCTCCACGGTCCAGCATGAGCGCGAATGGCGGCTCCCAGTCGCCGTTCTTGATCTCCTCGCAGCCAGACTCGCTCGTGTACACCAGTTGCGTCTGTAGCGAGCCCATCGAGTACGCCGGGTAGCCAAACAGCGCGTCCTTGTGCGCGTATCCGGCCTTCTTCATAAGTTTCTCGGGCAGCACCACTTGCAGCTTCGTGTGGTCACTCTAAGTAAGGAAGAAACACGGAGAAAATCCATAAAGAACGTTAGATACAGCAGAGTCTTGAGAATGGCACGGCGTTGAGGGCTGGACGCACCTCTGTGGACGGCCACTCGTCCACATCCATGGCGCGCGCGTATACGGCGGCGGGCATCGCAATCGCCGCGGTGAGCAGCAAGGTTCTCGACACGTGCATCTTGATCCTATCCGGATTCCTGTTCCGCCCCAAGCCAAGTCTAAAGTCGAGTGATGTTGGCCGCACTGGGGAAAAGCTTCTTCAGGTTGAAAGATGTCGCCCTGCCCCAGAGAAGAATTTATCTGCACCAAAATGGGAGGGATGACCTATCGCTCCCCTAACTCCCTGGAAATCCTACCTGATCCGACCAATCAGAAGCTGTTAAAAACACTTCGACCATCACTCCTGCTCTTGGTTGAAGCAAGATGCTTTGCAGCAGTTCCCAACGTCGACGCAGGTGCGCAGTGCCGCTGGCGCACGTCCTCACCTGGGGATTTCGCAGAACCGAGAAGGGGAAGAGAGGTCGGCTGATGAAAAGGATGGCTAGCTGACACCTAGGCAAAAGGAGGCTTTAAATTGTGATAGATTTCATCGGCACTAACACCACTACGAATGGCAGGAGATGTGCCGGGCAGCATACATGTACGAAACTATTCTCATCGAGCTCCACGGATTATTGATGAAGTGCGAGAAGATATAACTTGGTCTGGTGCTTCATCTGGTTGAGTAGCGTCACGTGGCCTGCATTCGTCGCTTGGTCTCCGGACTTTGCCTGCACGAGCTGCTTCTCCATTTCCTCCAGCTCAGTTTTGGTGCTATCCGCCATGAGATCGCTTAGCGCCAACTGGAAGAAACGTACTTCGACGACCAGCTACAGAGTCAAACACACCACAAAATGCAAATTGTCAGGTCAACAGATCTGGGTAAGTCACTGGTTAATACTTACATGGCAGAGCTTCCATTCATTGAGATTCGAACTGCTGGTGCTCTCTAGATTGCGTACCGAGGACTGGAGAAAATCAGCTAATGCCGCAGTTAGTGGATCTGTCACGCTGCGTATGTAGTCCCAGCATTGAGGATATTCCCCAACGCTCATTTCGACCTCACTGCGCAGCGTGATCAGCTGTAGAAGCACATTGAACACGTATTGCCGGGGATCCGAAGGCATAGGCACGGGATTGGATGCAGTCTGCAACGTCGCTGGTGCCGGGAACCCAACATTACCGGAGCGGTTAGTACGAGAGCTTTGTCTGCTGCTGCTGTTACTGTGAGGCTGAAATGGTTCTTCTGCAGCTCCTGCACGAAGTATTTTCTGAAGTGGCTCTGCGTGTGTGGACGAGTACATGTCCATGCATTTGATCTCCACATTTTGCACCAAGTTGGAGAGAGCTCGAGTACCGGAAGTAGCCGCACGACCGTGCTCTTGCATGCTATTGTAGGCATCTTCGTCAATGTCGCCATACTTTAGCTGCGCCATCCATCCGTCGACAATGCGAAGACACTTTTCGCGCAACTCGACGCAGTTCGCGACAATGGCAAGCAAGATGCATACTCGTGCACCATTCCGGTTGTCATTAGTCCCGAGAGTAGTGGACGATTTTACCAGAATTGGTGGAGTGATCTCCGCAACAAATGCATCCACCACTTTGTCAAGAAAGTCGGACAACATATCGCGCAATTGCTTCTCCAGAGCTTGAACAAGATTCGTTCGGAATTGAAAATCTTCATCAGTATCTGCAGTAGAAGTTTCTTCACCTTTACGAGTGCTGGCGCGGTCTCCGATATCCAACACATCCAGCAGTGCTTCCCCAACGTTCTTCCAGATACCTTTCCAGCGCTGCAGAACGTCGGTGGCGCAAGTTGTGAAGACCAGCGGCCGATGCAGTAGAATCTTGGACTCGGAGGATACTCTGGATGCATTCCTGATGACATCAAACGCCTGTCGGGCCTCAATGATCACACGCTGCCCTTTGGTTCGCGGACCGGTCGACATTACCATAGGTGTGAGAGCGGATGCGTTGGGAGTTCCAAGAGTAATTTCACTCGAAAACGATGGAAGTACCGTCACGACCGGTTCAAAATACTCAGCAAGCAGCTCTGATCGCGCGGCTTGGCATTCTTGGTCCAGATATCCCAGCGTAATGGTGGTTCGGAATTTATCACAGAAATTCTCGTTGAGTTGCTCAATGTTAGCGTTAAGCGTCGCAGCATTGGGGCATTTCTTGAGGCATCGAAGTTGACGGAAGGCTTCAGTCAGTAGCTTGAGGCGCAATGCCGAGGGAGGTGACGCACGGCGCTCCAGCAAACCAGTGCACCTGGACAATATATTCCACGCTTGTTGCTGGACGCGCTCGGCCTCGACGGAAGTGATGGCATTGCTCGTTGCAGCCGCACTACCCGCTGGGGTCTTGAAGAGCTCGCAAATGAAGCCCCACAACCCGTTGCGAAAGCGGCCTGCGATAGCGACGCATTCCTTCATGACTTCTTCGCTGGTAATCTGGCTGGAATCTTCGTCGAATTCCGTCAGCTTGCGCTCCAGGTACTCGAACTGCTTGGTGAGGCAGGTGAGTATGGGTTTCTCCACTAGCCCCAGTGCAGTTAACACTTCGATCGCCCGCTTCTAACCAGAGAAAAACCACAGGAAAACACTGTTTAGAGCCTGTCACGTTGGAATTGATAACGTACTGTACTACCGCAACGCACTTGATCTGAGACCGATGCCGACATATCCTCTAGCTTTCGGAGCAGTTCCGCATTGGCTGCAGCTGCAATCTCATGACCCGCTATCACCACGCGCTTCAGGGGCGCAGCAAGGTTCGCAATCTTGCCGCTCTGGTGTTTCAACCTCGCAAAATCCACCGCCAGTGTGTCGTAGTCCTGGATACGCAGACTGGCCTTCATCTTGCCCGTCAGCTCCAGGATGGGCCGCAGGCGCGCCAGCACCGCCAGAGTGTGGCGAATGCGCCGCTGTTCCCTCGCACGCTGCAGCATCACTGCTAGCGAGGCGTCCGCAACGCGGCCCAGGTTCTGCATGTCCCCCACCAGCGCCTCGGTCTCTTGTTGGTGTGCACTGACGTCTGCAGCCAATGTGCGCACGGCCTCATGGCAGCTTAGATACTGGTCGAAGTGCGCGCTCACCAAAGCCTTGAGCTGCTCCGTTTTGTCAGACGTGGTCTTACGCAGCACCTCCAGCTCCGTTTGTAGCTGAGAGAAGCTCGTGTTCTGGTTGCAACGGACAAGGTAATAAGCATGCGAGACGAAGCAACACAAAGTGCATGTATTTTAAATGGCCCACCGCATGCGTGGCGGCCAGATACCGCGCCGCATTAAAGAGTGGGGAGGAAAGATCGATCTCGGCCTGGTTACTTGCCACCGCGGAGTCTGGGGCCCGCGTCTTCGCTGGAGAGTCCGCGCTGGGGGCCATCCTTGGTTTAATGCGACGCTTCGATCTTTGTACAGGCTGATCGAAGTAATTTTGTTAACTCGTTTGCATTTTGAGGACGCACCTTGATAATAATAAGTTGGTGCATTCATCAAGCTGTTCGCGGAATGTGAAGCTCAAACGCCTGAACATGACGGAACTTGTCATCAACTTTGAAACAAAGGCCAGTGTATGAACAACGACGAGGAATGCTGGAGAAACCCGCGCCTATGATCTCTAGTTTGCCTTGTGTCAGCAGCAGCTCTTCATGATCCATTCAGTCACATTCAGCATTGTTGAACCTGGATACAGTACAGTTTTGCCCATCCCCCGTTTATCGCTTTGAGGAGGGACTGGGCTACCGTACAGAACAATCCCCTCGGTAGTAATCCCTAGACTTGGAATACTCCCTCAACAGCAATATGTACTTAAGTAAATATTCCCCCTCACCCCTCAGTTGTCAAAAGGAATATAAATTTGGCAAAACGTCCTATGGGGAAATTCCTAATTGTACAGGACGCATGAAGGAATCCGCATGAAATAATAACGGCTGTACTTGCTTCCGATCTATACATTCATGTGCACTTCTGGTAGTCCTCTCAATCATCTGCCTATCTGACATCCAGTAGCATTGACATGAACGAAAACCCTTCCAATCCACCATTAGGCATTCCCTGATAGTCCAGGTTGCAACCAACCGGTTAGTAAATGTGATACAGGGGGGCTGTGTAGGAAGGCGCGCGATGGCGAGTCAAAGCGAAAAAGCTAACCGAGATAGCGCCAGCTGTATATGGATTACGCATTTGGCAAGCTTCACCAACCCTTACAGTACTATTAGCTGTTGGATTGAATGTGCTGAGCCATTATTATGGTACATCCCGCGATAGGAAACCCCTTAGACAGGAATAAAAAACAGGCTCCTGACGCTATGACTACCGAGGGGATTGTCTGAACTATTAATACAGTACCATTCGGGTGTATGTGAATCGTACAGTGGAGCTCGGTGGGGCGAGCTCGCGCTGAGGCACGGCAACAAATACATACAATTAGAACTGCCAAGCCTGGCTGCATGGAGATCGAGCACCCCCGGCCCCAGGAGCTGCTCCTCGCGAGCAGCGCAGCCACCTCGCCTGTCCTGTACTCGATCCCAGCGATCACGGCTGGCACGTACCGCGGCCAGCCGCCACGTTTTCGTCGGCACCGGACCGGTTCTGCCTCGCTCGGATGGATTCACCTCATGGCTCATGGCAGACGCGGCTGCTGCTCGCGTTTCCTCACTCGCTCGTGTTGCTGCCGGGCATCCTCGTGTTCAATTGCGGCCATTCGATCGGGCGAGCTGCCGGCGGCTGCGGACCAGTGGGCGGCCTCCTTGCAACCTGCACTCTTGAATCCCCTAGCACAGCAAAAAGCAAGACGCGTACATGTATCTTCGATGCCATCAATACAGGTTGCAGTTTTGACGCCGCGAAAAAAAAGAAGCAGTAAATCCTCCCTCTGGCTTGAGCCGAGCACGCGAAGCAGAAGGACAATGGCGTGCTACGGCCGATTGTCGGACGGGTATCAAGACTCGAGGAATGCAACGATGACAACAGGCAAGTCACCGCCATTGCTACATTGCCACTGCGTTGGAGTGATGAAGCCCTCCAACCACCCTTTCGGTTGAAGCGACTTGAGCCGCTTGAAAAAAGCACCCTCGACCATAGTCAACTCTAGTCAAAACTCCACGCCACAATTGTCCCAAAACGTTACACGCGACGAAAAAAGAGGTCCCTATAGTCAGGAGTAAGGTGTGTTGTGGTGTATGTACAGACCCTCTTTTTTCTGTCTACCACCGTTACGGGCCAGCACTTCCGGCGCCCCCTCGCTTCCGCTGGTGAGACACTTTCAAGCTGCCCAGAAAGCGGCGGAGAGCCGTGCGCGTTTTCCGGCCGCGTGGGCTCCCAGGAACAATGGGGCTTCGTTGCCATTTACAGTCTTGCGAGGACAAGTAAAACGACGAAGGGCAGGTAGTTGGGAATCACTGAGAGTGGGCGTCCTCAGTGACCGGAAGCATTCGTCGGCGGTAGCTGTAGCGCAGCAGTTAATACACACACACAACAGGTGCAGGTCGGATTTGCTTCTGTCAAGTGGAGCCTTCAGCACGACCACAGCAACACACCTATTGTGAGCCTTCATGACTCGACCCATGGATCACCTCTTGGCCCACAAACCCCAGGCCTCTTCCTCTTCTTCCGTATCAACGCCCGCCGCGTCCTCCTCCACCTCCTCGTCATCGTCGCTGGCGTCTACGGCGTCCAGTAGCGGCAGCCCGTGCTACGTGTTCGAGTCGCACCCCGAGGACCCCATGCTGGTGGACGACGACATGGACAGCTGCAAGTTCGAGCTCAAGCTCGGAAGCGAGATGCACATCCCGGTGATCAAGACGGCGGCGGACGTGCGCGCGAGCCCCATGGCTGGAAACGACTACGTGTACGAGAAGCAGGCGACGTCGTCGATGACGAGCAACAGCAGGTTCCCGACGACAAGCGCGATCGAGGCCAAGATTAAGACTCTGGCCTCCTATTTAAAGTCGGTATCGGCCGGCATTCGACGCCGCAGCATCGCCTTCGACCGCGCACGCCTCACCCAGGCGTACTACCGGAGGTCGGTGCCTACCCCGGCGGCCATGCGCACCAAGCTCAATGTCATTGTATCCAGACATAGTAGCGGAGAACACCAAACCACGCTCTCTTGGGACGACATTGATGAGGAGCAGTGCCTGAGCTTTGGGGATTTGAACGACGTGATGAGCGCCACCCCTACATCCAGGAAACGTGGCCACCCGAGTGAAATCTTCTGCGAAGCTGAAATTCGTCAAATCTGCGTTCGCTGCGAGGTGCCAGACCAGTTCATTGGCCAGGTTGTACACATCATCAAGTCTTCGTTCGGCACGCCGGAGCTGGACGTAATTGGTCTGGAAGAGTTCATGCCGGGCAACGTCGTCATGTTCGTGGGCACGTTGATCTTCGAGAGTATTGACTGTGGCGAGGAGTACGTGGACCTCAGTGTTCTCCCTAGCTTCTTGCGGCATATTCAGGAACGGTACGACGGCAGTATGCCGTTCCACAATGCCACCCATGCCGCAGACGTGATGCACACGCTCTTCATGATGCTATGGAACACGAGCCTTGGTGAGAAAATCTCCCAGCACAACCAGATCGGTGCACTGCTGGCGGCGGTGATGCACGACGTGGAGCACGTTGGCTTGACCAACGACTTTCTGATTAAGACCAGTCACCCCATCGCGCAGAAGTACCGCACCAAGGCTCCGATGGAGTCGAAGCACATGGATCTGGCCTTACAGGCCGTAGTGGACCCCAAGTTCGACATCCTGTCCAAGATGTCGCCGGCCCACAAGGAACAGGTACTCGAGGTCGTCCGTGAAACGATTTCGGCCACAGCTCTTATTTATCAGCCTGAGCTGCTCGCTGAGATCAACGGCACGACACCCGAGGAGTGGAAAATGCTCGAGGAGGACGACGCGGTGCTTCCGCAGAGCCTGCAGGTTCGCGCTCTGCGTATTGCCATGCACGTGAGCGACATCAGTCAGACGATGAAGCCGTTCGCGAACCACCAGAAGTGGGTTTTCCGTCTTAACGACGAGCACTACAAACAGGGCGAGCTGGACGCACGCGAGCAGCGGGGTGTAAGCCCTTCGTTCTGCTACCGCGACCAGTGGACATACGAGGGTTTCCTGTGCAGCCAGGTGTGTTTCCTGAGGAAGATGGCACTTCCAGCCGTGGTAACACTCAACAACATCCCGTGGCTGGACATGAACGAACTCGTGAATGGGATCGAGAAGAACATCGCGCAGTGGGAGCAGCAGGCTGCCTCCTCCCACTAGCATGTATTATCGGATATGTTTGCATGTTGGAGTATGAAGGCGTTTGCTGTAGAACTATAGTGCACATTGCAGAAATAAATTGAACGCTACATTTCCATACCAACTGCAAAGCGTGCCGTTTCGTTGCCAGCAACGTAAAACTTCACCATCGAAATTACCTGGATGCGTTTCGATGGCGAGCTCAACGACCGACGATTCTCACGGGCAGGAAGTCAGTCTGTGTCCAGTGCAGCTGCTTTGAGACATGCTCCCGGCTGAGCCTTATGCAGCAAAATTTGCTCGCGCGAGTCGCTTTGCTCGTCACCACAAGTTACCTTTTTGAAAGAAAAAAAAAATGCTCCAAGCACAAGCTACAGGCACCGGAAGTGTGGACACACACATTTCACAATCTATACACAACCTTACACAATACTCTCACAATCGCGTAATGCTCGCTCAATCACCAAATCACCGGCACCCAACACAACTTCGACCTCTCTGATCGCAATGCTCGCTCACCGCTTGGCCAAGCTCACCCGCTGCGTAGCTGCACCGGTACGTGCAAACGCAATGTCGATTCGTTTGCAGCATAGCTCTTTCCCCTCTCGTTCTGTCCTGCTCCCGGTATTTAAAGACCTAGCACACGAGAGAGGTACCGAGTGCTCTGCTTTTGACAGAACACCATCGAACTAAGTCGTCGTCGTGTGCATGCACTTGTGGATGTATTACCGTCATGGAACAGCATCACGGACGCTCTCTCTCCGTGCTGGAGCGCTTCACGACCCCACAGCCTGAGACTGCGAGCGACATCTGGCGCTCTGTGGGCGCTGTGTGCTTTGACGTCGACAGCACTGTGTGCGAGGACGAGGGCATTGACGTGCTCGCTGAGCACTGCGGTGCCGGCCATGCTGTCAAGGAGTGGACCACCAAGTAAGTCGCTGCGGATGAAATAACGTTGAAGTGGCAGGACTCACTCTCTTTCGATGCTTTAGGGCCATGAACGGAAACGTCAAGTTCGAAGACGCGCTTGCGGCCCGGTTGGACATCATTAAACCGTCGAGGCAAGACATCCAGGACTGCTTGAAGCAGCATCCGCCCAAGTTTACACCGGGTATAAAGCGCTAATGGTTAAGTGGTTGGTACATGGGAGCTAACGTTTTGGATTGACTGCAGGCATCAAGAAGCTCATGGCGACTCTGCAGGACAAGGGCATTGCCGTGTTCCTGGTTTCGGGTGGCTTTCGCCTCATGATTGAGCCTGTCGCTGAGGAGGTGGGCATCCCTCTGTCCAGTATTTACGCCAACTCCATCTTCTTCGACGACGATGGGAACTACAGTGGCTTCGATGATGCGGAGCTCACGTCGCGTGACGGTGGCAAGGCCCAGGCCATTGACGTGTACGTTGCCGGCTAATCCACCTTCCATCTCCTAGTTGTCTCTGACATTTGTGCTTCTACCTCTTCCAGCATCAAGCGGATTCACGGCTTCGAGAAGATCGCCATGGTTGGCGACGGTGTCACGGATCTCCAGGCCCGCCCGCCTGCCGACCTGTTCGTCGGCTTCGGAGGCATCGTCACCCGTGACGTCGTGAAAGAAGGAGCTGATCTTTTCGTTACGGACTTCGACCACCTGACCAAGTTGCTGCAGTAGAGACTCGAAGCAGCCAAGACGGTCCGACAGCGATGAAGCTGGACCGAATTGGTCCAGCAAACCCCAGTTATAGCCAAACCAGCACGGGCGTTTGTTGTATGCAACCACTGACTGTAAACATGAACAAGTTTCGCAGTTGTGCGCTGTTTGTGAAGTCAAAAAAAGCAAACGCTTCGTTCGTCTAAAAGCTAGTCATGATCTATACATTAGTCTTCCATCTCAACGTCTCCGGCGTCCTCGGCGTTGCTCTTCTTGAGGTCGGCAGGCGTTTTGCGCAGCGCCTTCACCCGGCGGCTCTGCATCGAGTAAATATCCTGGTGGTCCATGTGAATACGGCCCAGCTTGTCGCCCGTGAGCTCGTCGCGAGAGATGTTCTTAATCTTCTTGGGTGCCAGACCCTTGGGCTTCTTGGTGGCGACCTTCATCAAGTCAGCCGACGCGAACTTGGTGCGACGGAACTCCAGATCGAAGCGCGGACCCATCTCGTCCAACTCCACGCGCGGGTGTGACTCGTCGCCCTTCTTAAAGTCGATCGAGTACGAGCGGAAGAAGACCTTGTCCTTCCAGGCCGTGCACACAATAGCGTGGTCCAGACCCTTGACGTTCACGCTCTGTACAATCGTGCCACGGAACGTGTCCAGCAGGATGTTTTTGAGCTTCATGAAGGCCTCAACGCTCTCCCACTGGTCTCCAGCGAACACAAAGCTGGGCTTGGAGCCCGGAGCTTTCTTGCTCTTGCATTTGAAGGCATTGATGGACTTAAAGTTGGAGAAGCCGAACTCCATGACGTCCAGGATGTGGCCGTCGAAGGTACGACCGAACACGAGGTTGTTCGGACGCTTCTTGGTGCTGCTGCCAATGAGAAAAAGGCTGGCGTCGTTCTTCTGTGTGAGGAACTCCACCTTGTTCTCGTCGTCGAAGACGTGGATGTCGTTCTTCTTGCCCATAAACTTGGCAAATGGCGCCTTGAGCATACGCAAGTCGCGCAACAGCTCGTTGACCTCCTCGCTGGTCTTGTTGCCACGCATCACCAGCAGGTTCTTGGTGTTCTCCACGAGCTTGGGCTCTTTTGCCTTGATGGCACGCTGCACATGGGCCTTGAGACGCTTGGGCTTGGCCACACTCGTCACCTTGCGGCTCTGCTTGGCCGTCTGCTTGGAAACCTTCTTGTTGGCGCGCAAAGCCTGCTTACCCGCCGTGTTCTTGATGATTTTGCCGCCGCCTGCCATTGCTTCCTGCCCTGCACCTGACGTCTACTGGTTATGCTGTGTTGGGTCAATTGCACAAACGTTCCAGGATGTGATTGGCCACTTTTGATTGGTGGTGGGAGTGAACAGTTACTAACTGAAATGAAACTAACATTTTCCGTTAAGTACGGGTAATTTGAATCCTTTCATTTTGCTTTTCTGCTTTAAGTGAGGATACAAAAGTGATTATTCATGGCAAATACTGTATTTCAGGATACCGCCAATTCGAGCAAAAGTTTTGCTCGAATTGGCGGTACAAAATCAAATGAGATGTAGCTCGATCCAAGCCAAGACAATGCAGTATTGGTGCTCGAGCATGTCGTGCTACATGTAGAATTCTACGAATTCACAGTTACTTTTTTTTGGTAATTTCAACACTTTCTTTCCATTTTCCATTTTTTTTTGCAAGTCAGGCATTGGCATAATACTTTTTAAAGTTTATAAAACATGACATCTACTTTCTTTTGTAAGATTTTCACTCACAAAACATGGTAACTGCTTCACTCTGTGAAGCCTGTGTTCTAGTGCCAACAACAGAATGTTTGCGACATAGAAGGCGCCGAATAAACTCCAAATTACAACTTCTAAAATGGAAGGAGTGTCACTCCCAATCATTGTAGTGACCACTGTTTCTTTAATTAACTGTTATTACGACGTCCCTCCCGTTTTTGATACGCAACGTAATTCCAACGAGGGAACAAATCAACCAGCTAGACAAGCAAGAGAGAGCAGCACGATGGCGAAGAATTTGGGCTTCGCACGCGGCGGCACCAGCTCGTGGGCCGACGACGACGACGTGGACTTCCAGCCGCTGCCTGTGGCCCCCAAGATTGCGCCGTAAGTCGCTGCATTCCTTGGTCATTAGCACACATCACTAAGCCTCAAGCTAACTGTCGACAGGACGGAGACGCCGCAGCCCATCGAAGAGGAGGAAATCCAGCACCACGAGCAACAGCGCGATGGTAACAAACAGCTCAGCGATTTTGTCTCCACCGCCAAAGATTGACATGCACTCTTTCCAATAAACCCAGCGCCTCGAGGCTACAACGACCGCTACGACGACCGTCGCAGTGGCCACGGAGACCGTCGAGAAGAGCGCTACGATGAGCGTCGTGGAGGTCACGAAGAGCGCCGTGGAGGCTACGAAGAGCGTCGTCGTGATTCCCGCGAGGAGCGTCCCAAGAATCCCGTGCCGGACGTCGGTCCGTGGAAGGTTAGGCTGGTTTTTTAGCTGGTGGGTTGATGGCAAAACTAACGATTGTTGCCACTATTGTATCACAGCTTTTCGTTGGCAACTTGTCGTTCCGTCTGACGGAGGACGACTTGGCAGACTTCATCGGCCCGCAGGGTATCAGGGACATCCGCTTTCCTCGTGACCCAGACAATCGCCTCAAGGGTTTCGCCTACGTGGAGTTCGATGAGAGGGAGCAACTCGTTAAGGCGCTCGACCTGGATGGCCAAAAATTGGATGGTCGTCACGTCAAGATGGACGTGGCGCTCGATCGCGAGCGAAAGCCGCGTGACAGTGGCCGGTTCGACAAGCGCAACGACCGCTCGAACGACCGCCGGTGAGTGCTTTGCAGCAATTATTTTGACCTTGATTATGGTACTAAATGGTAGTCTACGGATACAGTGAGAGGAACGAAACCCCTCGGGAACGCCAGCGTCTGACGCTGTTGCCTCGCTCTACTTCCTCGGAGAAGAAGGGGTCGGATGCTCACAAGCCAAGCATCTTTGGAGAGGCAAAGCCCCGCGATGAGAGTGCTTACCAGGAACGTAAGAAAGCTCTTGATCTTGAGCGCAAGGCCAAAGCAAAGGAAGAGAAAGAGGCCAAGGCGAAGGCCAAGGAAGTGAAGGAGGCTAAGGCCAAGGCTAAAGCTGAGACTGAAGCCAAGGTGCTGGCTCGCAAGGGCAGCCACGATGAAGGCCGTGGCGGTCGTGGACGCGGACGTGGCGATCGTCGCCCGACTGACGGTGGCCGTGGTCGTGGAAAGGAGAACACTCCGGCACGGAAGACGGAGCCCCGTCCGAAGCGTACGGAGCCTCCTACGACCAAGATCTCGGCTCCAGCTCCAGCCAAGACGGCCAATGTGTATGACCTCCTGAACGACTCCGATTCGGATTCGGATTAGAGACTTTGGCGGAACGTTGGCCTCCCTATTGTGCTGATGCAGAGGCAGGTAGTCAATAGTCATGCGAAACTCACAGTTCGCTACGTCGCATCAGTTTTCTCGATCGCTGCGTATAGCTTAAGTGTCATTCTGTTGCAGCCAGTTAATGCAAGACACCTTAGTTCATGAGGTTTGTGTCTCTATTAGAGCATGAACTCCTGGTACATTTGGTTGTCCGTTTCCTCATGGAAGACGTAGGCCAACTGGTTCAGGAACGTCTGGAAGCGCTCATGGTCCTCTTCAGGAACCTGGAAACCCACTAGTACTCGACCGACATCGGCGCCGTGGTTACGGTAGTGGAATAGACTGATGTTCCACGAGCTCTGCAGCGCCTCCAAGAACGTGGCCAACGCGCGTGGGCGGTCCGGAAACTCGAAGCGATACAGCCGCTCGTTTTGTACGTCACCACGCGCTCGGCCACCAGCCAGGTATCGCGTATGCACCTTGGCCAGCTCGTTGTCCGACAGATCCAAGACCTGGTAAGCGCCACCACGCGCGAAACCTAACGGAGACTCCTCCTCCTGTAGTTCACGAATAGCAGCCACTGCGTGGTCGGCACTTGGCGAGTGGAACGATAAATGCACGCGTGCTTTCTGGGCGTTTGCATAGCGGTAGCTGAACTCGGTGATGCGAACACCCACCGCGTCTAATCGGCGGTTGAGGCGTAGGAAAGCACCTGGATTCTCGTCGATCTCCACTGCAAGGAGCCTCTCGTGGGAATCAGCACGCTCGGACACGAAGCGCAGACGAGCGAAGTCGATATTGGCACCAGACGTCACTGCGACGAACTGGCAGCCCGAGAGTCCGCGCGTCTTGACATACTGCGTCATACCAGCAATCGACAGCACACCTGCCGGCTCGAGAATCGCGCGAGTATCATTGAAACCAGCCTTGATAGCAGCGCAGATCTCGTCCGTCGACACCGTCACCATCTCATCCACGTATTCTGCACACACACGGAATGTCTCGGTCCCCACTTTCTTCACTGCCGCACCGTCTGCAAATAGTCCGACATGGTCCAGCTCAACGACTTTTCCAGCTTGGAGCGACGCCGTCATACCCGCGGCATCGGCCGCCTCGACACCAATCACCTTGACACTCGGTCGGATCTGCTTGACCCAGGCCGCGATGCCCGCGAGCATACCACCTCCTCCCGATGCAACAAAGATGGCGTCCAGTTTCTCCCCAGATCCACTGGTTTGCTGCAGAATCTCCATGCCGATGGTACCCTGTCCGGCGATGACGTAGGGGTCGTCGAACGGCAGGATCATCGTGAGTTTCTCCTCCTCCACCAGTCTGCGGGCCTCGGCGGCCGCATCGTCAAACGTCTTGCCATGCAGTACAATGTCTACGAACTCTTTGCCGTGGTGACGCACGGCGTTCACCTTGATATCCGGTGTGGCCAGCGGCATGACAATCTTGGCCCGGACTCCGAGCTTGCGGGCCGAGAGGGCTACGCCCTGCGCGTGGTTACCGGCCGAACAGCACACGCATCCGGCCGCCTTCTCCTCGTCCGATAGACTGGCCATTTTGTTGTAAGCGCCACGAATTTTGAAGCTAAAAACGGGCTGCAGGTCCTCGCGCTTGAGCAGCACGCGGTTCTGCAGCGCATGGGACAACGCCGGCGCCTCCTGCAGCAGCGTCTGCTCTGCCACGTCGTACGCGCGGGACTCGAGAATCATGCGCCGGTAATTGGGCGGTGACTGTGTCGACAGGCGGCGCACAGCGGCGCCCACACGCGAGAGAGTCGAGCGGCGCAACATGGTGAAGCGACTTTGAATTTTGCGAATGACACATGAGCTACTTTTTTGACCGGTGAAAAACTGTTTGCGCATTTGGCACAAAAAACAAACCGCGTTATTTTTCTTGTGGAGCGAATGCTTTTGTGAACAGGGTGGCTAATTTCTGGTTCTAAAATTTGGTATGTTGAAATGGCTGTTGTAGTTCTAGCTGCTAGTTCTAAAATTTAGCGAAGTAGTTCCTTGCAGTGGCTGACTAGCGATGTAAAGCTGTAGGGGATGCGTTGGATGTCGATGCCGTCCAGCAAGAGAGCTGGCCGTCTTGTGTCCCCGTGAAGAGTTTGCGCTTGTCTGGAGTGACGCAAACGGCGGTGATGGCGCTACTCGGTGTCACTTTGTGTCTTCCTTGGAGCTCGATGATCCACTCGTCCTTCCGTCGACTCTGTTGAGAGTGCTCACTCTGATCCCGACCACCGGATTGCGAATACGCCCAAACGCAGAGAGTACCGTCAGCATGACCAGTCACGACGTGCTTCTCGGCGCTCCATTCGCACGCTTCGCCGGGGTTCACTGCCATTGATGTGATGAAGACAGGAGAGAGTGCAGACGGGTCCTGGAACACGACGACGCTGTCATCCAGCCGCACACGGAGTACTCCGTTGATATTGTACACGCCGAACGTTGAGCCAGCGGCCACGACGATGTCGCCCGTCACCTCGTTGATGCATATCGTCGTGATGCCATGCACTCGACCGCTGTCTTGGCCGCATATCGGTGGAAGCTGGCGGATAAATCGGCGGCGGTTCAAGTCCCAAAGCACAGCAACACCACCAGCACAGCCACTTACGAGGACGCTGTACGCTCGACTCGCCTGCAGTGCCGTTATACGATGCTGATGCGTTGGTGTAGCTACTGATCCCATCAGTGTGAGCGAACGAGTGCTGGATGGTCCCATCGTCGTGTATGTACGACGCCGGTGAGGTGCACTCAATGCCGACGCGGCCGCCAACGACGTTGCTACTGCTGCAGCCGAGGACGATGTTGCCGACGCGGAAGACGACCCAGAAGCCGCAGCTAGAGAGGCAGCCAGAGAGCGTCGTGTTGAATTGAACCGCCACACGCGCATCACAGGCAAACTCGGACTACTTGTGATGACAATTCGACCGTCAGTGGTGATAGTCGCGACGTCGATGTCCACGTCCAGCTCCAAGCATGCAATCACCTTGGACTCACTTCCATGACCACCGACCTCCGTGCAACCAGTAGAAACAACCTTCACCGAGCGATCGTGAAAGCCCCACGCAAGATATTCGTTATTCCGTGGTGGAATCAAGAGACACTTGGGGCCAACAGCAACCAATTTTTCTTCTCGCGTAACTCCGCCACTTGTCCACGCAATGTGGTGAATGCTGGTATTGCTACTAGTAGCCGAGCTCTGCTGTCCACGTCGGTAGAAAGCTAGAAGTGGGTTGACAGGGACCTGTCGTCGTGGATCCTGCTGTAACAGTGGTGAGGTCTCGAGAACAGGCGAGAGCGTTGCTTCCGTCGTGCCCACGAACGTACCGCTGAGTACTGGACCGCTAGACAACATCGTTTGCATCCTCGAGATGATTTCTCCGCCTTCCAGAAAGGAACTGGCAAGCGCAGCACGGGCAGTCACGGGAGAAGTAGCCACTCTACTGCCATTCCCGCTATCTCCTTGTGCATTGCTGCCCGACGACGGCCCTAACGAACCTCCGAAGAGTGAACTATTCGTTGAAATGCTGGTAGGCGCTGAGGCCGAGACTGCGCGGACTGGATGTGGAGTCCGGAAAAGTTGTGATGGAGTTTGTCCGAACTCTGTGATTTGATCCAGGATGGCGCGCTTGGTTGACGCGTCCGTGATAGCATCCAAGTCGACTGATCCTTCATACGTGAGGTGGTAAAAGATGTTGCAAGCTTCCACTGCCGCGGGGCCTTGCTGCTTGACTCCAAAAATCAAGTCGATCCAATGATGCAAATTCGCTGAGACGTATGGACTCTCGAGAGCTGCACGATTCAACCGCACGAACTCAGTAGGCGATCCGTTGGCCCAAGGGGGAAGCTCCACGTCTCCTACGACGACTCCAGTCTGACTTGTACCAAAAAGGCATTTGTTCACATTTTCTAGGAACTCTGGCAAGTAAAAGAACTCGGGGATGAGCTCTTTCACGTCCTGGGTGCCGTTTTGAGCACCTTCAAAGCCGGCAGCGCTCTTCCAGGCACCGACAATACTCGTGAACAGCCTGTCCGCATGGTCAAACTTCCCACCATGCAGACGCCGAAAGTGCGACGTAAAAGGCTCCAAGCGCATCAAGTAATGCAACGTAATGGCAGCTGACGAATAGTGCGTTCCATAGTGAAATGGTCGGGAACTGAGCGGATGATCGCCTGCATCATCGTCAGCAGCTCCAAGGGATTCCAGTAAGCCATCGTACCGCGCTCGAAATTCCTCCTCACGTTGAATCGCACCCATGGGTTTCCTTAAATCTCGATAGACATTTGGGTCACTGAGATCCAATATCTCCGAATCGTAGTCAGCCAAGACCCACGGGAAAACGGGGTATTGCGTGAGGTCATTGTACGATCTTCCCGCCAGCGTGTTGAGGTGCATGAGGTACGCGAAGTTGGAAATATCGCCTTGAACCCACCGCTCTGTCATACTGTTGCGCAGCAGTTTGCGTAGTTGTGAGTACAGATCACCACCTCCTGACACACCATCGAGACCACTGGCTGCTCCCTGGACATTAGGACATTTCGCCAAGAGCGCATGAAACACGAGCTCACGCTGTTCTGGTGACTCCAGGGTTACCTGCAGCACAAGGATAAGTTTTTAGAACATATAAATCTGTAAAACACGAAAAACGTACCAAATAGTTTCTGCCGTCGTTTGCAAAAAACTCCAGTGCAACATGGCGGAGCTGATATCTCCGCTTGTGAAGCTCCGTAATGTCCTCGTAAGCCCAAAACCGACACTGATGGGTATCCCTTGACCTTGCGACAGGTTGAGAATGTGGAGATTCGTGGAGGCGCCAGCTTAGACGACGCTCCAGCAACGTTGTCGAACCCTGTGGAACCTCCGTCACGCGAATTTGGGAGTTGTGCTCACTTCCAATATCGCTGTGAGAAGAAACGAATGGCTGACTCTGTCGCTGATAATTGTCGACGATATACACGTGATCGTTGCAGAGCAAAAAGACGCCAGGACAAGAATCCATGCCGTCAATTCGCAAACAGTCATAAATGTCTGTGATTTCGTCCCCCAGCATCAAAAGCGGCCGGAGTTTCTCGTCAACCACATCTTCCATAACCGTACTGCCAGAGTTGACAGCACTTTCAGAAACAGCTGAACTCTCTACCCCGATGACATCACCTGCCTTCTCCTCTTCGTTATCGGCACTGGCACCACGTTCGACGATACTCTCGTGGCCAGCAGATCGTCTACTAAAGCGAAAACTCTCTGGGCACCTCTCATTCTTCACGTACTTGGTGAATAATGCTTCAAATGACCCCTTGCGCAGCCGTTCCCTGGAGCTTAACACAGCAGATAACGATGCACTGGTCCCAAATGCTCTCTTCGTGGCGATATGCCGGGTACTTCCTGCCTCACTTTCATCGGATTGCTGCCGCGTGGTGAGACGCTCAGCTGTACCGCAAGAAGCCTTTTCTCGAGATTTGGCAGTGCGTAGATTGATGTCAGACTCTGAATAACGTCGCTGAAGTCGCCCAGATCCATGAAAACCGCCATTTCGCGCTTGAGCAGAATTTCTCGGTTTCAGCTTATTGCTGGTTTCACACAAACGCGCTGGGGGTGATTGTTGGCCATGGAAACGACGTGAAGACTCCGAAGACTGGAGCATTCGGGAAAGTCGTTTACGCATTCGATACGGGCCTTCAGTAAAGTCTAACCGCCAGGAGTAGTGTCGAGGAGATGAAGATTCAAAGTCATACCTGCTTCGGTTTGCTATCTCCACCATCAATAGAGAATTGTCAGATGTGACCAACGCCTTAGTCCCATCTTTCTGCTCCGTGGCTTTATCTTTTGCACCAGCAAAAGCATTTCGTTGGAAATCAAGCTGCAGGCTTTCCCACTGGCGCGCAACAAATTTCTGTCTGTCCACGCGGTCTTGTTTCCACTTAAGCTGGCGACGGAACTCGTTTTGTTGTGATCGTAGAAGAGACTCGACGTACTCATTCTCCATCGATACAAACCAATCATACCGTGCGTCAAATTGCTTTTCGTACTTGCTTTTCCGGTGATTCGCTTTCTTGTGATACGCTGTCCACGTTTCATGGACACTTTCCTTAGTCTCCACCACGAAGTTAATATAGATACGATCCAGATTATTCTCTAATTCCTTCAATGGAGGCCCAACAAGCTCCAGCCATTTCGAAAACTTGGCGAAGGATGACGACTGCACTATTCGTCTCTCTTCTGGAGTGTCTGCGCACTTGAGGAGCACATCGAACCCGTTCTTCATCAAATTAACCGAATATGGTGGTGCTCCACTTTTCCGAATTTCGACAGTCAGTAGATTATCAACAAAAGTCCGTTGGAAAAGCATGAGATCGATCCAAAGATACGCAGCCGCTTCTTGAAGCGGACGAACATTTGAGTCACCCACCAGTTGCAGCAGATATCGGCACAAACAACCCAGAAACTTTTTGTCTTGAGAGCCGAACACGACTTCACGATGCATATGAATCTGCTGCAGCATAGCTTCCAGCTCTTCGTCTTCAACTTCAGCCCCCCGACCGTGTAAGACGTGTAAAATGACAGAATTTAAGGCTGTATACAGTTCGGATAGTAGCGTGTCGAGTTCTGCAGAGCGGGTCATTCGGTCCATAAGTTGTCGAAATGGCTTCCGTTTCTTCCCTTTGCCTAGTTTTTCCGAGAGCATCCCACCAAACGACGAAGGTGCTGATAATGAAGACAATCCACCTCCATTTACGCCACTAGCTCCGATATTTGCTTCTCCTAATACAAACAAAACCATTTCTAACAACCGAGAGGGACCACCAACAAAATGTGCTCGCCCGCAGCAAGCAAAGGCGGCAGGGCATCCATCTCCATGCTGCGGCCGCTGCCAACTGTGCATTTTTCCAACAACAAACTTCACAAACTCCCGTACGTTCGTCCCGAAGTGTTTGTGCTTAGCCAGAATATCGTCATCGTCAAATTTCGCACGGATATGGTCGAGAAGACCCATCACCACAAGGCTTTGGAAACGTAAGACGAGTCCACTGTGTAGAGGCGGAAGAACCACTGCTGAGTTTGCTGTGCCATCGACATACTCTTCGACTATGTCGCTGCCGTTGGAGGCGTCAAGCAGAAGTTTCAACAATTGCGCGATTAACAGCCGTAAGCCACTTGCCGCGACGGAATGATGTAAGAACGGATCACTTCCATTTTGGTCCGTAGCTGCAGCTTCTTCTGCCAGCTCCGCTCGACATACGACAATGTTATACTCGGTCAGAACAACTTGTTTGTCCTCCAATACTTTCGTCACTTGTCCTTGAGAGTGTGGATACCGCTCGACTAAGAAAGCTCTTGCAGCAGCGCAAATCAACCGGGTCACTTCCTCCATAAACTCCAGTCGCATTTTCTCATTTCCCGAGATAACGAAACTGTGCAAACTTGGCATATTTTCGAAGATATGCTGAAGAAAGTCGAGAACTTCGACCTGGTAAATATCGGCTTGTTCGGTCGAGGGGATCGGTACAGCAAAGTGGGGATCCACGCTCATCTGATTGATTTCTCCATCAACAGTTGCTACCACCGAGATATCTCCAGCGAAACTCATTATTGCTACTGGATCATTGAAGTGACGACGAAGCAATACCATAATGACATTCAAAATGCTGAAATTCACGACACGATCTCGCTGGATGTTGAGTTCAAAGTCCTTTCGGAGGTAGTCAATTTCAAGCCGAATTTCACTAGGCACACCGTCGATAGGAGTCCCTAGGAGAGCTCCAAACAGAGTATACCACATCTTTTGGAATGGAAAGCGCTGATTCACAGCGGCAGTAGTGAATACTGTGTGGTTGCATGGCAAACCCTGAGCTAGCAACCGATAGTAGCCCTCTTTCTTGAAAACACTTTCGTAGCGTGAATTTCCAAGCAGTGTACACAACAGCCTTAGGGCCGCATTTATTGTCGATGGGGTAACACGAAGTGAAAACTCAGTTTCGTCACCGGGAAACAGGAAATATTCAATCCAACGCATACCCAAATGTTTTCGGAACCCCGTAAGACGAGAGGCAGCTGGTAATTGCATTCGTGCAGCTCCACCGGCTGAATTGCTTGATGGAGCAACCGCTTTTAGTGCTCCGGCAGAGCTCATGTCCGATCGTCCATTGTCAGGATCCTCTCCATATTCTCTGCTCTCCTTGACATCAAGCTTTTGCACTGCTTTCACCAGTGCGTCCAGTAAGAGTTCTTGGATTTTAGCTTGATGTGAGATCAAACGCGCATTTGTCAATTGTGTTCCAGGTTTTTCTTCTGGGTCTTTCGGTTCACTCCACGTATTTCCATCCATTCTTTGAGATCCCCGAGGACTAAGGCACAATCGACCCGTAGGACTTGCTAATGTGTGCATTTTGAACTGTTCGGTGTTTCTTTCAGTGGCGCTGAACATTCCATCGTCGCCCATGATATCATTCGAGTCCAACACCTCTTCCACAGCGATTTCTTCATCGATAACATCGCCGCGATACCGACCAAAGCGTGGGGACAGCGTAGCTGCAAGAAAGCTGGTGACATCTGCAAAATTTGATTCCACAATTGAATCACGGCTTGGGCTCGTCAAGCACACTAATATCACATCTACAACCACTCGAGAAACACCGTCCGTGACGGTCGGGTCCATTAGCACGTACAGTAGCTGCCGAATAAAGCTCATCGATTGCAACTGTGCTCGGTTCCGCTCACGAATCGCCTCATCATCAGCGGCCAAACATGAGTAGAGCGTCGAGAAAAGTAACTTTGCTGTTTCCGTGCCCGTCACTTTTTGCCAGAGTGAATAGTCCAGAATAAAGTACTGGAGCGCTTGCACATTTCGGATAGCACTATCTCGGGAAACGTGTGCCACAATTTCCGATTGCCGCTCTGGTGTGTCGACCTCAAAGTCCACTCCAACGATACGGAACAAAATCTGTAAGCAACTCGCGCTCAAAAGAGATGCCTTTTGGTGCAGTAAATAATTCACAACGCCGTACCCATGATCGTTCTCCATCGCGGCCAAGTTACGAAAGTTACTTTGCATACAAAGCCGGAGTAGGTCGAGAGCCAACTCCACTTCATTTGCTGTGGAAGCCTCATCAAGCAATCCATACGCGATTTGACATCCAGAACTGCGGATGTCGAACATGGCATCTGCCATTGTGGCAGCTTCACACAACGCGGTTCCTCCCATGAGATGCCCACTTGGTCGTCCATCAAGCTTACTACTAGGAACCATCGATAGCTCTTTAGCTACTCCATTTCGAGCTGAGTATGTTACCACTATCCGATCAGAAGGAATCGGAATATGGATCAATGGCGCTGCACTAGGAATGCGAGCAAAAACGTTGGAGCTTGATTTGATGTCCTGAACGATGGCTGCAGCCGTACTTGATGCTGCCGAAGCAAGCGATAGACTCCGACGAAGCAGTTTATTACGGCCACCACGTTCAACATCGACAGAATCAATTAATGACCGGACAGGATCCCACATATATGAATCGAGCATCACCATGTTTGGAATGCTCAGGTGATCGAACGTGACCCCAATCTCGTTGCTTCCAGTAGCACCAAAGAATAGTCGGTCATAGGACGGCCCCGCTGCGAATACCGCATTCACTACAGGTGGCGAGACTGGCAGGTCCAACAGATAAAATGGACCCAGCATCCATTTCGCACTAGAACAGCGGCGAGCTTGGGATGGCACACCCAACAACCCACTGAGCGGTTGACTCCCTGTGATACCAGAAGGGTACGATATCTTCACGTTCTCTTGCAGAATCCCGTTTAAGTAGCAAGAAACCATGCTGGACTGGAAACGTTGTCTTGAATGAGTGAAAACGACGTGATACCACTGCCTCATCGTAATTGGAGTATGTGAAAACTGGTAAACAGATGCACGGTTTGAACTTGTCCGCATGTACAGCTTTCCTCCCTTCAGGAATGCTTCACTGACTGACTTTCCATCACTTGATCGAAACCTGAAGATATAGAACATGGGCGGATTGCAAACCACACACTCGCCGCCACTGTTAAGAAGTGCCTCAATGCAGCCTCGGCACGCTCGATGGGAGCATTTCAGCACGCACTCGTCCTGTATCTTGTTTCGACAATGAATGCACGTGTTAGACATAAAGCATTCGCGGTAGAGTTTCTCACGGTCATCCTTGCGCTCGAATGAGTCAACTCGAAACCAAGCCATCACTGAATATCCATCTGGTGGTGGCCACACCTTAGAATTGTGGGAAAAGGTCGACAGAGACGGCGTAGTGGTTGCAGGTTCAATCGAAGAACCGGGCCGAGCATTGACATCAGGAATTTGAAGACACCCATATCCATCTCTTGAGACGTCAAACTCAATGCCAGGAGCGCCCTTGGCACGCTCAAACGTTGCCGAAGTCGTTTTTACCAGCAACCGCATCAACGTTGAAACAGGGGAAGCAGGTACGTCCATTGATAGCGCAGCAGTATTTTCATGGATATCGTGAGAAGCGATTGGAGTGCGTATGATCGAGCCAGAACGAGATGAACGGTCCGTCTTCCTTGATATTCTCGACTTCCGTGGTCGCTCACGACACAAACACAGCAGCATTTTAATCCAGTAGTCTGCAGCTGTTATAGAGACGCTGGCAAGTGCAACATTCTCTACAATGGAAACAGCGGTCTCATGAAAGGCATTGGTTTCCCAACGCAGTGCCTGTGAAAGATTGTCGTCCCTGGATCCGTGTAAACCTTTAGAGCGGCGGGAAACTGCTGAAAATGATCTCAATAAAACTTCCAACGCATTAGCCGACGCCAGGCGATGAGAGTTACCCGGGCTAAAGCAACAAACAAACGATTAACTTCGCTCGACATAGATACAAACAAACAAAAAACACTCATACAGTGAGCTGTTACGTACCATGCTGAAATACGCAGGAAAGTGCTCAGCAACTGATGCGTAGCATTGGTATCGAGTTCCTCAGCCCACATAGCCAGAAGCTGAATCCCGACAGCAAACAACTGGGGGTAGCGCAAACTCACAGAGTAACGCTCTTTCTTCTTTTGCATGTCCATCGAGGGAAAACTCTGATGAGAAATCATGTCATAATCATCCACGGAAAATCCGACGCAATACCACACGCAAGACTGGACGAGTGGTGCTGCTTCTGGGATTTGACTACCACTTGCCTCTTGAGCAACAGATTTTGAATGAACAAATCTCGCCAGCAAGTTGGATATTAAATCACCAAAGGTTCCAAATGAAATAAAGCTAGAAACATAGTACCACAAGTCAGCAACGCCAAAACATAATAAAACGATAATAAATACCAGTTCTTCGTACCTGCATAATTGTTGCTCAGCTTCGGCATTTGTTGTGACGATCGAAAAAATGGCCTGTAGTGACAACATCACAGTTGAACAAGAAGCAGTAGCATCACTACTACTTGTAGAAGCGCACTCCCACTTCTTCGTCACGGCACACACGACTCCCAAAAGCGATAAAATTATATCGCAATCCAGCAAAGCTCCAATAATTCGCTCTCTCATCGGTGTCTCCTCGAAACAACCACTGTGATCTCCATACGGTGTCGTGACTGTCGTAGATGCTGATTTTGGGCGCAATAGGGACTCAATGTGCCCGATTGCTCCCTGTAATACAGCCATACTTCCAGGAAACGCTAGCGTAACGTCGCTATCTTGCGGGACGTAGACCGCCAGCGTTACATAGCGAACAGCTTGTAAAAAGCTGTTGATCACGTTGCGGAGCACTACACTGTCTTGCTGCAGTACCAATGATAGCCGAAGGATAGATGTCCACAAAGCAAGACCTTCCAGCTGAAAAGTGGCGTTTCCAATCAGCGCACACACGCTCTCGAGCATTGGCAACCCACACAATGTACGTTCGAAATGTTTCTCGTCCATGGCAGCAGTGCTACTCCGCGACCCGTCAGCAAACAACTTCATGATGTCGATGAGGACAAGGTAATCTGAACGGCTCATTACGGTACGACATGAGCTACGACGTCGTGCCCTTTGATGACAATGCGATGCCATCAACGAGATAATTAACTTTTCATCGGCACTAGCCGGATCGTTTGCCACATCATTAGGATGGCCGACTCGAACCGTGCTAGTCGGATATTCCACCCTAATCTGAGTACATCCTGCATCTGAGCAAACAGCATCAGTCTGATCAAGAAACAGTGCCACGATAGTGCTCACGAGACCGACGGAACGTAACACTTGGTGGTATACTTCGTCGAACCGAAGCAAATTGGCGATAAAAGCCAGAAGCGCATGAATCGAAGACCTTTGGAATGTATCCTGTTCACCACATACTTGAGTTAATGGTTCGTTAACGTTGCATCACACTGCCAGCTTTCACATCCAGACACCGGTACTGACCTTCCGAATGAATGCGTTGATAGCATCGAGCTCAACGTACGGAATCACCTTTGCTTCGATAGCAACAGCAGAGAGCACGGACATAATCGTTTGCTGCGCCATCTCCGAATAATCATCAAGCTGCTCAATGGCCCGCGCGATGAGGTTTATTTTCTATGCAGAATGACCAAGTTAGCTTTCAGATGTTAGTGACAAGTGTATAGCCAGAATGTGGCCTGCAAGTTCTGACAGTACTTACGCTCACAAATTCATAGTCAAACCTGTACGTGACGACTATTTGGCAGAGCTTCTGAAGATAACGACACTCGAGCCGCTCACGGTCGTTTACCAACTCGTCACAAACTTGGCTATCGTTGTACTGCTCATTCTCGACCTTCGTCGCACGATGCAAATACGCCAGAATATCTGAAAACAATCCAAACGCTTCAGGATTAAATAATGACTGCCCAACAGCAGGTGCAGCCGAATCAAGAGCCAACTTAAAGGCCTTGTTCTGGTAAACATTGCCCCTTGGAAGAATTGTTTCGCTCCCCGACAAGCACAGTTCTGCAACAGCATCTGCAAGGTCTTGGTCATGTTGTCGAAGAGTTTCTAGCGAAGATAGTGCTGTCACTCCTGCGCAGATTGCCCGTTGGCGGGACTCAAACAGTTGCATGAACGTTGTCAAAAATTTATGCCGCTGCCGGTCCGCGTGCACTTGTCTGTGCAAGTCAGAGAGTCCTGCGGTAATCGCTCCTCTCAAAGACAAGGCTGTTACCAACACGACCTTCGCCAGCACGCCTGTTCCATTCGCACGCTGAATCAAATCAAGCAGACACCGTTCGTCGTATAATTGCTTCACCATCGATCTCCACCTGCTCGGCTGTAGACCTTGGACCAGCGCCTCCACTACCTGGCACATCACCAAACACAACAAAACACTTACAAATTAGCCCTCGACATCAAAACAACCCCAAAATTCAACACAAAATCTACCTTCAGGACGGCCAATTGCAGTTTTTCCTCCGCAAACACCAAGTGGAAGATCCGATGCAGCGTGCTGCTCTCATTAAGCTCTTGTACCACTTCAGGAGACGTAACAAGCAGTGCCAGCACGTCCAGCATCACCCTCTCCAACTCTTGAACATCTTCTCCACTTCCTCCATCACTCAGCGCCTTTACGACCTTCACAAATGTCGAAGGGATCCTTTCGCCCACCAACAGCAGAGCTTGGGCGTTGTCTCCAATTACCACCAGAGCCTTCAGCATTTGCAGCAATTGCAGCACGTATTCTCTCTCCTCCTTCTCTGTAGTCAATAAGAACTTAGCGTGGGCGTTGCCGTCCAGTCTCCCAGCGTTAAAGAGCTCCAGCGCACGACTGAAGCAACCGCGCAGTCGCTGGGCGCTCACGCTGATGAGAGTGTTGGTGTCTCTCTCGTTCAGCAACTTCCTGCCGCTCTCCGCGGGTTTCAAAACTTGCGCATCACCCACGAGGATGTTGTGTAAATAGCCAAGAGCCTCTTGTTGGTCTCCTGGCAGCGAAGACGTCGCAAATGCGACCACTTTTGCGTGCAGAGTGGCAACTCCTACTGCGGCTCGTTTCTCGGCCAATTCGGACCCGGTTTTGGAGGCGAAAGTCTTGGCGGAGGCAGAAGCGGCTCGACGAGGTGACCCAGCGGACGAATCAGCGTGTTTCGGGCTGTCGGGTGGAGAGGACGCCGATGGACTGCGCCCCCGCCGATGGAAGATGCGCTTCATGCTCGACTCCGGTGCTTCAAGCGCCGTTTACTGTTAGCGCGATGGGATTGGAAGAAAAGGGTTTAAGCCAATGAAAAGAGTTGTTTATAGAAACGGGTTAACAAATCTGAGACGACCAGAAGCTGATGTAGCGAACAAATCTGAGACCAAAAACACACGATGTCAAGCCACCACAAGTTGACGCTGACGCGCATGAAGGACCTAAGCCCGACGCTGAGTGGTAAGGAGGTGAATGTGAAGGTGATTGTGCTGGAGTGCAATGCCAAGGATGAGGGCAATGCCAGCAATAACGCCACGCTGCTGGTGGGTGACGACTCCGGCAGCGTGAGCCTAGTGCTACCTAAAACGACGGCTTTGCACGTGCGGCTGGGCGACATCCTGCACTTGACCACCACGCAGGTGGTGCTCAAGAGTAGCCGCATTTATTTATGGGGTGGCAAAGTGGAGCGCGTGGGCGAGTTCCTGCAGCTTTTCAAGGAGAGCAACAACGTCAGCAACATCACGTGGGTCAAGGACCCCAAGAATCCTGACGTGTTGGTGCGTTGAGACTGATTTCGTTTTTATTGTGCATCAGTCTGCGTCGATTCTGTGCTAGCGAAATGCTGGTGGTTATTGAAAAACAAACTTAGTCTGTTTTGTTTTTTTGCTGTGGTGGCTGCGTAGATCCCGGGACGCAACCCCGCGAAGAGGCCCAAGCCACAGCCTGCCAAGTAAATTTGTTTTCTTTGATCATGTGATTAATCGACATGTTTTAAGGACAACAAGTTTAGTCGGTGTCCTTGCTATTGCTACTTGCTTGTGGGTAAAGTGAGACAACCAAAGGACGAGCTCGTCCTGGGGCTGAGCTTGGGGTTGGTGTGTTAGGCTTAGCATGCTGGTTGGTATGCACCGGACTGCTGGTTCCTTGCAAATAACGAGGGAGTCGCTGCTCTGGACGAATAACCAAGCAGATTTCAGGCTTTCGTGCCAACGGGTTTTCTCTCCGCTGACGCTGCTCAACCTGTTCAATCCACGTCGAAGCCTGCGCCTTGCGGAACGAAAACTTCGTGACGGATGGTATTTCAGACGTATGCTTCCACTCATCTGCGCTGTCCATTGGTCGCGAGTCGGGCCGTTTACCCCACTGTGCAAGTCGATCTGGGGAACGACAATCCTGCAATCACGACAAGATGAGCATCCAAGTTGAAATGCTGGAAATACAAAACACTCACGCCATTTTGGCGAGCAGGCGGGTCTGTAAGTAGACCTTTCGGCTTCTTCATCACATCATAGGAACCAGGACCAACACACTCGAGAGTAGCAGATTTCTGCAGAAACCGTAGTTACTTAGGCATGGCTCGATGCTGTTTGTCATTCTGACAGAGACTTACATAGTTGAAGCGCTTGGTGGTACTGCACAAGCTGGTGCCTCGCAGAGATCCTGTGCCACGACAGCAAAAATATCAATACTTTCAGTGAGTAGATGGATACTACACGTAGTATCAAGTAGAGCTCAACGTACGATGGACTTCATAGCCCAATGAGTTACGATTGGAGCTGTATAGTTGGTCGGCACTGAGGCATTCGTTCCGGAAGGCGGTGCCTGGCTTCACTGTTGTCTTTGGCAGACGCGGGTCGATGCTGGGGCCCTGGGTATTCCACATCCGTCGCGAGTCCCGTGCATACACGAGTCGATCAGGCGCCCGCCCTCCCTTTGTAAGCGCTGTGTTGGCACGCGGGTCGAAGAAGAAGGACTCGCGGAAGGGCGGATACGAGGCCCTGGTGATGCCCAGCGTGCGTATCTGGGCGGGGGTCATTCGGGAAGGCAGGACGTCGGGCCCATCGGGGCCCGAAGTTGAGGCTCTGGCGGAGCTGCGCCCCATCATGCTCAATTGCGGTAGGATCAGGCAACTTCAACTTTACCACCGAAATAGACCGGCGAACCCATTCGAGGCACGTGGGAAACTTCGACTAAAACGCACGAAAAGCATTGGATTGAAGTTATGTGTAGCAAAAAGCAGTTAAGCAAGGTAATAAGATCTCTGTTCTGTAGATGCCCAGCCACTAACCTCTCAGAGTGTAGATAGCTAAACTACTCACGAGTTGCACGAATGCGATTGGCAGGGAGGTCGTAACCACTACGACGTCTACATCATCTCATCCATCTCCTCGTCCTCGTCGAACTCACCCTCCTCCTCTGCGGTGGCGTCCTGGTACTGCTGGTACTCAGACACAAGATCGTTCATGTTGGACTCAGCCTCGGTGAACTCCATCTCGTCCATACCTTCACCGGTGTACCAGTGCAAGAAAGCCTTACGACGGAACATAGCCGTAAACTGTTCGGACACACGCTTGAACATCTCCTGGATGGCAGTAGAGTTACCGATGAACGTAGTGCTCATCTTCAGACCCTTAGGAGGGATGTCACACACGCTAGCCTTGATGTTGTTGGGGATCCACTCGACGAAGTACGACGAGTTCTTGTTCTGCACGTTCAACATCTGCTCGTCAACCTCCTTCGTGCTCATACGTCCGCGGAACATACACGCGGCAGTTAAATAGCGGCCGTGGCGAGGGTCGGCGGCGCACATCATGTTCTTGGCATCGAACTGCTGCTGGGTCAGCTCGGGCACCGTCAGGGCGCGATACTGCTGCGAGCCACGCGACGTCAGCGGGGCGAAACCAATCATAAAGAAGTGGAGACGAGGGAACGGGATCAGGTTCACGGCCAGCTTACGCAGGTCCGAGTTCAGCTGACCGGGGAAACGCAGGCACGTGGTGATACCGGACATGGCGGCGCACACCAGGTGGTTCAAGTCCCCGTAGGTGGGAGTAGTGAGCTTCAGCGTACGGAAGCAAATGTCGTACAGGGCCTCGTTATCCAGGCACATGACTTCATCGGCGTTCTCGACAAGCTGGTGCACCGACAGCGTAGCGTTGTAGGGCTCCACGACCGTGTCCGACACCTTGGGCGACGGGCACACCGAGTATGTGCACATGATACGGTCGGGGTACTCCTCACGAATCTTCGAGATAAGAAGCGTACCCATACCGGAACCGGTACCGCCACCAAGCGAGTGCGTGATCTGGAAACCCTGAAGGCAATCACAGCTCTCGGCCTCCTTGCGGACAACGTCGAGCACTGAGTCAATCAGCTCGGCACCCTCAGTGTAGTGTCCCTTGGCCCAGTTGTTACCGGCGCCCGTCTGGCCGAACACGAAGTTGTCCGGACGAAAAAGCTGGCCGTAGGGGCCGGCGCGGACCGAGTCCATGGTACCGGGCTCCAGGTCCATGAGGATGGCGCGGGGCACGTAGCGGCCGCCCGTGGCCTCATTGTAGTACACGTTGATGCGCTCCAGCTGCAGGTCCGAGTCGCCGTGGTACGAGCCCGTGGGGTCCACACCGTGCTCGTCGGAGATGACCTCCCAGAACTTGGCACCGATCTGGTTACCACACTGACCACCCTGGATGTGAACGAGCTCTCTCATGTTGTTGTCTGTAAGGAGAGTGATGCAACAAAGGCGTCAGCGAGGGCAACAACAGGAAAAAGATCGCGAGACGCCTTCCCCCCTTTCCCTTCGTATGGTGGCGCTCCCCCGCCGCAGACGGAGGGGAGAGGGGGTCCATATGAGGTAAACACGAGGGGAGGAAGGGGGAGGCTTTGATGTCGTCGTACCTGTTGCTTTACGTGCGCGAAGACGGTCGGGGTTCCTTCGGCGGCTCTTGGCTGGCTGGCGCGGGCTCTGAGGAGAATTCGGACTTTTGGCGAATGAAGGAGTTGTGCGTTGCGGGCGGCGAGTGGGACGCGCGGGAAAAATTACCGTTGGCGTCAAATTTGGGCTTGGCACCGTTTCAAAACTGCGTCGACCAACACTCTTTCCCGCGCTCACAAATACAAACATCAAGTGAGCGAGCATGGAATCCGAAACCACTGCTAGTTTGAATTTCAGGACGGATGGCATAAGGAACGTGATAGGTCTTGTGACTCAGCGTCCGGGAGGGGTGAAACTGCAGGCCGTGCGCCTGTTTATTTTTATCCTACTGCGAATTTCACGTAACGAGACTGTAGTTTTCGCAGTACGTAGACGTAATTTACCGATCCAAACGTGGAAGGCGGTTTCGCGTTTGAAAAAGCGCGCGTAACGGACGCCGCTTCCCAACGTGAGGAAGACAATTGGCCTGGGCCACCGACGCCTAAAGTTACCGCGCGCTTTGGTTCAAAGCTTGAGCCAGATTATCAGTGCGATGGTGTTGGCCCTTTTTGCTGCTGCGCCGCAAGGTGCAATTATAGAATCCGCACCGTCGCAGGGAGTAGCCACAGCGCGTCAACATACGTGTGCAAGATCCACATACAGCTTAGTTTGAGTTGGGAGAGATCAGATATTTATAAGCGTCGATGGAATACAGCTGCTTGCAAGCTGCTTGCAAGACGTTGGAGGAATCTCGGCGTGATTCCTACACCAAATAGTAGGTGGTCCACTATTGAGAGCATACGTATCCAACGCATTCATTCCGGTCGTTTTCAATTGACGAGACGGATGCTGCGCCGCGCTGTGCTTCGATTCGTGCCAAATGTGGCGCCCTCCGCCCGCCTCGTGCGTCTGCACCAAGCCAGAGCGTTTTCATCCGCGTTGCCTGACGGCTGGGAGGCCATCAAGCGCAGGAACGGTGCGTCGATCGGGCTAAAAACGCTTGAAGAGGTGCTGAAGCCATGCCAAATTGTAAGGCGATGACTGATAATAGCTGCTGGTACCAGGCGACATCGTGTACTACAACAAGGACCTGCGCAAAACTGTTCGTCATCTTCCAGGTGTGACTCCGCAGGCGGTGGCTGCTGCGAAGTCTTCGGAACCGAAGGCCAAGAAAGAGGAGAGCGAAGCCAACGCGGCTACAGTGCCGCACCATGAGAACACGGGCAACGAAGTGTTTGTCCCCATTAACTTCGACACGGCCATGTTCATTGAGGGTCACGACTCACAAGTGGTGCACGTATGACAAAATCACTGGCTAGGCGTGACATGATCTTGAAATCGAATCTGACTTTGGCTTTCGTCTTTCGGATACAGATCGAGCTCGAACCTGAACAATGCCTGCGAGCGGAGACCGGTGCCATGGTCTACATGACAGAAGGCGTTGAAATGGAGACGACGACCGCTGGAGGATTCGGCGAAGGCATGAAGCGGTAAGGCATTGTCCTCATAACTCCAATTATCGATCATGAGCAGTACTCACGGTTGTGCTAAAATCTTCCAGAATGATGACCGGTGAAAACTTCTTCGTATCGCGCTTTACGTACCATGGCGCTGAAAAAGGCAAGGTGGCATTTGGCACGAGCTTCCCGAGCAAAATCGTTCACCTCCGCCTGAGTGATTTCCTTGGCGAATCAATCATCTGTCAGAAGGGTGCCTTCTTGTGCGGCTCGGACACCGTCAACATCGAGATGGTTCGTTGTGTTTGTCTACCCTTCCTTGGCTTGTCTACAGTAGTATATGGATGTCAACTAACGTGATGAATGCATTTGTACGTGACATTGTAGGAATTCGCCAAGAAGTTTGGCGTCGGCTTTTTCGGCGGTGAAGGATTTATTCTGCAGAGGCTGACGGGCAGCGGCGATGTGCTTGTCCGTGCTTCCGGAGCGCTGATCGAACGCGAGCTACAGCCTGGTGAGGTGCTGCGCATTTCGAGTGGCTGCCTCGTCGCCTTCGAGCCTAGTGTCCACTACGACATCACCATGATGAAGGGAGCGAAGAATGTGCTCTTTGGAGGTGAGGGTTTGTTCGTGACGACGCTTACTGGTCCCGGTAAAATCTACCTACAGAGTCTGCCATTCGACCGCGTTGTTGGAGAAATGGCTTCTCGCATCCCTCGTGGCGGGCCTGGCGGCATGATGTTCCCGTTCATGATGGGCGGCGGCGGTGGCGACCAAGGCGCCAACGCTGGAGCAGCTGACGAGGCTGCGGGTGCGGCAACCGACGTTGACAACGGCGAAGATGTCGGTGCTGCAAGCGCCGAAGATGACTGGGGCGCCAAGGATGACGATATTTATGGTGGCGGTAGCAGCGGCAATGACTCGGCCAGTGGGAGCGAATTTAACGACGTCGGAGCGGGCGAGTCCGAGGAATCGAGCAGCGGTGGCATCATGAGCATTTTCAACAATCTTTTCGGGGACAGCGACGACTAAAGTCAGCCAGAAGTTACAGTGGACTTGGTTGCAGGCAAAAGTTGAGATTCCCAATGAACTGTGGCTGCAATGAATCAAGAGTGAGTACTTAAGTAGGCATTAATCGTTCTTCATCCTTGTTGCAGTGCACTATTATGACAGCGATCTTCTTGCAGTTGAAGTCGTTCAAGCACTTTTCGTGCAACATACGCGCAACATAACTAGTGCAACTTTGTGTCTGCAATCTGCCTGCACTTGTTGGAGGAAAAGCGCGGGTGAAAGCTCTGGCTTCACTTCCCTTTTCGTGTCTTCCCCCCGCTCTAGAGCCATGGCGGATGACGATGCGGCGTCTGTGCGTGTGGCCGTGCGCATCCGGCCGCTTATCGGGCGTGAGAAGGTCGAGCGCTGCGACGAGTGCGTGTCCGTGCTGGAGGACGAGAACCAGATCGTCATGGGCAAGAACCGCGCCTTCACGTACGACTACGTGTTCGGCAAGTACGCGCAGCAGAGCGACATCTGGCGTTGCGTGGATCCGCTCATCCGCGCCACGTTCGACGGCTACAACTCAACTATCTTCGCCTACGGCCAGACAGGTTCAGGCAAGACCTTCACTATGGGCAGCGGCAGCTCCGTGCACATTCCGCCTGAGGATTACGGTATTATCCCGCGCGTTATCAGCTACATGTTCGACCAGATCGACACCAAAATAGAGGAAAAAGCTCACTACAAGGCGGAGCTCCGTATCCGCTTCCTCGAGATCTACGGAGAGGAGATCCACGATCTGCTCGTCACTCTTGGGGACTCGACGGGGGAGAACAAAGTGAGTCTCCGAGAAGGGGAAAACGGAGAGGTACAGGTCACCGGAGCGTCAGAGGTTGAGGTCGTAGACTCGGACGAGTGTATGCGGCTATTGGAGAGAGGCACGCTCTGTCGAACCACAGGCAGCACGCTTATGAACGCACATTCCAGTCGCTCTCATGCCATTTTTACAGTATCAATGATTCAGCACGTTCCTATTGGCGACCCACCCGCTGACGGCAAACCATTAGAGGAAGGAGACTATGAAACCAGAAGCTCATACTTTAACTTTGTGGATCTCGCTGGTTCAGAGCGTCAAAAGCGGACGCAAGCGGAGGGCAAGCGGTTGAAGGAAGGTATCGACATTAACAAGGGTCTTCTTGCACTTGGCAATGTTATTAGTGCACTAGGAGACGACAAGAAGCGAGGCAAGGTGCACGTCCCGTATCGAGACTCCAAGTTGACCCGCATGTTGCAAGACTCGCTAGGTGGCAACAGTCGGACGCTGATGCTCACGTGTGTGAGCCCTGCGGATGTCAACTTCGAGGAGACGCTCAATGCTCTCAAGTATGCGAACCGAGCCAGGAACATTCAGAACAAGCCCGTGGTGAACCGTGACGAGGCGTCAGCTATGACGATGGAACTGCGTCGTCAGGTGCAGATGCTTCAGATGGAAGTGCATCGTCTGCGTAATCCTGGACTTTCGGAAAGTGAACTCAAGATGGCGACTGTGGGGACGGACCTCATTGGTATGTCGAGCGACTTTGACTCGTTCGGCAACCTTCGCACCCGTGCTGAGAATGCTGAAAACGAAGTGGCTCGATTGACAGCCGAACTGAAGCGTGGCAAAACGCAACTTGATCACCTGAAGGAAGAGATGATCGCAGCGCAAGCAGAACGGGATTATCTGAGGCTCTGCGTTGAAGAAAATGGGGATGGGAGCTCTATGTCGCCGGAGGAAAGAGAATCCAAGTCCAATGTTCTCAAAGATCAGCTACGAACCATTTGTGAGCTGCAAGAAAAGCTTCGTGCAGCTGAACGAGAGCGTGACAACGCCGTGATGAACTTTCCTGGGTCCGTAAGCAGCAGTAGTGGCACTAGTGGAGCTCGGCCATCCACCGCTGTTCCTTTCGCTTTACCTTCACTGGCCGAGGCAGATACTAAGATGGGGAACGAATTGCTTGAAAGAGCTGAGAAAGAAATCGAGAGGGAAACGGCTCTGCTGAACAAGTTGAAAGAAGGGGAGAGTGGGGATGATGCTGGCGGTGACAGCGAAGCAAGTGGAGAAGGTGAGGGTTCAGCAGACGGCATGGAGGTCGAGGAGGAGAATCAAGAAGAGGCCGACCGTATGCGTGTATTCCAGCGCCGTCAGCGCCACCTGGGTGAGTCAGTTCAGGACTTAGCTCACGATATTTCTCTCAAGGAGCAGCTCGTGCAGAATATTCGCCAGGCCCAAGAAAACTACGATCGAATGAAGAGCTTTTATGAGCAAAAGATGGCGGAAATGGTGGAAGAGGTGCGCACTGCCCAGGAGGGCCGTGATCGCCTTGTTGATGAGATCCAGCAGATCGAGAAGAAGGCCGCTGCTGAAGGTGATACGTCGGGCGGGAATGGACGTCTCGTGAAGTTATCGCGAGACTTGAAGGTGAAGGAGGATGCGCTTGACGCCCTCCGCAAGAAGCAAAACGACATGAACCGCTTCATGGCTCAGAAGAAAAAGAACGAGATGCAACTGCGCGTGTTGAACTCAGAGATCAGCAACATGAAGCGGCAAAAGGTGGATCTCGTCAAGAAAATGCAAGAAGAGCGAAAGCGCTACGAAGAGGAGGCCAAGCAGCGGCGTCGTGAGATTATGAATCTGAAGCGTAGCCAGCAGCGTGACAAGCAGCAAATTCTGCGCTTGGGGTCCCAGAAGGATGCCCAGGAGAGGGTACTTAAACGGAAGATGGAGGAGGTCACGGCAGCAAAGCAGCGACTCAAGCAGCAGCAGCAACTGACAGCTCAGGCGAGGAAAATGAACGCTTCGTATGGTCGCAAGAAGAACACTGCTGCGAATCGTGCTGATCGCGATGCTAAATGGTTGTCGGAAGAAGTGAAGAAACGTGCAGAGGAGCAGCAAAAACTGGAGCAGTTGCAGAAGGAACGAGAGGTCGTGGCAAAGGAAATGGAGGCGCTATATGCTCAGCGGGACAAGCTGGAAAAGGAGGTGAAAAACTCGATTTCATCTCAGACAAACATTCGGGACGTGTTAACCTCACCAATGGAGAGTTCGCCGCTCCGACGTAACAGTGGGCGACAGCAGCAGCTTAATCCTGCTGAAGAGCAATTACTCTATGATTTGGAAGAGCGCATTGAGGCTTGTCAAGCCCAACTGGAGTACAAAGAAGAGAAAATCTCCGAGATTTCAGACGATGTGCAGGCGGTCGATGAAGGTAACGCGCTTGCAAAAATTGAGAAGACGCAGTCTTTGCCTGAGGCTCGGACGCTTCTGAAAATGCTCTTCGGTATGGCGGTCGATGTGAAGAAGCAAGACCAGCGAAAGGAGCAGGAACTCGCCAAGCGACAAGTGGAAATGGAGGAGCTTGTTCGTCACTTGGAGCAAGAGCGAGAGAAAACGATGCAAATCAAGCAAAGCTACGAAGAGTCTTTGCAGCGCGTGGTAAACGGTGGAGCAAGTCCGGACGGGTCTTCGCCTGCACACGAAACGCTGGATGAGCGTGGCCGCATCTTGTTGTCTGTATCTGAAGAGCGAAACTCGGTGCTAAGGAAGAAATGCGAGGAGCTCGAGATGATATCTCGTACAACCGACCAAGAAAAGCAAATGATGCGAGATCGGCTTGAGCAGGAACAGCAGGACCTTGCCGCTAGCCGAGAACGCGTTCGATATTTGGAAACAAAGTTGAAGAAGCTAAGCGCTGTGGCTGTAGGGGCTGCCTTGACACCGGGGCGCACGCGAGTTCCAGTTTCATCGTCTTCAGGAACCAAGTTCGCGGCCATACCGAGTGAAGCGCAGACGGGGCCGGCTTCTTGGGCGAACGAGCTCGACGATGATGAAGATATGGGCACGGACGAGCACGAAGATGACCACGATGGCGGCGAAGATGTTCCTATGCGAAGCGATGAAGACGACAACGCCCGAACTTCCCGCTCAGGGCAAGATCGCCGCCGCTTTAAAATGGACTTAGATATTGTTGGTGGCAACTCAGAGTTCGCGTCGGTGGGTTCGCAAAAGGGTCGGAGTCGGCGTGGTAAGGACGACAACGACGATGGACCATACGATGCCACTAAGGAGGACTCGCCGCACGTGGGGAGCGATGATTCATCCTCAATGTCAAAATCAATCTTTTCTCGGCTATCCAACCCAACGAACTTCACTGGAATTCACAAGAATCGCGTGCGAGAGAGTGCTTCCAAGCGTGAGATTCTTCAAAGCCGATCGGAACGGAACCGCTCGAGGCGATTAAAGGACAAGGGGCAGCTCAAGCCGTCGCGGTCTTCCAGTGCTCCCACGGAGCAGTTTGTTGGCACTCCTGCAGGCTTCAAGAACCCACCTTCCATCAAGAGCAATTCCGTTTTGGAGGTGCTTGCCAACATGAGGCGAGAGAACGAGTCGGAGCAGTACGTGAGTTCTTCCGGCTTGCGGCAGCCCATGTCATACGTCACGACGGACCGTCCGCGCGACTACAGTAGTGATGACAATGAGCTGGCGGCTCCCGGCAACGATGGCTTCGGTACGATGCCCCCCCCTGCTCCGCAAGGTGATGTATACTCACGCCTTGCGGGTCAGTACACTGCCTCAGCCAAGAGTAAACGCCACCATACGACTACTTCAACTCGCCACGAGAAGGGCGTCGACGCTGAAGGTCCAGGGAAAGCAGGGTTGCAGGGAATTAAACTTGAAGATGATGCGCACCTGGTTGACCAGCATGGAGGTGATGATGCCAACTACATTGTGAGCGAGGACGACTCCAATTACGACCCCCTTCTCGGTGAAAAAAGCCTCCTCATCAAGCAGGTTCACGAAGACTATAGGGACCGCATAGCGCAGCAAAACGCTGAGACTGGAAACTAGGCAGATTGCCAGACCTGTCAGACCGTGCTTGCCCATGGCAAATGAGGACGCACGTCTCTGCGAGCTGCTAAGCACCAGACGCAAGATATACGACCTAATGCGTTTAGATGAACAGAAAAGAAGACATGAGGGGATTGAACACCCCAGTGAGCAACCAAATAAAGCGTGAATGATGCTCCGGAACATGGAAATACTACATGTACGAACTTTCAATTTAAAATGCATACTTAAGTACGTGAGAGCACCAATTTAACGTGCAGTAAGGGAGCGAGGAGCTCACATACTGTCCAGTATCTCTTGTTTGACGGAGAGATACTGCTGGTACGTGAGCTTGTGGATGGAGCTGCGGTAGCGCGTGACCTTGACGGTCCTCAGCATGGCTTCGGAGACACTGCGGCGGTAGCCGGCCTTCCGCATGAGCGACGTGACCGTCTCAACGTGTGTCCAGCCCTGTTCTCGCGCAACTTGCGGCAGGTACGTGGCGCTGTAGTCGTTGCCACGCGAGTCGCTGAACTCGATAATGATCCCGTGCGTGCCAATCTGTGAACAGCAACCAGTTAGCCTCACAGCCAAATAAAAGTCTAAAAATTATGCCACAAAGGTGTCGACCTCCCAGTCGTCGTAACTCTCGGCGTCCTCGTAGTCGATGAGCAGCGAGACGGAGCAGTGCAGGCGGTGGAGCTCCTGAGGTCCGATGGGATCGAAGCGGTGATCGCGCAGTGCGCTCTTGAAGGTGAAATCGCGCAGGTTCCGCAGCCGCGTGGGCGACAGCGTGCCGATGCAGCCGCGCAGATGAGTCCCGCCATGCTCCTCGATCTCCCACGTCACGAATAGCGGACTGGCACAAAAGCGCAAAGGACCCTTTACCTTTTTTTTTCAGTATAGGTAAGTAGTCCGAGTACGTACTATTCCTGATGCACGTCGAAGCGCGGCGTGGGCTCGGTGCCGCCGTCGAAGTGCGACTGCAGCGTGTCGAAGCAGTACACGACCATCGCGGCGCTCGCCATCTTCGCTCACTATGGGTGCGTCTGGGAATTTCGAGAAAGACGAGGTCACTATTTCTGGATCTGATAATTCCGCTTTAGTGACGAACTTCAAGCTGGCTTTCTTGTGGTCGTAAGGTGGGTGAGTCATCTTGAGGATAGGAAGAGTGCGCCCTTATCCTGCGCCGCAGCAAAGTGCTGGTTACGTTGGCCTTCCCGAACCGAATGCCTGGCAGCAACACCTTCAGCCTGAAGTTCAGGTTCCTCGTCGCTGCCACATTCCCTTCGCGTGAAAATATTTGAGCCTCAGGATTCATCGCCGCCTAAATAGATTTTTCAGGCGCAATTTTTTTTGCGTGTATCTTTTTCCGTTTACGGGCACCACTTGGACTCCATGATGGAGACCCTGACTCATCCCCTGCAATCGCAAAGCCCGCTTGGCGATCTCGATAAGAAGGAGAGAACGAGAGGCTGGAAGAGAAGAGATGTGAGCAAGGCGCTCTATGGCAGCCAGTGTGAGTCAGGGCCCAGGCGGTGGCCATGACCCAGCAGCTGGGCTGTACGACTCCGGCGTTTTACGGGCAACATGTACGGAGCATCTGAAAGAGCGATTCTAATTGGACCGTCAATGATATTCAATGACGGTCCCTGGAATACTCGCACCGTATCGCCTCCATAGATGTGCCCGCGGGCATCTGACCTTTTAGTGAGTCACTTGGGTGTAACGATCCCCCTCCCTCGTTGTGGTCCGACTCGGACAACCCCCCTGCCGATTGCTTGCTTGCACGAAAGAGGAGTCTTCTTAGAGGAGTGAATGATGCGGCGTATTTACAGGGTTTACATGAGGGGGCCCTCCTTATAACTAACTAAACTAAAGCTATCGATCTGGTTTAGTCTTGCCGTGCTCCATGGCGGATACACACGCCTCGGCGCACGGCGCCCTTGTTGCAGCCGACTTCCCGGCAGCGGCGACCGCCGCCGTGCGAGACGCACAGGTGCCCACCCACGGCGCTTTTGGAGCACCCGGTGATTTCACATCTCCGCCCGCCGCCGTGAGCGATGCACAGGCCGCCCTTGAGCGCCGTCTTGGAGCAATTGGGCGCGCTGCAGCGTTTACCGCCACCATGGGCGGAGCAGAGCCCACCGGCCAGTGCCGACTTGGAGCAGCCATCCTCACGGCACCGCTTACCGCCTCCGTGGGCGATACAGTAGCCTCCCTCCTTGGCACTCTTGACGCAGCCCTCGTTGTGGCACCGACGGCCACCGCCGTGCGAGATGCAGAAGCCACCGGTTTTGGCACACTTCCGGCACTCAGGCACCTTGCAGAGCCGACTCGGCTTATGAAACTCACAGAAGGCGCCGAAGAGGCTGTTGGCGGTCCGGTAGCAGTTCTTCTTGGAGCAGATAACACCCGCCTGTGGGAGGTTGAGCGTGTGCTGCGTGTCGACCACCGGATCCGGGTTCGTGATGAAACTCAGGCTCATGCGTTCACGTAGCACGGGCGTGGAGACTGTGGAGGCCTCACTGGGTGTCGTGGAGGACACACTGGTGGTGTCCGACTCGGACGTGGGGAAGGCCAGCGATAGGTTCTTGGGCTCGAAGACCGGCGGGTGGCACAGCTCCAATGGGAACTGCGCGCGGTGGTGCATGACCCCGCGAAGCAGCGAGTCCGTAAGCTGGAACATGTTAACTGCGAGGGTGTACAGTACTGTAGTACAGAGCGGAGTTGCGCCTGTGGCCGCGTCGGCGAGTTCGATTGTGACCGTGAAGAAAATCAGAGCAGTGTTTGCGATGGACGGGACCCATTTTCAGATCTCAAAGCTAAGCAGGTTGCGCCAACATCTGCGCGTTCACGGTCATGAACCAACCCGGCTGGGACTCGCTTGACTCATTCACACACACGGTAGTGATGCCTGATGCTTTTAGAAAGGCCCCAATGCCCTGTCTGGGCGATGGCAAGCACCTGTCGCCATTGCAAGCGAGCACTGCTGACGCTGGCGGTGCTACCAACTGACTGTAAACGCACCAGCATGTGGCGGATGCAAGCTGTAGATGAACAAGTGCGGCGGCGTCGTAGACACGAGCGAGTATTGTGCAGGTGCAGCAACAACTGACCGATCAGGGCAATTGGTGCCCGTCATGGTCATTTGGTACATTTACATACCAGTCCGTTGCTGGTGGCAACAGCCTAGTGATACACTTGCGGTCGTGTGCTTCGATTCGACGGGTCTCCTCGCGAAAGACTTCGGACTTGAACTTGATTGATTCCGTTTCCCATGGAGCTTGTTTCTTTGCAGCGTAGGATTTGCAGCATACATGTCATGCGGTACCATTATGCAGGTGCCGAAAGCACTTCCGCCTGAAGTTCCAGGCGTGCGCTCTATGGCAAACCGGAAGCGCCCCGCCACCTTTCATTATCCAGCACCAGAGCCCAACTTAGTCACCGACGTTCAGCAAATTTTTGCGTCTTGCGCCTCTGATGATACAGCAAAGCTCGCAAAATAACTGGTACAGTACCTGTACCCTTTGTTGACTCATAGAGCTAACAGATGGAGGTCATGCAACGCGTAACTTACGTGTCGTCATCTCGAACGGTGGGCATGAGGTGGTGCCCCAGTCTTGTCGACAAAAGTCGACACACGCGCTGCCACGAGAAAGAAAGCGTCGCCAGAGCCGGACGCCGCGCGAGTCCACTGGACTCTCCAGCGCCGGTCTCGGCTGCAGCACTCGCACGTAGCGGACATCCGGACTGTCAAGCAGACGAGCAGGAAGCCGCAGCTCATCAGCGCTGTCGATTGCTGGTGGCAGCCTGGCCCCAAGCATGCCTCAGCCATTGCAAGGCTGAATGCAATCGCGCTGCCTTATCGTGCATTACACCAACGTCGTCGTTGCAGTTCGGCGCTGACTGCGGGTCACGGCCAGTTGATGATCAAACTTTCAAGTCGAGCGGGTCTGGTCTGCTCGTGGGAGTATCAGCCAGCGTGCCACTGCAACGCGAACGAGCGTGATGACGACCCGGTGCCGGTCGTGGTCACCGCGAGCGACGCTAGCAGTTGGTGCCCGAAAACAACTTCATGTGGCGGCATTCCGCTGATCGTCACAAGAAAACGCACCGAAGCCAGCCGCAGCTTCCATTCGGTGGAGACTATTTCAGAGTGCAAGCAAACACTCCGAGCAGGCAGAGCAGAACTGTCATGCGATTCAATGCAGCCTGCACGCAGATGACGAAATGCAGCACGTATTTTTTCATGTGCCCTCAACCAACAGAATGCACCGTACTTCTACTGGCTGCGCCATCGCCTATCGCTCCTAGCACCCCGGTAAGAATGATTGCCTTGAGACTCTCGCTTCACATTTATCGCTCCTAGCACCCCGGTAAGAATGCTTGCCTCGAGACCCTAACATCTTCACAAGAACGCCACCATGCCATCTGAACGACAACGCTACCTTACCGCGTTTTCATCTGGTCTACATACAGAAAACAAGATTGAGTCCACGATTACAACGATGTGCAAAAATGGACCCGCTACATTGGCAGGCAACAAAATGTGCACGTAATATCGGCACCTGGCGGCGACAGCGAGCAAGAAGCCTCTGCCAAATGACCGGGTGAGCTGGTGCCTCGATCCAATCATCGATCCTGACAGTTCGGAGTTTTTGGGGTCGATTGGACTCCGCTTTCCAAAAGAAGAACCCAAGAGTGAGTACATGCATGCCGCTTTTCTTATGCATGAGTGATGCTCAAGTCCAGAACGTAAACTTTGTTGTATCTAGTGCTGTGAAAATGCAGTCCAGACAACTTGCACCAGTAGTTTTGTGGTGAATTTGGATACACACTTTCGCTTCACAGCCTTGCGGAAATGTATGCCTTAGCGTTGGCGAAGCCACATCATAAAGCTTGTGGGGACTCACTGCAAGAATGCTGACCAGCAGTGTTGCTCCAGCACTTCGATGTTTTGTCAACTGCTAAAGTAGCAGAAGGTATTCAACTACCGCCATGAAGTATGGTGAATTATGTGATGGATTATCGCGCTCCTATCACAGCCACCTCCCAAAGGTCGACATGCTGTTGGCTGGCTACGACTGGAACCTGCTCGCGCTGTCCAACAGCACGGTCACCCTCATCAACATGAACAACTCGCAATATGCATCTGAAGGGTTCATCGCCACGCTCATTTTTTTTCTTTCGATTTGTTCTACAGACTTTTGCTGTAGAGATCTTAACAAGTGACTGTTCAAGCGGGCTCATTGTGGCCGCTCATTTCAGTGAAAGATTGCATCAAGTCTGCTGGTGGATCTTAGGATTCTCTTGTCTTGCATCGCGACCGTCGAGTCGAGGCCACCGTCGCCGTCCAATTGCTATGAGCGGTTCTCGTGGATCGGGAAGAGTCTCTTGCGAGTATTTTGCTTTTCAAGATCGCACTAGTGACCAAAGCGATGTTTGGATCTCAAAGACCGTGAAGCCGTTCACTCAGTTGTGAATTTGCCTGCAAGCTGCCACCCCGTCCAGTGTTCGTGTGTAAAGTGTGCAGTGTATAGTGAGCGATCATGTCGTTGCTCTCCTACGGGATCGACCCCAAGGTCGAGAAGAGGGATACACCTATCCCAGTACCTTCTCGACCAGCTAACAAGAAATGGAGGAAACTCATACTAGCAACGGCAGGTACGGCACTTTGTGTCGGTAGTGCCTTCGCTATGTATCAAGGATGGAGTAACTACGCGGAGAATGCACGTATTGCAGCGGAGCGAGCTTCCAGACCGAACGGCATGTTCCTCGAGAGCCAATACGCGTCGGATGTAAAACCCAACATAAAACTCCTGAATTCTGGCGAAGAGATCATGCTTCGAGTCCGAGGTAAAGCCAATCTCTGTATCGATGACGGAGGTGGCTGGACGGTTGCGTCTTCCAAGTTCACCAACAAACCGTGCAACCCCAGCAGCCCCAACCAGATTTTCAAGTACAACCCCAGTACTAAGGAATTCGCCAGTGTGTACAAGACCGGTTTGTGCATCGACGATGGCGGCTCATGGAACGCTGCAGGCACCAAGGCGCACTTGTGGTACTGCGACCCCAACAACCAGAACCAGTGGTTCGTCATGGATCCTCTTACTCTGATGCTGAGGAACCCGGTCAAGAACAATTTGTGCTTCGACGACGGAGGCGGCATGGCTGCCGATTCCACCAAGTACGTCATGTGGTACTGCGATAATAACAACCCGAACCAGCACTTTGAGGTGGTCTCTCGTGCTGATATGGCCGAGGAGAAAAAGCGAAAGGTTGGGACGACCATGTATGACCTCATGGTCTCCGGGAAGGAGATCATGCTCCGTGTTCGCGGCAAGAACATGTGCGTCGACGACGGAGGAGCGTGGTTTGCTGCAACGACCAAGTTCGTCGACATGCCGTGCAATCCGAACAGTCCGAACCAGGCGTTCAAGTATAATATCAAGACCGGCGAGTTGGAGAGTGTGGCCAAGCCCGGACTGTGTATTGATGATGGAGGCTCATGGAATGCTGCCGGAACCAAGGCTCATCTATGGTACTGTGATATCAACAACCAGAACCAGTGGTTCGACATGGACGAGTCCACGTTGATGCTGAAGAACCCGCTTAAAGACAATCTGTGTCTTGACGACGGTGGAGGCCAGACAGCGGGGGCTACGAGGTATGTCATGTGGTACTGTGACAACAACAATCCCAACCAACACTTCGAGGTCGTGTTGCGTGAAACTTTACTCGCTGAGAAGCAAAAGACTGGACCTACTCCGTACGACCTTCTCTTGTCTGGAGAGGAGCTCATGTTCCGAGTCAAGGGGAAAAAAAATCTTTGCGTTGATGATGGAGGTGGCTGGGGTGCTGCAGTGACCAAGTTTGTGGATATGCGGTGCAACCCGGACAGTCCGAACCAGGTCTTCAAGTACAACGTGAGGACTCTCGAGTTTGAAAACGTTAACAAACCAGGTCTGTGTATGGACGACGGAGGATCGTGGGATGCTGGTGGCACTACAGCGCATTTGTGGTACTGCGACGCGAATAACCAGAATCAGTGGTTCGTACTGGATGAATCTACGTTAATGCTGCGTAACCCGATGAAGGAGTACCTTTGTTTCGACGACGGAGGCGGCGCTGGTCCTGCTACGACAAAATTCATAATGGGGCATTGCGATATTAACAGTCCGAACCAGCATTTTGAAATCTTGCCCCGTTCAGTTATGATCGAGGAGAAGAAGAAGGTCGGGATGACCGCATACGACATTCTCGCGTCTGGACAAGAAATCATGCTTCGAGTTCGTGGGAAAAAAAATTTGTGCGTTGACGACGGTGGGGGGTGGGGCGCTGGACACACCGAGTTCGCCGACCAGCCTTGTGACCCGGATAGTCCGAACCAAGTGTTCAAGTACGATGCAAGTACCCGCGAGTTCGAGAATGTCAACAAGCCAGGCTTCTGTATTGACGATGGCGGTTCATGGGACGCCGCAGGAAGTGCGGCGCATCTTTGGTACTGCGATCCGAACAACCAGAACCAATGGTTCGTACTGGATGAGGATACCATGATGATACACAACCCCATGAAGTCCAACTTTTGCTTCGATGACGGCGGTGGAACGACGGCGGGTGCCTCAAAATACATCATGTGGTGGTGCAATAATGACAGTCCGGACCAGCACTTCGAGGTCATCCCTCGCGCTACACTAGCTGAGGAAGTCAGAAAGAAGAGGATTGCTGCCGGCATCGACGATGACTTTGACCTTCTAAACTCGGGTCAAAAGATCATGCTTCGTGTCCGCGGTAAGGACAATCTCTGTGTGGACGATGGAGGTGGTCGCTGGAATGGCGCGACAAAGTTCAACGATCAGCCGTGCGATCCGAGTAGTCTACACCAGGTCTTCACGTACGACGCTAAGACGCACCAGTTCCGAAGTGTGAACAAACCGGGTCTCTGTATCGACGACGGTGGTGCCTGGAACGCTGCCGGTTCACAAGCTCATCTATGGGATTGCGACCAAAACAACCAGAACCAATGGTTTGTATTTGATGAAGACACCATGATGCTGCGTAATCCAGTCAAGAACAATCTATGCTTCGACGACGGAGGCGGCGCAAAGCCCGGAGAGACCAAGTACATCTTATATTTCTGTGATGATAGCAATCCGAACCAGCACTTCGAGATCCTGTCACATGCCAAGATGGCAGAAGAGAAGAAGCAACGATTGATCGCTGCTGGACTCGATGACGACGTGGATCTTCTCAACTCTGGCCAACCGATTATGCTGCGTGTTCGTGACAAGAACAACCTGTGCGTTGACGACGGAGGTGGTCGATGGAATGGCGCCACCAAGTTCGTGGACCAGAAATGCAACCCAAACAGTCCCAACCAGCTTTTCACCTACGACCCCAATACTCGCCAGTTCCGGAGTGTCAATAAACTGGGTTTGTGTATGGACGACGGTGGAGGCTGGAACGCTGCCGAAAGCCAAGCTCACTTGTGGGATTGCGATCCGAATAACCAGAATCAGTGGTTCGTGTGGGATGAAAACTCCATGACGCTCCGCAATCCAGCCAAGAGGAACTTGTGCTTCGATGACGGCGGTGGCATGACAGCTGGTGCAACCAGATACTTGTTGCTGACTTGCGATAACAACAGTCCCAACCAACACTTCGAGGTTGTCTCTCCTGCAGGAATGATGGAGGAGAAGAAGAAGGCGCAGATCGCTGCAGGAACGACTGCGGCGGACATTCTCGCCACTGGACAGGAGATCATGCTTCGTGTTCGTGGGAAGGCCAACCTGTGCGTGGACGACGGAGGAGGCCACTCGAACGGCGAGACCAAGTTCGTTGACCAACCTTGCAACCCGAACAGTCCCAACCAGATCTTCACGTACAACGCGATGACGCACCAGTTCAATAGTGCCAACAAACCTGGTATGTGTATGGACGATGGCGGTGCTTGGAACGCGGCAGGATCCCAAGCTCATCTTTGGGAATGCGATCCGAATAATCAGAACCAGTGGTTCGTCATGGATGAAGATACACTGATGTTGCACAACCCCGTGAAGGAGAACTTATGCTTCGACGATGGCGGTGGCACCGCACCGGGCCAGACCCAATACGTCATGTGGTTCTGTAGCGACGACAACCCGAACCAACACTTTGAGGTTCTACCTCGTGCTGCTCTGCTCGCCGAGAAGAGGAAGAAGCTGATCGATGCTGGATTTGATGACGATGTCAATCTTCTCTACTCTGGCCAGCATCTCATGCTTCGTATTCGTGGCAAGGACAATTTCTGTGTCGACGATGGTGGTGGCCACTCAAGTGGGGAGACCAAGTTTATCACCCAACCGTGTGACCCACGGAGTCCGAACCAGATCTTCACGTACGATGCCTCGACGCATCAATTCAAGAGCGTCAACAAACCTGGTTTGTGTATGGACGACGGTGGCGGGTGGAGTCCCGCTCAAACCACAGCTCACTTGTGGGACTGCGACCAGAATAACCAAAACCAGTGGTTCATTCTGGACGAAGACAACATGATGCTGCGTAACCCGGTCAAGGACAATTTGTGCTTCGACGATGACGGCGGAAGAACGCCAGCCGAGACCAAATTCTGGCTCTGGACGTGCGACATTGACAACCCGAACCAGCACTTCGAGATCATTTCTCCTGCGTCAATTCAAGTCCCAGGAGTTCCGAATCCTGACCGAATTGGAGCCAAATACTTGGATCTACTTAAATCCGGTCAGCAAGTGTTGATTCGTTCGCACGGGAAGAACAACTTGTGCTTGGACGATGGCGGAGGCTGGTCGAGCGGTGAGACCAAGTTTGTCTACCGGCCTTGCGATCCGCAGAGCATGAACCAGCTCTTCTCCTATGACATCAACACTCGCGAGTTCCGAAGCGTGGTTAAGCCCGGAATGTGCCTTGACGACGGTGGCGGTTGGTCTGCTGGTGAGAGTACGGCTCACCTATGGAAGTGCGACGCAGGTAACGAGAACCAGTGGTTCGAGTTCGACCCAGATACTCTGATGCTGCATCGTCCCGCGAAGCCCGACTTGTGCTTTGACGACGGATCCGGCCAGGAGAATTTTTTCCTCTGGTACTGCAACATTGACAACCCGAACCAGCAGTTTGAGATCCTGTCTCGTGGAGCCATGTTGGGCATTGACGCGATGCCACCGCCACCTTTTGAAGTTGAGGAAGGGCCGTGGAACTTCGATGGAGACGGCTACGTGCTGCCACCTGGACCCATTCAAATCGATCAGGTGCCTCAACCACTTAACCCGGAAGATGTCACTTCTGGAGAGACTACCGGATCGACCACAGACCTTGGCTGGGAGCAAGCGCCGGCTGGAGATATTGGTCCTGCTAATGGCGTTGATACCGGTACCAATCCGAACGAGAACGAGTTGCTACCGGATCAAGAGGACGGCAACGTGGCACCTCCAGATGTCCCGGTGGTTGCGAAGGCAGACATGCCGCTTGCGACTTACGGAGACGGAGACTGGAACCTGCTCGCACCGTCCAACAACACGATCGATCTCGTTAACTCGGACAAGTCGTCTGCCATCTCTGCGGCCGAGATCTTCCAGTACTTGCAGACGCTCAAGGACCGCGCTGACATGGAGCACCAAGTCACGATGTACCGCTACAAACGCACGTACCAGTGTGCGAGTGCAGGTCTGCAGACGTTGGCGAAGGACGCGGTGACGGAAGACGAGTATTATGTGCTGGTGCAATGGATGTACGACCACTGCGCGGCTGGAGCGACCGATGTGGTGCCCGATGCGAACCCGTCGCCTCCACTCACTGACGACGTCTTGAAGTCGGATGATGTGGGTCCTCTGGTCGATGACACGGACGTGAAGCGCCAGTTCATGACCAAGCTGGACTTCTACTACGAGATCAAGAACCACTACGCTCACAAGAACGCGGAGCTGATGGGTGAAGCGGCAGTGGCCAATCTGAGAGCCGAGGAGACGGAGACTCTGGAGAAGAAGTTGGTGGACTGCATCGAGGAGGCCGCCGAGCGCTACGGATACAACAAGGATGGCAAGACGGACGATTCGGCGGATCACTTGAAGGAAGCTATCGTTTGGGTTGATGCCACGTGCATGGCCTCGTAATTCGTGGATATATAAGCTGACCAAGTTGTGTATCAGGACGACTAATGCGTGCAGGTTAGGAACTTGCCTTTAGTTGCGTTTTTTCATTTTCTTTTTCATTGTGAATAAACAACGTCAGTCCCTTTCAATCATTCCCAAAAGATGTGATGAAAGTTCTCACAACACAATAAAAAAAAATGCTGCGTCTGCAGTGTTTGGTGAGCTCGGGAGAAGAATTCCGTGTTGTTTCTATCGAGGTGTCTTCGGAAGAACGTATAGATGAGTTGCAAGCTCGTCTTGAAGAGGAGCTGGATGCGATGGAGTTCCAAGCGAAGCCGGACAGTGTCATGAAACTCTACTGCGTGCAGCATCAGCGCCTCACTTACCGTCAAGACCCAGGGACCAAGCTCGAAGTACTGTTCCTCGATGGTGACGAGATCTCCGGGGCTGAGGCATGTAGCGATGCAGCACTTAAGAGTGCAAAGCAGCTTGTACCCTGGGCGCTAGTGTCGTGGTACTTCCAAGACCAGCAGTTCACCTTTCCTGACGCTATCGAGATCGTAGTGGTCTGGGAAGACGAACAGGAGATCGAGTGAAGATATTCCAGCGTAGTAGGCGATCGAAACTTCGCATGGACACCCTCCAGCAACATAAATCTCGTACCCAATCCATGGTATTAAACATCCCTTCACTATCACTCTCACCACTACACCGAGTCCCCAGTTGGGAAAAGCGGGTTATACTGCTGACCGGGATATTGGTAGTAGTTGTACGCTTGTTGTTGTTGCGGTTGACTGTGGTTACTTCCATAGGGAGGAGGTGGCGCTGTTGCAGTGGAGACGTTCCCGTACGGAGGGGACTGCGGAGTGCCTTGCGTTTGCTGGTATTGTGTGTACGGATGCTGTTGTTGAGACTGCACGCGCGCATAATCGTACGAAGGAGGTGCGGGCTGTTGCGAACTCGTCGACTGATAGAACTGCGGGGTGCTGCCGGCTAACTGGCGAGCCAATGCTTCGTCGCTAGCATTTGGGCCAGCTGCAGCGTTCCGGATCTGCATGTCGTTCATCATTTTCTGCGCCAGAGCAGCGTCCTCAGCCTCACGCTGCCTCATCTCTTCGTCCGCCGTCAAGTTCATCTCCAGCTCGCGCTTTTCGAGCTCCCGGGCGGAGCAATGGTCTGCTACGGTTTGATGAAGCTGCGCGATCCGAATGCTGAGCTCGCCGTAGAACTTTGCGCCTTCTTTGACGTGCGATTCCAGTTGTTCGAAGACGTCAACGGCGTCGCTCAGATGCTGAAGAAAAGCTTGGCGCTCGCGTAACACATGATCCGTCTCCTTCTTGGCCTCGAAGCGGGAGTTCGCCTGCACCAGATCATCGAGCAGAGTCTGCTCTTCTTCACAGATAGTGGCGATCTTCCCCTCAAAATGATCGCGGAAAAACTGCTTCTCCGTCTCGAGTGCAGCGTCTGTGGAGACCCCATTAGCCTTATTCCCGCTCAGCAACACAGGCAGCGCATTGAACTTGTCGTAAGATCCTCTGAAGTCACGCAGTACTTGGTCCTTTTCCTCCACAAATTGCCCGAGTCGCAGCAGCAATGACGACACCTGCGCTATCTCTTCCTTGCAGCTGGAGTTATCCTGCAATAGTGCTGGCAGCTCTTGGTCCAGACTTGACTTGGACCGGGACAGCGCCTCCAAACTCTCGTGGTTGGCAGTCAGCTTATCTCGGACAACACCGTCAGACGTCTTGGCCTCTTTCACTAGACGGTAATAGCGGTCGATATCTGCTCGGAAGTTCTGATTCAGCGAAGATGACACAGGTCGTGGCCACTTCTTTTCGCCGTAATTCTGCCGGCACACGTTGTCCTCGATTTCCTCTTGACTTAGACGCGACTCAATCGCGTGAAGGTTCTTCTCAGCATCGTCCGACATTTTTTGATTCTCCTGTAACTGTTGCTGGATAAACGCTGCCACCGGGTTTTCTTTCGACCCTCCAGATCCCATAGCAGCCGAGGCTGTCGTCACTTTGACGTACTGAATACGCTGCCAGATCGTACGCGGGATGCCATTGTCGCTGGTCTTCTCAAAAGCTTCAATCGAGGCAGGCAGTCCCAGAGCGTGAAGCTTTTCCTTGGCAGCTTCGTTCGTCTTGGACACTTCCTCCGTTGTTTGTTCTAGAATGGCCTTGATCTCCTGTTTAACACCATCAGCACGGAGTAGCAGGCCCTTTGGCACGAATTGCTCGAACAAATCCACACCTCCAAGCTCTTGCTGTAACTCCTCATTCGTGAACGCCAACGGCTTCACCATCGCAGCCTTCCCCACTGCTGGCAACTCTGAAAATTTCGGCACATTCTCCAGATACACACTGGCATTATCTTTCCTCGCCGCGTCAAGATGCTCACGCACCACGCGCTGCAAGGCCTGTGCAGACTGCAACAGCGACGTTGGCAGTTTATTCTGCGTCGCTACCTTGCACGCTTCCGTGCACTCTGCATCCGCAGCAGCAAGCCGTGTGATCTCTTCTCCGTATCCTTCTCCTCGGTCCAGTGCAGCAGCCTTGGACGCCGTTCCTTGCCAATACTGCGTGGCTGCACGCATGCAGTGCACTTGGAACTGTAGATGTACCCCCCACGACCTGTCAATGGCCCCCACCAGCGCTGAAGAGCGACAGAAATCCAGTGCCGAGACGTAATAGTCCAGCGCCTGATGCACCAGTTTGGCCTTAATTGCGTCCTTCATTTGGTCTTTGATAGCTTTCTCGTAGAAACAGGCTTGGGCTTGAGCCAGCATCAAGTATGTCAGCAGTCCCAGCCCTTCTGCGCTCATATCGGGCGTCCTGGCGCCTAGAGTTCGCTCCACAAGCTTGTCTTTGACCTCTTGGAAGGCCCCCGCGGCCCTCATGAAGTGATGGCAGGCCGTCTTGAGCCCCTCGGCCGTACTACGGTCCGTCTCGACACCCAGTTGACTCTCCAGCGCGCCCACGTTGAACATGACGGCCGCCTTCTCGAAAGACACTCCCGTCTGCGTGCTCTGCTTGCGCGGGCAGAACGAGTCGTTCCACGTGAACTGTAGCTGAAGCGGCGCGCGTCCGGCGGCGTCTCCGTCACATGGGAAACGCTGTGCCATCTTGTCCAGCTGCGCGTAATAGCGCAGCAGCACGTGGCGCGAGATGGCCGAGGGCGTGCGCACTAGATCCACGTCCTTCTTAAGCTGGCCAAATTGGTCCAGTGCCGCCAGGTGCGTCTCCGTCTGCTGCGCGTCTCCCCCGGACGCGTACTCGCGGCGGAGGAAGTCGCCCAGCGAGCTGCGCAGCGAGGCCGCGGACGTGTCACTCAGCTTGAAGCCGATGCCCAGCATTTGTCACCCTTTTGGTTGATTTCCGAATGAAGTTGGAAAATTGCAGAAAGCGGTACTTGAAGAATGTATGTCGATGTGGGTACACCAGACGCATTCTTCGGTTCGATTTCTGGCGGTGATGATAAATTTCCCCTCGTGCTGAAGTGACCAGGACGAATGCCGTCATTGATGCCGTTGTGAGGCTCCTAAAGCTGCTCCGCATGCGATAGCGACAGCGGCACGCATGCTTGGAGGATCCGAAGGCGCTCGATGACACTATGGAAGGCGACAACGAGCAAGAAGCACTGTAGTCACGTGAGAAGGACGAATCTTCGTGGCCTCTCACCTCATTCCCCACGGTGAGGAGGTGATCTATCTCGCCATGGGAGCTGGTTGTAGTCTACGGGCAGTGAAGGTGGATTTCTGGAATTGGAGCATGCCTGTGTTGGCTTAACTCGATGGGAGCAGTGCTTGGGCTGGCGTGAACGATCTTAACGGAAAAATTCTCTCGGTTTCCTGTCGACCAAGACGGAAAACTGTTTACTTAAGTACACACTGGATACTCCACGGGCACCTGCCATTGACGAGCTTCCGCCAGTGTAGAGACACCCAAGTGGATGGTGTTGAAGTTGGTGGAAGACGAAGCGCATGTTGAAGTGAACAAGTCTTACTGATTGAACGTGACTGGGACGCCAAGAGGCAGATTTCATCCCGCTCGTGGCCAGCAACTATGGTGGTGGCTGCTGATTGAGTACTGCCAAAGCTTACGGTCAGTGTGGCGAGATAATTTTTGGTGAGGATCTACAGATAAGGTCATGTACAAGTTTTATTTTTGCCCCCTGGTGCATGCTGGAGCGGAAGAGATTGGTCGAAAGAAGTACAAGCTGAAGTTATCAAGAAGTGGTGTGCTTGATGGGATCCCTGCGAACAACCAGCTGAAGATGAAACTGGTGAGTGAACTTCCAAGTGTGCGTCGTCGTTATAGCAGTATTATTCACTGGAAGATTTAACGGCACGCCGGTTGCGGGGGTCATGTCATGATATCAATGTGGGTAGTGCTGTGGTGTATGCGGGAATGCCGGCTTGGTGAAAAGTGTAGGCAAAACCAATGCCTACATTAGATGCAAAATACTCTGGAAACTGAAATTGCAAGTCACCCAGCCTCCGATCCTCAGCTAGCTAGACGTGGCCGCCGAAGGTTGTACCACTTGCATAGGACCGGATCGACCCCGACGGGCAATGATCGCAGCACGCATTGGCTGGTGTTTATGCAGTTACCGGTACCGGACCAGCAGAGAAAAACAGTGTCCCATCCGATTCGCTATTTGAACGCGGAGCATCGTACTCCGCAGACAACGGATGTGATGGTCTGAGTGCTGGTTGAGCTTGGTTTGTTGTCGGCGATGCGTGGTGGTGGGTACAGTCTTAACAATGAAGTATGATGTCGAAGTGTCCAAGTGGTGCAAGTGCACTTTTCGATCGATCATCAGTGCAACATTGGCGCAACTCAAGCGATGTTCCGACGAAACGTAATCATCCCGTGTGGCACCGGATTTTTTTGTCAAGTCCGACCTGCGGCAGGCAGCCTGCAGCCACATGGTCTCGGTCGCTGGTCGGAGTCGGCTCGCCGAGTGACTTGGATCACATGTCCAGCATCGTGCGAGATCCGCTTACCGGAGGCAGAAGAAGCTCCAACCGGGGCTGGCGTGCCGTGCAGCGGTCGGGCGGCGTTTTTCGCTTCAGCCTGAAGTTCAGGAGGGACATGGACTCAGAAGAGAGCCAAGCGCGACACACCATCTCGGGCTTGCTTCAGATTACTCCACTCCTCCTGTTGAAGCGGTCGCCACAATCGTTCCGCTCGGCAGCACAGCCAGCTGGATACAATACATGTACAGGCTGCATCGTGGGGCGCGTGAACATACTTGCAAGACGCCTTGCGCTTCGAACGTCCATGCGTGCATGTGTGGATGTCTCCATTCAGGCAGCGCATTTTGGTGGGTGAAGCGACCGTCACGAAAGCTGCAGCAATTCGTGTGGTGCTTCACGCGCGGTACTGCGTCAGATGCTGAGCGAAAACAATGCGGATGAATGACTGTCGTTCAGTTCCAAAAGAAAGACCATGATTGCGCTCCTGCCTGACATGTCACACGTGGCGAAGCGCTCTAAACGGAAGCTCTGAGCATCGAGGATCAAGTGCTCCATGGGCGCTGCTTTCGGCACTCGCTGCGACAGCATGGAAGCGTGAACGCTACAGCTGAGGCGTTGTGACAGGGTGAGCCCCCCCCCCCCCCCAATTTGGCCCGAAATTTGGGGACCCCAGGACGTAATCAAGGCCTGAAAGAAATGAAGCGTCCGTCAAAAGACGGTGCAACAACCGTCTTTCCTGGCTTTCTGCCACATTTGGCTTGAAATGGCAACTGGAAATGACATACGACTCCCCGTTTCATAGTTTCGGTCGTGCTTACAAGTGGTAGTGGAGCCTGCATGCAAGCTGGCTCGTTCATCCGGAATCGGCTCCATGTGCTGGTGGATATCACATTTGTGCTGGACTCAGCTTTCCATTCTTGTAGACGGCTGTGATACTGCAGTTGTGGTGGCTGTTACCGTACGCATGCCATGGTTTATTTTCATAGTAACTTACCATTGGTAAGCGGGGTTCTAGTTGATTTAGAAGACCCATGGTATCTTTTCGGAGGCAAAAGAGAAGTGAAAACTTTTCGGACTGAAATGATCACTCGGGGCAACGGAAACTGAGCCACGGTTTGCCGTCAGAGACGCTTTGAAAACGTCAAGAAATGCGCGTTCGGCGCTGAAAATGTGGCGTTTGGAGAGATCTACCTGCGCCTGGTTTTCGCAAAAATGCCACATCTTGGCTGCCAAACATTGGTGGGACAACGCGGGCTAGTCGACAGTGTGGTGCCAGCGTACAAATGACCTGGAGATGAGTGAGGCTGCCAAGGTTCAAGGCGCTTGCTTGTAAGCTCACAATAACTTACGGCGCGGATGCAGGTCCGCGCCCGCCAGCTTAAGGCTCTTCAGGCTCACGAGTTAAGGCATCGGTATTAATAGGCGCAATTGCAGACCGGTTTCAGGCCCAGCAAGCACCGAAGAGCGATCATGCCCGACGACAGATGTTTGGCACGCCGTCATACTTGGCCCTTCTTTTCCGTAGCGAAGCTCGTAATCGGGCAATGGCTTGCCATCCATACGAACGACAAGATATTGGACACTGAAGCTGGCGCAATCGCTTATAGATTGATTTCGCGCGAAGCATTGCGCAGCGGGGCTACAAAATGCCATTTCAGAATTTGCCTTCCCAGTGGCAACCGTCAAAGAAACGATGACCACCTCCCAGGCCTCATTCGCCGGCCCCGTGACCGGCTCGCAGCCCTTCCTGGCACCTGCCTTCGCGGCGCCGCGCAGTCAGCAGTCGCTGTCGGACTACCCGCCGCTCGCGCTCTTCGCTGCGGCTGAGCAGGCCCAGCAACAGGAGCTACAGCTCCAGCAGCAGGCAGCTATGGCTCAGTCGCAGTCGCCCGTGCGGTCGCCGTTCCAGCTGAAGCCCGTGGCGTCCCCGCTCAACCTCAGCATCAACCCGAAGCTGCCGTCGCTCGAGGGCCTGCTCAAGCAAATGCAGACCACCTCGCCCATTGCGTCCGCCACACCGTCGCCGCAGCACCCGCGGCTCAGCCCCATGTCGACGCCGATGCCCTCGCTTCGCCCCATGATCAGCCCCAACATGGCCAAGCGCGCGCTGCCACAGGCCCCACTCCCGGGTATGGCCTCGTTCGCACCGCAACAGATGAGTTCGTCGATGGGTCCGAGCTTCCCCGGCAAGAAGCGCTCGTGGGCCGACGCTGCCCCGGTGCAGCAGATAATGTACCCAGTCAAGTCCCGTGCGTCTCCCAGCAGCGGCCACACCACACACCGCAGTCGAGCGTCCAAGTACTGCAAGATTGAGGGCTGCGAACGCGTCTCGCAGCGCAACAACCTATGCCACAGCCATGGCGGCAAACGCCTCTGCAAGGAGGAGGGATGCTCGTCCAAGGACCGTGGCAACGGCTTTTGCATCAAGCACGGCGGCGGCAAGATCTGCTCCATGGGTGGCTGTGAGAAGAAGGCTCGTCGAAAAGGGCTGTGCACGCAGCACTTCCGCATCTCGGATGAGCACAACGCGGAGAGCGTTGTGGCCACTCCGTACATGACCGAGCACAGCGCGTTCCGGTCCGTCTAAACGGAGGCGCATGTGTCCTCCGTATCATTAGCCAAGTAGGTCTAAGTATTAAGTTACTCGTTTGAGATAGGTGAAGTGCAGGTAATCCCCGATCATATAGAGGTTTGCCCTATTCGAAATGTGTTTTCGGTTCCCGTCTACTTAATTAAATTCGTTGTCGTTCGTGGCTTACCGCTGTTGTTATCACGAAAAGTGAAGAGGTACTTTGGAAGACCTGTGCAAACAGCTCAGCAGTCAAGAAAGTTTGGAGTCGTCACCGGTGCAGCCCAAAGATTCATTGAGCATCGGCGATGATCTTAGTTGTGCTAGCTTACGCGGGTACATGTAAATTATACATGATGTAATAGCTCCCAGTAGCCAACGACGCTGGCGCATCGATAGCCACTTCATTTTCTTTTTACTCAGCTGTCACGGACCGTGATGCCAATACAATTTTCGGCATCTGCTCGCCAAGATCTAGCCCGCAGCGTTTAGATAAACGAGGATGTGACAGGTGACTGCTATTAGCACCAAGCTTCGCCAGTCCGTGATCGTGTTGGACCTTGGTAACCGAGGTCAAGTCGGCGCAAAGAAGTTTACCGGTACCGGACCGGTACTACACCAAACTGCACGAACATGTAAGGCACATAATCGTGCTAAGTTGCGCGAGAAAGTTGCGTGAGACTACGTAATCAAATTGAGATGTGCAACTTAAGCTTAGGCTTACCCACAACTTCTGAGTTTGATTATGGGGTCCTCCTTCCAGCCAAAAGCGGCATAATTTATCGCACGGTCCTACTGAGCCCTTATTAAAGCAGTCACACGCCTGTATTAAACCTTCCTGAGAATGAATTCGCTGAAGCGCACGCAGTGGTTTAAGGCTTGCACACTGGGTGCGATTCGCCAGTTGCGTTCGGAGAGAAGATCCCATACGTAGAACCTGGATTTGCAGCGACCCCGGGACCAATCAGCGATTTTAGCCGATTTAGACTTCATCCAAAACAAATGTAGGGTGCGTGGCGCATAATCTGGATGTCCAAAAGGTAGTATTTTAAGATAAATCACTTTATTTTGCCTCATTTAATCACAATTAAGATAACTTTTAGTGATTTGTGCTGCTTGGAGTGGTCATCTGTTGATGCAAACAGTGGTGTGACGTCGCTCCCAGTTTTGCAATGCTCTCGCATCTCAAACGCAGATTTACCCTGGGCCGACTCAGCAAGATCCACGGCGAAGAAGAAGACGGCCACTCCGCGATCACCATGAGCCTTTCGAACAGCAACAGTACAAGCTCCCTGCCTCCCGTGGACGAGCACAACGCCTGCGAGTACCTCGACACGGCGCTGACCGTCTTCGTGATCGGTGCGTCGGGGGATCTTGCCAAGAAGAAGACGTACCCGTCGCTTTTCGCGCTCTACACCATGGGCTACCTGCCTGAACACGTGGTTATCGTGGGCTACGCTCGCAGTGCCAAGAGCGAGACCGACTTCCGCGCGCAGATCGCGCCCTGGATCAAGCCCAAGACGCCCGAGGCCGAGGCTCGCAAGGAGGCCTTCCTCAGCAAGTGCATCTACCGCAGCGGCAAATACGACTCGGCTGAAGACGTGGGCAAAGTGAGCAAGGAGATGGAGGCGCTCGAAGAGGCCCAGGGTTCGCCCGTGGCCAACCGTCTCTTCTACTTCGCCATTCCGCCCACGGTCTTTGTGCCCATCGGCACGAGCATCAAGAAGGCGGCGCTCACCACGCGTGGCTGGAACCGCCTCATCGTCGAGAAGCCCTTCGGCCACGACCTGGACTCGTTCGACAAGCTGTCGCAGGACATGGGCGCGCTATACAGCGAGGACGAGATCTACCGCATCGACCACTACCTCGGCAAGGAAATGGTACAGAACCTGCTCGTGCTGCGCTTCGGCAACGCAATCTTCGAGCCTATCTGGAACCGCAACTACGTCTCGAGTGTGACCATCACTTTCAAGGAGGACATCGGCACGCAGGGCCGCGGCGGCTACTTCGACTCGTTCGGCATCATCCGTGACGTCATGCAGAACCACCTGCTGCAGGTGCTCTCGCTTGTGGCCATGGAGCCGCCCGTGCAGGCTGCTGGCCACAACTACTCCAACTACATCCGCGACGAGAAGGTCAAGGTGCTTAACTGCATTGAGCCCATCAAGCTCGAGAACACGGTACTGGGCCAGTACCAGGGCGACAAGGAGCGCAACGAGCCGGGCTACCTCGAGGACCCGACCGTGCCCAAGGGATCAGTGACCCCGACCTTCGCTACGGCCATCATGTACGTGAACAACCCGCGTTGGTCTGGCGTTCCGTTCATTATGAAGGCCGGTAAGGCTCTGAACGAGCGCAAGGGTGAGATCCGCGTGCAATTCCGTCCGCCGCCTGGAGCCCAGCACATGTTCCCTGGAGTCAAGATCCCCGTGCAGGAGCTGGTGCTGCGTCTGCAGCCGGAGGAGGCCGTGTACATGAAGATGAACGTCAAGAGCCCTGGTCTGCAGACCCAGGCGATCTCGAGCGAGCTGGACTTGTCGTACGCCGAGCGTTACGAGGGCGCCGAGGTGCCCGACGCCTACACTCGCCTGATCCTGGACGTGCTGCGTGGCAAGCAGGCCGCGTTCGTCCGTGATGACGAGCTCCGTGCCGCCTGGAAGATCTTCACCCCGCTGCTGAACGAGATCGAGACCCAGAAGGTGAAGCCGCTGCCGTACGCGTTCGGCTCGCGTGGCCCCAAGGAGAGCGACGAGCTGGTGAACAGAGTCGGCTTCCAGTACCACCATGGCGAGTACCAGTGGCAGCCGCGTGTGCGCACCGCCAGTGCACTGTAGGCTTCTCTCGTTGTTTGAGCCCACGCGAGGCGATATGCCCTGGCAGTCTCGCATAAGTATGATGGTGAGCCAGCTCAGCGCGCGCTGAGATAACAAGTCGGCAGTGGCGGTCTCTCCTGGCTGTAATAGTTGATTCCGCTCCATAAACCAAAAGCACGTTTCAAAATGTTATTGTCATATCTGAGAGATTATCTCATCTCTGCTAGCGCGCTCCTCGGGATCCTTTGTCGTGCCACAATGATTTTGTCATGGTTGACATGTCTACATCTTACGAGTGCTGAAAATAGTCCTGAATAGTTTTAGTCCAAATTGATCACACCTAATTTTAAACATTCAAACCTTGCTGAGTTAGGACAAAATGACGGCTAGACGCCGCCCTGCCAACCGCAGAGGGCGCCGCTCCGCTGACCACCTCAAGCTCTCCAGCCCGCACCTGCTCAGTCCGCGCTCTGGATCTGATAGCCCCGCATTGACTTTGAGCCTTGACATGCCGGGATTCCCGTCCTCCCCGCGCGAGGAGACGTTGCAGAAGTCACAGGACGTGATCAAACCGGAGGAAATCTCAGGCGATGCGGCCACGGCCGCCGCCGCTGCGGCCATCGAGTCTGTCGTGCTCAAGCTGGAGACGGGGAACACCAGTGACACGTCCACCACAACGTCGTGCTCCTCGGACGGAGAGACCACGGCCTTGCTACAACACGCGCAGCAGCTCCATCGCAAGAAGATGGAGCGTATCCAGGAAGATCAGGAGGTTGCATCGCAGGAATTGCGTCGCAGTAGACGCAAGAGACGCACAGTGGACGTGCTGAGTCCATCGCAAGATGTGCCATCGGGCCGCAAGTCTCCGCTCAAGCGGCGGAATGTCGAGAAGAACAAAGTGACAGCACTGCTGAACGCTCGTCCCGCTGCGGCAGCGACGGCTGCTGCGCGTGCCGAAGCGGCGATGAAGGAAAAGAAACGGAAGCAGGCGGCTAAGAAGAAGAGTGCAGCTGCCAAGGCTAAGGGCGGGACGCCCGAGGGGGTGTTGTCGCCTGTTCAGGACGAAAAAAAGAAGACGCCGAAGAAGAAGCGAAGCCGCAAAGCGCGACGTTCGTTGGAATCTGCGTACTCTTTTGATGCTCAGACGGAGTATGTATCGCAGCTCATTGGTGAGCTCTATGAAGAGCAGGAGCAGGATGATCGAGAAATGTACAGTATCACCAGGGAAACGGTTCTTACAGAAACGAGTACTTGCAACCAATCTCAGGAGGTTAAGGAGCTGACCTTGGAGGAGTTCCGACGGCTGATGACGTACGGCGAAGTATCGGTTGAATCAGTAGCTTCCACAGTACTGCCATTGCTCAATTTGGACTCGGACGACGTGTTCTTTGATCTTGGCTGTGGCACGGGGAAGATTCTGGTGCAAGCAGCGCTCCAAACTCCTTGCAAACGGACAATAGGCATCGAGCTTATGCAGAATCGTGTTCTGGAAGGACACAAGGCGCTGAATCGGCTGAAAGAGCGCGCCCTCCCCATACTACAAGACAAGGAAATTGAGATCTTCCGAGGTGACATCTTTATCCCTCCAGAGGAAGCTCGCCTCATGGACGCGACTGTGGTTTTCATCAACAACGTGATGTTCGGTCCTCAACTCATGCTCAAGGTCTTGCAGCTTCTCAAGGACATGCCCAAGCTGCGGTGCGTGATGACGCTTCGCAAAATCTGCGAGCGTCACGGTCACGAAAAGTGCTCGCGTGCTGGCAACTACTGCGTCGAGTACGTTCAGCCTCCTGTTGAACACGAGATCGATGTGTCCTGGGCTGATAAGGCCTCGATCTACTTCTACGAAAGCGTCGACTTCAAGCTTAAACAGCTCACTCAGGAGCTGGCCAACGGTGGCCACCGACCAATTTGGTAAAGTTGAGTTTGGTCACACCATCAAGACGACGTTCAGATACATGAGAGAACTTCCGCGAAGATCCCCTTTCTTCCCGCTTGCCAGCCAAGCACCAACGAAACGGGCTCGCGTGCATTTCACATTATAATGAGTTGATTTTTGCCAGGAAAATAGAGTATGCATCGCTTCTCGCTATCAGATCGGCTTGCGATTACGGCTGTGTATTGCCTGCCACTTATTTAAGTTTGAACCGGGTGTAGCAATATATCTTGCCTGTGTCACTGCAATGGAGGCTTCTAGATGAGAGTTGATCCCATGTACGTGTCCTGTGCGCTCTGTTCGAAAAAGATCGCCTCGTAAAAGTTGCGGAAGGCCTCCATCTCGCCCACACCCTGCGAGTATTTTGCAGCGTAGCTATCAGGTCCCGAAGACAGCAACAGCTTGCTCATCTCAGTCTGGAGACACGGGATAAGCTTTGCAAGAGGAGGTGCCGGTTTCTTCTTGGCCGGCTCTGCATTGTCTTCTACAACTCGAGCTTCAGGCTTACTCGGTCCGTAGACGACATCATCAAGGTCCTGGAAGGCGTTGCCGCACAGGAATCCCAAGCTGTGCTGCAGTGCAGGCATGAATAGATCGCTCTCCAGTAGATCCCACAAGTCGTTAAGGAGACTAATCACGTGTTCGTCCTGACCCTTTTGCTTGTCCGGATAGATCAAGAACTCTCGCCACTTATGTAACTCTGCCGAGTCCTTCTGCTTCTCCGCCGCAGCTACAGCAGCGGGAGATGGCAATACCGCCAGGAAAAGCGCCTGTAGCAGTTCATTCAGCTCGTCCGCGGTGACGGCAGCCTTCCGACTGACTTTCCAGGCTTGCAACTGCTTGTTCTCCTTCACGACAGCTTCCACATGGGCCTTAATCTTACCCAGAGCTTCATCGAGGAAGTACTCGAGCCCGGAGGTCAGGAAGGCGTGGTGTGCCTGCTCCTCGGCCTCTTCTCTCTGCTTTTGTCTGTCAGAAAGCTCCAATCTCTTGCTTTTCTCGAAGACCCGTTTGCCAATGATAGAGACCTGAGCAAACACCAGTAAATGCCACAGTCCGAAGGCCACAAGAGCCGTCAGGTAGCGCGTGAAGGCCAGCAGCTTTGCGTCCTCCCAGAGCGCATTGCGCCTGCTCTTCTGCGTCTTATCCAGCGTCTTGAGCTCCTGCACGACGCTCTCCAGGTCTAATAGCTGGTATAGTCGCGTCTTGAGTCTCGGAAGGAAGCGCCGCACCGTCGCGCGGCTCTCGTCCGCCGTCGAGCCCAGTGCCATTTGTAGCCGCTGATGCTCGGCCATCTGGACCTGGATCTGCTGCGTGAAGCGCTCTGCCTCACTCAGCATGCGTCTGTACGCATAATAAGCGCCTCCGGCACACGCAGCACCCACGCCCGTCACAATCAGCAGCTTCTTGTGCCGGCGCGCGAAGCTGCACGCCGCCTGCTTGGCATGCTGCAGCGCCGACCACATTTCGTCCAGTTTGACTAGATCTGAGTATGTCCGGGTGTTGACGCGAGGAAATTAGTATCCACGTTTTATCAGGATTTTTGAAAGATACAGCAAGTTTTTTATCCCCAAAGATACTTTTGCGTCAAAAGTTTTGACACCAGAATGACCGACCGATTCGATGCGCTGTTGGCGCAGATGGCGCAGCAGCACGGCGGCGTGGAGCCGCTGTTGGACTCGTTCTTCGGCTTCCTGCATCGCAAGACCGATTTTTATGTGGTCTCCAGTGACCCGGCGAGGCACAAAATGGGCTTCCTGCCGGGCCAGGCGCAGCAGAAGGTGCTCAAGGCCTTCCAGAAGTACTCCATGAAGAATCTGAGTGGCAGTATCGAAGGAGCTGCGGCGACTCCTGCTACGGCACGGGCTACGCCTACTCCACAAATTGATAGTACTCCGAATCGTAGCGCTCCAGCTGCTGCTAAGAGGGAGCCAAAACCGCAGCTTACAGAGGACGGCAAACAAGGTAAAACACGTTTGGCCCTTTTGGATAGTATGTTGGTTAACTGACATTGGTGATGATGCAGTTCCAGTGGGTAATGGAGGAGTAGCTGCTAATTACACGTGGACGCAGACGCTGGAGGACGTTTCGGTAGACTTGCTGCGTTTATTATGGATTATGTGCTATTGCTAAATTGACGATTGCGTTGGTTTTTGCAGATTCAAATGGAGTTGGCACAAGGGACACGGGCAAATGACTTGAACTGTCGGATCGAGTCGACGAAGTTGCATGTGGCACTCAAGAGCGATCCGACGAAGCCGCTTTTGGAAGGAGAACTTTTTGAGAGGATCCGCGCCGATGAGAGTATTTGGTCATTGGAGAGCAACCACACGCTGAACATCTCGTTAGAGAAGATTAAACCGACGTGGTGGGCTAGTGCACTGAAAGGCGGACCAGAGATTGATACTAGCCAAGTAGATTCTCGAAGGAATATTCAAGAATACGACGAGGCCACGCAGGGCGCCATCAGAAAAGCTGTCTACGACCAGCGCCAGCAACAATCGAACGGTGGAGTTCCACTCACACCTGAGGAGCAGATGCTGCAGGAATCTAAAGACTTGCCTGGCTCGCCATTTCTACCTTCAACACAACAAGATAAATAGGCAAATGTGTGAAGACTGAGAGACCCTTTTTTTTCCAATGCACAGGCTACATTTTTCGACTGCCGCCGGCTCAATTGCTGCTTGTTCCTAGATCTATCAGAATAACAGCAGCCCCAGAGATGGCTTAAATTGGCAACGAGGACTAGTAAGCGAGAATAAAGTTACAAGATGCCCCAGTGACGCTCGAAGCCGTTCAGCAGACGGCAGATGGCCTGGGCACCGCTCATCGGGTACTCGGAGATCGAGATAGTCTCGTCCAGCTGCAGCACAAAAACACAATACGTCAGTCTCCTTTGCACCCCTATAAAATGACTCAGTGTCCAAGAAACACGTACGTAGTTGCAGTTCTCCTTGGAGATGTGGCCGTGAGCCATGGCACCGAAGATGAACACGACCGGCTCGTCCTTCGGCAGCGACTCCACCCACTCCCACGGGTTCACGAGAGTACCGGTACGTGTAAGTGCGTACTTCTTGCAGTTAGCAGGCAGGTGCTTGGTCACGGGGTTCTTGATCACGTTCAGGAGCGTGTGGTTGCCGTCCGACGAGCGGATCTTCAGCGTGTGTAGCAATTGCACTGAATAACGCAACCAAATATCATTAATATCTCCGCAGGGAATACTTTATCAATTGCCCATTGCAGCTCACCCATGAGACCAGCGAAACGCTTGTACGTGCGGGGCACACGCATCTGCGAGCTCACCTCGATGAGCACGCCCTTAGTACTCTTGATGTACATCTGTAGCAATAGTAGTTATATCAGTTAGTAAGAGTACCACAATAAGATATGTAAAACATTATTACTGCACTTGCCTTGAGGTAACCGGCCTTGTTGAGCGGCGAGTCAAGGAGTGCCATGAGCTCCTGGTGCAGAATGTCGGGACGCGATTGGCTGGCGTCGCGGTTGAGCTTCTTGTGGAGGCCCTTGTGGTCGTCGCAGTTGAGCAGCTGGTAGCCCTTGGACGTCTTGACCGTCTCCAGCGCCGCCTGCTCCAGGATCACGATCACCTGGCGTCGCTTCACGTCTTCCTTGCTCGCACTCATCGTCAATTCACTTTTGTGATGCAAAAAAGCACTGGTCATCACGGATAAAGTATGTGGACCACACCATACGTACTTGATGACTTTGAATTGTAAACTTTGTAAAGCACCAAGCGTACTTAATGGATAAATTGTATGTGGACCACACCAAGCGTACTTAATGGGCGATGATCTTGAAGCGACGTACAGCTTTAATGTGTCAAGCATGGCACGTCGTCTTCACCATGTCTCCTATATCTTGTATTTACTCTCTATTATCTCCATTCATGGCGCCGTACTGCGCCGCACGTGGACGACGCAGCCGTGGTGCGAGAGTGTGCGCAAGCCGCAGTGGCCGTTCGCGTACCAGAAGACGGCGACGCAGACACTCGAATGGCAGGGCCGCGTCAACCCGAATGATCAGGATATCCGCCACCAATGTTCCGTCTTCGGTGTACAGAGCAAGTGTCACATGTGCGAGAACTTCGCCTGCAATGGTGACAGTGGCGACCGCTGTGCCTTTCAGTTCCAGGGTGTCCCGTGGTCTGCTTTACCTAAGAACATCCCGACGGTGACGGATGTCCCGTGGGCGGTAGGAGGGCAGCATCGCTACGACTACGGAGGCGGTACACATCTCTGCGCCTTCTTATCGGGTGGCAGTTGCTTGTCACCGTTCACGACGGACTTTTCGCAGTGTGATGTGAGGTGTTGGGGCACAGCGTCCGGGGAATTGACGCACAGAGGAGCACATCCAAACAGGAACTCGAGTGACGCTGAAGCGTCGGATATTTGGAGTTATTCTCCTTTATTCGGAGAGTCAGGACGTTCACAAGGACAAGTGACAACGGTAGCGGGTGAAGGCACAGCAGGGTTTCTGGACGGACCAGTAGCGACGGCGCAGTTCAATCACCCGCGAGGTGTAGCAGTGGACTCGAATGGCGTCGTATACGTGGCAGATACAGCCAACCATCGGATCAGAATAATTGATCCAACCACAAAAATGGTATCAACGCTAGCAGGTGACGGCATTGAAGGGTTCTCAGATGGAGCTGCGCTTTCAGTCGCGCGGTTCTCCTACCCGTCGGATGTTGCTGTGCTAGAGACAAATTCAGGAACCTCGGTCACTGTTTTCGTAGCAGACACGGGCAATCATCGCATCCGACAGATCAAGAATGGTATTGTAACTTGTCTTTCAGGACTTTGTGGTGCTGGGGTGGAGACTGTGAGGCTTTCGCAGCAACCGGAGAAACCTCACGCCGGTCTGGCTGATGGAGACCCTCTCGGTGCACGATTCGATTCCCCCATGGGGGTCGCAGCTGATGCAGATGGTGTTATATTCGTCGCGGACACAGGCAACCACTTGATACGACGAATAGAACCTGACGGAACCACTCACACAGTGGCTGGTGGCGTGGTTCCATCGGAGGACGCGGACACACCTGGCTGTTTGTCGCCGTGTCAGCGCGGCGAGCGTGGATTTCGAGACGGAAACCTGACGTTTGCTCGATTTGAGAGTCCACGCGCTATAGCTGTCGGTGCTCAACGCACGCTAATTGTTGGTGAAGGCCACCGTGTCCGTCGCGTCACGTACGATGGCGGCCCAGCATCTACTATTGAGTCTGTCACGTCGACTAACCGCGTTGTAACTTTAGCTGGATCGAATGTACCTGGTCATATTGACGGTGAAGGCAACGAAGCAACGTTCAATGCTCCAGCTGGAGTCGCCTTTGCTGCCGATGGACGCATGTATGCTGCCAGCTCTACGGACTGCTCGGTGCGTCAGATATCACCCGCTGCACTAGTCTCAAGAGCTGTAACCTGTTCGACCCGAGCTACAGAAATGCTGCGTCCTAGTGGCTGTGCTTCGTACGAACAGCCTGTAGACGAACTGTTTCTTCAGACTTCACCCACAGCCAACAACATTTATCACAACTATCTCCAGCGCAAGGAATTCGATCCGGTTCAGGGTACAGCAATTGCTGGACGAACGTTGAAAGACTGTACGGGCTCACCGTCAGCGGATGGACTAGTTCAAGGAGATCTTGCGTTGCCATTGCGTGATCCAGACACACAAGCGATCATCACTGATGTCTTTGAAGACTTGGAATACGGCACAACCATCAAGATCAGTTGTCCAGCGGCTTGTGACGCTAGCAGTACGTCAAAAGTCTACGGTTCGGGCTTGTACAGTGACGCTTCTTCCATCTGCCTCGCTGCCATTCACAGTGGCGCCATCGTAGCAGCACAAGGAGGTCTAGTGACGTTAACATTGGAGCGTGGGGCTCAGCCAGCCCAGACGGCCAAGACAATGGGATCTACAGCGAATGGTGTGACTTCGCTTGACGTACCGACGACCCAGAATGACCGTGCTCGTCTATTCAGTGTCAAGTCATATCTGCGACCAAAACTCGAGGTGCAATCGATCGCTGGAGCTCCAAATGCACCACTAGGGTCCCAGCAAGACGGTTGTGGCTACCTTGACGCACAGCCGCCACTGGCTGCGCGTTTTCTGGGGATCGCGGGTCTTGACATCGCTAGAAGTCGCTCACTTTCACGTACGGAATATCTGTACATCGCTGACGCTGGGAACAATCACATCCGTGCGCTTTCCGCGACTTGCGCTAAAGTTTGTGAGAACGGAGGCGTTTGTTCTGCTCCTGACGTGTGTACTTGTCCTTTAGGTTGGACGGGAGATGACTGTACGATACCAGTATGCAGCACAAGCTGTGGATCAAGGCAAGTGTGTGTAGGTCCTGATAACTGTGACTGTGTCCCTGGATATGGAGGCTTCCCAGCGTGTAACACTCCTAAATGTGTCCAAATTTGTGCACACGGAGGGGTTTGTTCAGCACCTGACACTTGCTCTTGTGCTTCGGGATGGTTTGACGCCAATTGTACCACGCCAGTGTGTACTCAAACCTGTGGCAACGGTGGTAATTGCACCGCTCCCAACACTTGTACATGTCCAGACGCCTGGAAAGGTACAGATTGCCGGGTACCAGTTTGCTCTCAAACCTGCAAGAACGGTGGAAGTTGTGTAGCCCCCGATTCGTGTTTGTGTGCTGCCGGTTGGAGTGGATTTGACTGCAGTCTCCCAATTTGTCCTCAAGGAGACTTTGTACCGCATCCAAGTGGCTACGCTAACGCGCTCTCACGTCCACTATCGGTTGAGAGCTACGTGCCTTGTGATTTCGCCCGATGGTGTCTCGAAACTGGTGAATTCGACTGTCTACATCGATTGTACTCTACTTCTAGTCCTGTGGTTAACGCATCAAGCGGTTTAGCAGCAAAAGGGAAGCCTCCACCACCGTATGGCGACTGCCTGCTACTAGAATTAAGCGACGAAGCACTTACACAGTTCCAGTATCTGTCCGAACTCAACGCAACAAGCGATTTCTACCGCTTTGCACCTGTTCAACCATACGGATGGAATACTTCTGCACCATGGAGGGGTATTTCAAAGGCGGAGGTGGGGTTCTCCCCACCATTCCTTCTAACAAGCGATCGACAAGTAGCTCTCGTGGAACGTAGACGGATTGTGCAGGGTGTCTACGTCTGTGCTCACGGAGGTAGCTGCGTAGCTCCCGATGTGTGTGAATGTGCCTCCGGTTGGAGCGGTTTTGATTGCCGCACTCCTGTTTGCTCACAAGGTTATTATTCTCCAAATCAAGCCACTTACTTGGCAGCAGAGCCTTCTACAGCGACTCATCCACGACAAGCAGTTACCAATCCAACATACACAGCAACAATTGAGCAGATCGCGTACACTCAAGTTACTGTCGCCTCAGAGACTCGCGGTGGTGTACGATACAAACCAGCACAAGGAGGCTATGCGTGTTCAATTCGCAGCATCACAAAGTGGGAAAAACCTTTGACACCCGATGGCTCTCCGGCCTATTACTTCAATCACCCCAATTACTATTCGCGCTACATGGATCGTGAATTATCAGCCGACGGCCACTATCACACCCAGTGGACTGGTATGATGTGGCCACCACTTTATACTCTATCCAAGCCGCCATTAGATGACACACGAGAAGGATGGAAACGTGGAGGCACGTGGAGCTACGTGTCTGGTAGAAAGTGGCAGAAAGGGGTTTGTCTACTCGAATTTTACCGTACTTGCTCCTCTGGAGTACAAACTACTGACCTTTTAACAGGCAAACTAGGTGAGCGGGTGGTTGATACGGACGCTTCCTATCGACCTCAAGTCACGTACACAGCGCAAGATGCCGATCGTCGTGGGTTCTGGAACTCGTCAGTGTTTGGAGACTGTGTAGATCAAGTTGTGCGTGGATGTTTCAACAATGGCACGTGTGTGGCACCTGGCGTATGTGACTGTGCTCCCGGTTGGTCCGGTACAGATTGTTCGATACCTCTGTGCACTCAAACCTGCATGAATGGAGGCAATTGTACACTGCCAAACACTTGTACTTGTGCATTGGGTTGGACAGGAACGGGTTGCTCAATCGCTCTGTGTGCACAAGAGTGTCGGAATAACGGGACGTGTATCGCTCCTGACCAGTGTAAGTGCGTCACTTGGGGCTCAAATTGGCGAGACGGGCGTGAAAATGGTGGGAAACCAGTCTTCCAGCTTCCTGATGGACGAGCACAGCGTACAGGATATACCGGTTATGATTGCAACACTCCAATTTGCGTTCAGGCGAAGCGGTTCGTCTTGAATGTGGCATCTCGGTCATCCAGTAATTTCCGTGCATTACGGGGGAACTACGACAGCGCCACTGCAGCTCGCAACTGTGACACGTACCGCTGTCCTCAGTACGATGTGGAGCTCGTGGCCAATGATGGACGCTCGTTCCAGACTGGATGCTCTGTAGGCGACCCGGAGCCCAATCCGAAGCGCAGTGCTGCATTCACAAGCGCTCAGCAGATCCAGAATTTACTGGATTATCGTGACGATCTCAACGTAGCACGCGTATCCGATGAATTTCTATGTGGAAATATAGTCTGGCATCAAGGAGACATCGAAAGCAACAACGGGACGAACCGAGTGACCCGCACCAACTACGTCAATGTGACTAAAGTGGATGATGTTACATGGGAGTATGGCATTTCAACTCCAGGTGAAGGTGTCTACGAGTGTTTCAACTCTGGTGCCTGTGTCGCTCCCGATGAATGTGCGTGTGGAGATGGCTGGACTGGCATCGACTGCAACACGCCACTGTGTCGTTTTCAAAAGGCTGATAAATACGCCGGTGTAGCGTCTGGATGCCGCAATGGCGGCGTGTGTGTTAGTAAAGACCAATGTCGATGTATCACTGTCAAGTCTTCACTTCATGAACACTTTTCTACAGCACCAACGGGAATTACCGGGTACTTTGGCTCGGATTGTGCACTACCAATCTGCATCCAAGGCCTCTTTGATCCAATCTGCAATGCCAGTGTTGTGGCTAACGACCTCAACCTCACAAGTGGGAATATTACAGGCATTGACGTCATGGCCAGTAGTATCGTAAGTAGTGGGGATGGTTGCTATCGTTGCAAGAATGGAGGACTGTGTATCGCCCCCGACGTCTGTTCCTGTGCGGAAGGCTGGACTGGTTTCGACTGTTCTACTCCAATCTGCGAGTTGCCCAAGGCCGTCGTAGCGTCAGTTCGCTCGACTCTTTTCACTGTGGACGAACTCAAAGTGGAAACTTTTCGTACAGACCCGTGTGGAACTAAAGGAGGTCGATGGGGTAAGGAGATTGTCAATGGCGCCATGGTCGGTCAAGGTAACTGCAGTCTTCCAATGAAATGTACCTGTTTGTGTCGGAAACGCTACGACAAAAAACTCTGCGCTTCTACCGGAGAACTTTGTGAGAAACCGTGGCAAGATCCTTTTCATCGATCGATCCCTCCAGGCTTCGTGTACGGAACTCGAGATTGTGTCGATGGGTTTCAAGGAATTGAAGACGCTAACGGCAATTTCCAGACTTGCCACTTGCAGATCTACGTTCCTTCAGCCTGGCGTCGCTACACTGTAAGTTTCGTGGCCATTTTGTCGGTGCTCGGGATGATAATTCTCGTCGCTTGGTACTATATCCGCAAGAGAGTGCGACGAGCTCTGCTGCTGGCCAAGGCGGAACGTCGACGCTCGCGCAAAAACTCGGAAGAAAACTTGAATAAGCCAAAGCTTGGAGCCTTCACACACGCCAAGAACGATTAAGAACAGACCTTATCATAGCAATAGACAAGGAGGTTTTTCTATTGTCTTCTCGCATCATATACCCTGCTTGCAAATTAGTTTTGATGCTCTACAAAACGAGCATCTGAATTGGAATCTGCGACGATGTCTGCTGTTCGTCTTGACCATTAGCCACTACAGCAGACGCTCCATTAGCTGCAGCGCTCGAGGTTAGAGAGCCGATAGCGTTAGAGGCGTCGGCTGCCCGTAAAAACTCGTCGCGACGGCATTGCGACTCGCTTAAAAACGCACTTAGAGCATTGCCCTCCTCTCTGGATGTGCTTACAGAGAGAGACTCGATACTAGGAAGTAACTCCTCCTCTTGCTTCACGCGAGACAAGACCAGCTCCTCGAAACAATTGCCAGGCGGCGACAGACTGAACTCACGTCGCTCTTCTGGCTCCACGTAGCGTTCAGCTGAACTTCCGAATTCCTCGAGAACAGCAGCACAGATCGTCTCCACTTTCCTCTCCAAGATCGAGAGCGACGGGAACTCGTTCATAACGCGCAAGAACCAATCATTCATCTCCGCTGTCGATTCAAAGTGGTGGCGATACAGCGGACGGAACGTGGATGTACCTTCGAGAAACACCGTCCGAATGTGGTACTCCCGAGCCTGGCGGTGGAACGGCAGCTGGCGATCCAGCATTATACGCTCCCAACCGTACACACCGTGGCGAGCCATGCCGTAAAAAACACCCAAGTCGTGAATCCACGGACACCACCACACTGGCATATCCGTCACCAAATTCTCCTGTCCTGACTTCAGATAAGCCTCCAGTGCAACTCGCTTGGTTGACAAAATGTCCAGCACATCCTCCAGCAACTGAGTTCTCCGCATTGTAACCCAGGCTGTGTTACGCGCCTTGAGTCCATGCGCCAACACTCCTTCGTAAGCGTCCACGAACTCAATGCCAATCAGATCGCCTAACGCCACCGCACGCTGATCTGAACCTAGCGGATCGGCACGCATACGGGCCACTTCATGACACTTGGGGGCGAACTTGGTCTCGTAGAAAGTGCGAGCCATCGTCGCAGTTTTGTTCAGATTGCCCCACTCCACAACGTTTCTCCACGAGATACTATCCGTCTCCCACGAGAAATCTCTCGCTTGCTCCGTCACAAACGGCAGCATCGATGGCGTAGCTCTGCCATCAGGCGCAACAACCGCTCGCTTGGCCAAAATCCGTGGCGCGCCGTGGATTGCCATCATGTAAGCGAAGGAGCGACGTTCCTCCTTGGTCCAGTCTGTGTTTTTCATACGATGATGCGACGTAGGGGCCACTGTGGCATCGGGAAGTTGACGAGCATTGTGCAACACCGCCATGTGTCGAAGAATGTCCACCTGGGCGAGCTGCATGGCCTTCAGCTCCAATCGACGTAACGTCAGGGTACGTGCTCGCATTTCCTGGGCGATTTGGCGTCGTTGCTCCATAGCGACGCGCTCCTTTTTGAACTTTTCCTTCTCGTGACGTCGTTTGATTTCCTCCGCAGACAAAAGCCAACCTAGAAGACGATTCATATGCTGCACTTCTGGCTGCTTAAAGGAACTTGCTGCTGCTGTCACGTCACCAGCTTCGGTCTTGGCGTTACTCTTGGAGGAACTGTCATCGTTTGCTGAGCTTGACGCACTTTCCGAGTCGCTCATATCCACGTCGCCGTCTTCCGCAGATGTAGTACCCTCTTTCGACGCTGGCAATGGAGCAGAACTCGTCTGGTTCGAGCTATTCCCATTACTTGCGTCAACTTGATCACGAGCTGCTTTCTCTAATCGCGCAAAATACAGTCGAGGATCTGCCAGAATTTGGGCACATCGGCCGTATCCATGCAGGAAAACACCCATCAGCAAGTTCCTGTCAGCGTCTTCATTCCACCACGGTGTTATTTGTGTCCATACAGGCCTTTCACCCACGTCAACCAGTTCGATATGAGGCACCAACTTATCCACACCATAGTAACCTGCACGTTCGTCGATACTAGCAGCAGGACTGGGTCTTGGCTTTGCAGAATCCTCGTCCTCCTTGTACAAATCGTCACACATGTCGCACGCTGTCGTCACCAGCTGCTGAAGTCTTTGCAGCATATCCAGTCGAACCACCACACGACGACCGCCACCCTGTTTGGACTTGAGCACAAAGTCTTCTTCCTTCAGAACCGGCGAGAGCTCTTCTTCATCGATCAGATTCTCCTTTTGAGCATAAGTGGCGGCGTGGATTGACGCCTTCACGAATGTAGAGTCGTCCTTCCGCTGGTCACACGCCAGAGCCGACACATAAATAAATCCACGCGCAAAGCGCTCCACCTCCTTCACAGAGCGACTACCTCCGCTCTGGCTTCGAATAATCTCCCAGCGACCGAATCCGTAGTGCATCAGTGCACGTTGGAGACGATCGCGTCCATTCTGCGTCCACTCTCGAGGAGCGCTCTTCTCCTCAAGCCGTTCACGTTCTTCCTTCTCCTTGTCGCGCTTCTCTTGGTCGTATTCATCATCCGAGATACTGCCATCAGAGAAACTACCTCCATCGCCAAAACGAGCCACACGCGTTCGCTTGCGTTGCTGCGGTAACAAGTCTTCGGCTTCTATTGGGTCTGGCTCACTCAGACCCACAGCTTTCTTCCAGAAATCAGGATCGTCCAGATCAACATCGTCCGACGTAGTGGCTGACACGAAACTTGCCTTGGAGAAGCTTGACTGCGCCTGCTCCGTGTACTGCACGATCTGTGACGAGCGCTGTAAGATCTGATCGATGTCTAGCGCACAAAACTGTTCGCCAGCGTTGTCGTCGTCGCGGAACACGTCGTACGCTCCACGCTTTAGCAGCTCGTCAATCTCTTTCGACTCTTGCGCCTTGGAGCTCTTGTTCCGTTTCTTGCCGCCTTCTTCTTCGTTCTCACGACGCATGTGTGTGAGCACAGCCTTGTCCAGTCCCAGCTTCAACGAGGCCTTGTGGAACATGTGCATCTCATAGGTTTTACGTGTGATCAGACGATAAATCTTCACCGAGTGGGTCTGACCAATACGATGCGCACGAGCTTGAGCTTGCAGATCGTTCTGAGGGTTCCAGTCGCTGTCAAAGATGATAACAGTGTCTGCAGCTGTCAAGTTCAGACCCAAACCACCAGCTTTGGTCGATAGCAGCATCACAAACCGCTTATACTCTGGCTTGACGAAGCGATCCACTGCAGCTTGGCGATCGTTTCCACGAATGTTGCCATCCAATCGCTCGTATAGGTATCCACAGTAGCGCAGATAATCCTCGATAATGTCCAGCACACGGACCATCTGACTAAAGATCAATACCTTGTGTCCTCCGTCGTTCAGACGTGGCAATAACTTGTCGATCAGCACCATCTTGCCGCAACACTTGACCATCATTTCGTGACGCTGCGTATCAGTCGTCAGTCCTTCGTTCAGAATCTCCTCCACGCCGTTGTTCAGGTATGGATGGTTGCAACATTTGCGGAGTTCCATCATGACATTCATGAGGTTCGGGACGTTGCGTGGGTTGCCACCACGGTTCAAGAAGGACGTGTTTCTCTCGTAAATCGCACGGTACCATTGCTTCTGCACGGGCGTGAGCTCCACCTCCACGATCGTCTCTTCCTTCGGAGGTAGAGACTTCTCGACATCCTCCTTCACACGTCGCAGGAGATACGGCTTCAGCATCTTGTGTAGATCAGCCACTTGTTGCGCTTCGTGGAGGTCGCCAAACTTCTCGAGGAAATCAGAAACACTAGGGAACGATCTCGCGTCTAAAAAGTTCAGCAGCGCCCACAACTCCTCCGTCTTGTTCTGAAGAGGAGTGCCCGTGAGGAGCACACAGTGATCTCGTCGCAGCGACCGCATCTGCTCTACAAGTCGCGAGGACTGGTTCTTGAGTCGGTGGGCTTCGTCCACCACCAGACAGCGCCAACGAATCTTCGAGAGGACGGCAATGTCCTTAATCGCCACTTCGTACGTTGTCACTAGAATGTTAAAGCGGTAGGCCTTCTTCTTGTCGGGTCGAAGCTTTTCATCCAGATAGCTGAACTCAAAGTCGCGAATAATCTCTCGTGACGCGCTGTTGCCGTGGTAGACGACACAGTTCATAGTCGTCCACATTTCACATTCATTCTGCCACTGGACGATCAGCGATAACGGAGCCACAATCAAGAAAGGGCCACGGATCTTGATCTTCGGATCATCCCGAAGGAGGTTCAGGAACGACAATGTCTGGATAGTCTTACCCAATCCCATCTCGTCGGCCAAGATACTTGGTCGTTCGTTATACCAATTCCAGAGCAACCAGTTCAGACCTTCCAGCTGATAAGCACGGAGCGAGAGCGATTGGTCCTCGCCGAATCTAGGCGATTCCTCCAACTTGCGGTACTCACGAATGCTTGGCCGCGGTCGTGGCTTCCACACTTCCTCGTCAGGAACAACAATGGACGCCTTGTACTTGGCCAGAGCGGCGTCGTCCTTGATATCGCACGCACGCTCCCACGTTGCATCGGTGTACGGCAGGATACGCCACTTGATGTAGTAGCGCATGCCATCATCCACCGGAGCGTCCGGGAAATTGGGATCTGCAGGCATCGGCGCGTCCTGGCGGTGAGCGATAATACGGTGGATCTCTAGGTACTCTGGGTTAAAGTACTCGAGCTCATCAACCGCAAGGGAATCCTCGTCTAAGTCACCAGTTTGACGGTGTGGATAGTGCAGCCTGTGTTGTTCCTTTTCGTGGAAACGCTTGATCTTCTGCTTGTTCGTGAGTGGATCCAGATCCAGCAGCACTTGCTTGGTCTCCCACGACGCGTGCATGTAGGCAAATCCCTTCCACTTGATCAGATACTCAGTGATCGACGTCTTGGCCGGTCGATTGGCGAACAAGTTGGCGCTGGCCGAGTCGGCCGGCGGTACTGGGGCTGGTTCCACGACCTCTCGTTGTCGCGCGCCCATGATCTTGTCGATCACCATGTTGGCCACGGCGACCTGGTCTTCGGCCGGCTTGGCCTCGTGCTTGAGCTTGCTCGTGTCCAGCTGGAACTCGGCCTCGTCCGATTCCGAGTCGTCCTCGTCTCTCGGCCGCTTCTTGTGTTTCTTATGCTTCTTCTTGTAATTGTCACTGTCGGAACTCGCAATATCTTCGTCCGAGTTGGGCACGTGGTAAGACTTTCTCTTTCTATTGGCCGAGCGTTTACTGTGGCGACGCTCGTCCTGTAGCTGCTGGGCCAGCAGTCGGGACTTGTCGTCGTCGTTGAGCGCCTTGTCCTTGGGCTTCTTGGTCATGACGCGACGTGTGTGGCAGGCCTCGCACTCGCGCGTGCGACGATCGCGGTTCGGGTGCTGGCAGGCCGCGCAGATCCACGGCTTCTTGACGGGCTTGGCCGGCTGCAGCTTGCGCTTACGCTCGCGCTTGGCCTGGCGGTTGGCCAGGCTCGTGTTGAAGGCCGTCATCTTGGTGAAATCATCGTCAGGTTTCTCACATAGTGGGCAGACGTATGCGTCCAAGGCCTCCAGCTCCTCTTGGGTCAGTATGAGGCCGCAACAGCTCGGATGTACCCATCCGTTGCAGCCGCCGGAGCCGCGGATGCACTCGATCATGATGCCAGCGCCATCGGTCTGCTGGCACACGCAGTAGGGCGTGGGGTCGGGCGTGGCCATGGCGGGCCGGAGGGGGGAGGAAGGGGAAAGAAGAATGGATGCGGTCGCGCCCTTGTCTCTTCCCGTCTCTCGTGCGGAAAAGTGTCGCTCAACGCTGGCAGCCCTCCAAACTGCCGCCCTCTTCTCTGAGGATAAACCACCGCATCATAATTCCATCCAGTGCTTCGGAATTGTACCCCCTTTGGGAAAAAGTTACGAAATCTATTTCCAGAGCGTAACCTTTGATGGCCTAGCCCTATAAAAACGTTGCGAGAGCTGATTTTGTATTTTATTAAAATAAACATTTCTAACAACGTCAATAATATAAAAACGTTAAAATGGCTTGTTTCAGTAAATTTATTGCTGTAAGTATTGCTCGTTGCAATTTTTATCATAAATAAACAATAATACTACCCCTCAAAATGTTTTTATTGCTTCACTTTTAATTATTTATTGTATATTTGTCATATTTTGTAATATTGATTTGTTTTTAGAAAGCCATCTTTTTATTGCGGGGGTTCGTGCGAGTATTTACGGACGTCCTCGTCCGTACTGTTTATAGATCTTGTGTTTCTACAAGAGCGCTACAATCTATAGAGAGTATTATCTGTTCCGTTTTGGGAAAATTAATGTTCTGACTTGTAAACCCACCCAAACTCCTAAGGATCCTCGCGATGGTGATCGCCGGCAACACCTCAGGCCGCGGTGCTACGGTTCCTCATGAAAATACTCAGCCCCGCGAGGCCTCATGATGGGAAATACTCAAGTAGTCGTGAGGGCACGGTGGAGACCACGGAGACTATCTCGGTCAGCTGTTTCTATGTGACCAAGGGAAGACATTGCTGCGTCCCTGTCTCCAGCTTGATTAGCGTCTCCGGCTTCAAGTTACCCTACATGAGCTCTTGCATGAGATTATGAAGCGATCTCGGTGGCTTCGGTGAAGAAAAGTGACGGTCAGTGGCTAATATTCAAGAGGTTCTCGCTGCTTGTAAGCAGGTGAGAACTTTCGTCAAGTCAACGCTCCGTCCATGACAATCCTGACGCCACCCAGAGATTCCTGATATTGCAGTTGGATTTGGTGGTCTACCGACGGCGATTATCGAAGCGGGTATTCATATATGAAGCGTCTGGCGACTACCCGAGCTAACAAAACAACCCGGTGCTTGCAAATCCTAATAAGATGCATGTTGATTTCAATGAAATTATGTAGGTGTCAATGTAGTCATGTGGAGCTGGGTTCAGTGGCTTTTGTTAGTAGTTATTTTTTCCTCGTGAGAGTTTTGTAGGTTGTAGTTTCCATCGTTTGTATATTTGTCTTGCAAGCGCAGGTAGTTTGTACTGCTGTTAAATTCTGTGTTGCGAATCAAATAATTAATCCATTTGGGATCCTTTTGTTTGCGGTGACCCGGGTCGTCGCCAAACGTTTCATATGTGCATTTTGTTACACACGAATTGCTAACTAATTGAGCCGAGCAGAGTGCTTGGACGGACTGTGGCGATTGAAATTAGACTTCACAGCCCTCACCCTAGATATCTTACCAAAGCCGCGATAATGTTGGGAGAAGTAACTATCACATTAACAATGACAACTCCTCTCAGCATTATCGCGGCTTTGGTAAGATATCCACGACTGCCCATGAGCGCATGGAGCAGTTTATAGAACTCTGAAAGCAGCTGTGGGGCCAGTGTTAGCCCTGCATAAGCTGGTCGTGGACTATAAGACGAGTGCGCGCAGAAGTTTGCCTCTGCGAATGAGAAACCTCGAGCGCTAGCACGGAAAAGTAAAGCTAGCGGAGCCGCATCACTTTGTTAGAACAGAAAGGCCGGTAACACAAACACATTATCACCAGCAAAAACAGCTAGCAATATCTCACTCAACATTTTTAGCCGCATTAAACGCTGATAGAACCTCGGTGGTACCCCCAGTGGCGGCATTGTCCCCAACGAGTTGAAGATACGACGGTATGATGGTCTTGACGGCAACCTTGAAGCATGGCCCAAAACAGTATTTCAATGGGTCTTGGGTCAACCACTCTCCAATTTGTCGCGACTCCACCAAGCCATGGTGCGGATCAGTTTTGAACGCGACCGTTACATGAGAGAAATTTTCATGCAGCGGTTTGTTCATAGGACCAGGGCTGCCGAAATCAGCATGTCCATAACAATAATAATCATCAATAATAAATTTATGAATTGAGAGCTTCGCACCTATTCCATTACATAATTTATGGAGAGACCTACAGTAGATCATAACTTATTTACAACACACAGACAAACTTCTTATTTTGCACGGGAACCAGCCATTGAACCATTGGCTGACAATGAGGCTATACTCCCAGCCCTCAGTATTTCCCATGGTGATCGTGTCCTGCCCTACCCGTCCGACTTTCACGTCGGCTCAAGTGACTGGGTTCTTTTTCCAACCGTGCCGCGACGACTTCGACGAAATTATTCTTGAATATTTTCGCTGTCGTTGTGGCACGGTTAGAAAACAAACCCGTCGTAATGGGTTCACAAATTTGATGCAACACGTGCGACGAGAGCATCCTAACTTCGAGCAGGAGATGCTTGAGGCCACATCCGCAGAAACGGGGTCCCTGCTGAGCTACGTGCGTCGATCCTCTCAAAACTTGCACGGATGTCTTAGCTGGACTATTCTGAATAACCTACCACTCTCGTTTTGCGAAAGTCGAGCAGCAAGACGGTAAGTTTTGTTAAAAATTATTTTTCCTGTGCCAAATTCTAACTTTCGTATTGCAGCTACACGACGCTCGATCCCGTGTGTGTCGAAACGTTACGCGTAGCAATGGCTAGGGTCGCGGTAGCTGTTGAGCGAGCCATTGCCTCCGAATTGCCGGGGCGCTTTGGCTTGATTTTGGATGCGTGGACGCATTCATCCGAGCACTACCATGCCGTTTTCGGTTGCTACAAAATCGGCGGCAAGGTGAAGATGCCACTGCTGTGCATGGCTCCTCTTCTCAATAAGCCCAATGATGATCTTTCTGCTGTCGCTCATCGCGAATTCCTCGCTGAAATGCTGCCGCGTGATTTTGGGAGGCAACTCTACCAATGCATGTTTATTGTTGGTGATAACTGCAGTGTTAACCGACGTTTAGCTACCCTTGTGGGTGTGCCGCTGATTGGCTGTGCATCGCACAGATTAAACCGTTCGGTACAGCACCATCTTCAAGAACACGAAGAGGATCTCGCTGTCGTGCAAGCACTAATGATCAAGATACGGACGTTGAATCAATCCGCTAAGTTACGGTAAGGTTTTAACTCATTCATGTCAAATTACTATAATTTATCGCTAATAATTGTTATTTGCTAATTATTAGGCTTAAAACGAATCTTAGGCCGGTAATTCGCCAGGAAACACGGTGGAGCTCAACCTTCATGATGATCCACCGATACTTCCAGCTTCTCGAGTACCTAGACGCTGATGATGAAGAAATTGCCGTCCTTCTTCCTATTCCAGCCTGCAACCGACGTCTGCGCAGTCTGCTGAAAGAACTTGAAAGTGTTGAGTCCGTTTCAAAGGCTCTTCAAGGAAGCGATGCTGATCTTCTTGATGTACGTGAATGGTTTGACGGGTTTATAGCCCTCAAGCCACAATATGGAGACTATCTCTGTAACGGGGTTACACGCGAGTGACTATACGTAGCCACTTGGTTACATGGAGGGTTCTCGAACGTTGGTGTAAGACACACCAATGGTTACACTTTGCAGACCGCTGGTCTGTATGCATTTAGGCTTCCTATTGGTAGATAAGCATTCCTTTCTACCAATTAGATTGGCAGGGTTCTGACAACCATCGGATGGCAGAATACCTTTCATATAGGATATCAGTTTTAGGAGGAATCCCAGTCCAGACATAAATCATAAATAACAGTTCTCATTTTAACCCAAAACGGCTCTTAGCTTTTCTTATTTTAGTAAATCTATACTTTCGGACGAAAGTATAGTTAACCTAAGTTCAAGCAAACTACGCTTCCTCGTACACGTGCGCTAACGTGTAAGCCGAAGTAGTGGGCACAGAGTTGACCCATTACACCTGGTAGCACTTTGTAGTCCGTCCAACGACCGACTACCTGACTTGTTCGTATGGAATACGAACAAGGGGCCGAGAACCAACCCATGGACGGTAATCCGTCCATGCGTGGCCCGAGCGAGTCTGCAACACACATTGCGCGTGCAGACTGCCCCCACCTGTCGGATCCAGAGTGGGAAGCTCTCCAAAGACTGGCAACAGTCATTGGGGAGGCGGCCGTAGCGACGATGCTACGGACGTTGTCACCGACAGAGCAACACGGTGTTGCTCTGGGCTTCATAGTCAAGGAGCAGCGAGATGCTGCTACCGCTACGACTACGACGGCGTCGTCCGGGACGACACCGCGCGTGCAGTCATTGAAACTGCACGTGAGCAACTATGTGGGAAAAGAGGGGGAACCTCTTCTCCGATGGCTTGTCGAGGTCGACACTGCCATTGCAGCTCGACGCATCTTCGACGATCCGTCGAAGGTTGCGTTCGCCATGTCATGTCTTGGCGGACGAGCGAGGAGCTGGGCGTATGGACGCCGGCTCACGGACGCTACGTGCTTCGGCACGTACGCGGAGTTCAAGGAGAAGCTCAGACAAGCGTTTGAGTCTCCTAAGAACGAGTTCCGGTCGAGGGCTGAGTTCCTCGACCTGCAGCAAGGTAAGCATGACGTTCATGCTTACGCCCAACGTGCGTGGTACTTGGTCTCGAACATCGTGACCAACCCGATGGACGAGGCGACCAAGGTCGTCACGTTCATGAAGGGCTTGAGGGATGGACCCGTCAAGACCTACCTCTTCCGAGAGTACCCAAGCACTCTCGAAGCTGCGATCACCCTTGCCATGCAAGAGGAATTTAGCCTGCCGCAGGCTAAATTGCATGTGAACGTGCCGAGGATGGCACGTTCGGTGATGAGAATGGGAGGTCCGGAACCTATGGACCTCTCGAACGCTACGGCTGCTGGTCACCAGCAGCGGAACAACAGTAGCGTGCGGTGTTTCCGATGCGGATATACCGGACACTATGCGCGTGAGTGCACAGCGGCTGTGCACAAGGCCGGGGGCCGACGTGGCGATGCCGGGCATCGCCGCGATCAATAAAAAAACGCGCGGAACCAGTAGGCGCGGGGCGCCCTACTGGTAGTGCAGTCACGCGTGTCTACAACGGACACGCGACACTGAAGACTGCAGCCCCCAGTGAGAGAGACTCTCACTGCAAGAAGCAAGATGACAAGCCAAATCTTGTCATCCTGAAAATATGGTCGAAGAGAGAGAACTCTCTTCGTGCTCTGGTAGACTCGGGTGCGTCGAACAACTTTGTTCGACAGCAAAGTCTACCGAAGCTGAACTTCGAGGATGTAGACACACCTCGAAGTGTGTTGGAAGTGCGGTTGGCAACGGGTGCCACCGTGAGGACTGAGAAGCGCGTCGTACGCGTGCGCTTCTCGTACAAACACTGGGTGTTTGTGGAGAACCTTATCGTCTTAGACTTAGACGATAAGTTTGACTTGGTGTTGGGCATGCCGTGGCTTGCACGGCATGATCCAGTGGTCAACTGGGAGAAGCGTACGCTTGTACGCTTCGGACGCAACGCGACAGAGAGCGATGGCCCTGTCAGTGTCGCGCATGCACCGCAAGGTGCATCCGATCACACCGTTGAGGCAGCACCGTGTGTTGCAGCCTCCGGTGCCCACCCACAAGTCCCAACGACTGAGGCAGTCGTTGAATCAGTCTCAAATCAGAAATCAGATTTGACGTGCGTTCCTACTTCAATGTGCGTATCAACTCTGGGAGTTGATCGATTAAGTATGGAAGAGACTTCAGCTACAAGCAGTAGCTGTAAAGTCGGCGTGTCAGCTCCGGGAGTTGACACGACCGTGATTTGTTCGAAAATCATGGAAGGCTCCGCCGCAAGGCGTCGAGGGAACAAAGGTGTGTCGGCTCCGGGAGTCGACACAAACTCCGCCGCAAGGCATCGAAGTGTCAAGAGCGCATCACTTCCGGGAGTTGATGACGCGGCAGGCAGTGTTGGCGGTTGCAAACGTCCAACACCGGGAAAGCTTGCGTGCTCACGTGCAGCCGGGCTGTACGAAGAAGCGATATGCAATCAAGCCGGGCTTGATTGTGTGCGTCCGCGGAAAGAATCCGCCGACAGTTAAGACAACGGAAACCCGTCCAAGGCCGGGCCTGAACGAGGAACAAGTGGATCCGGGCTCCACAGAAAGAAAGGACAGCGCAAGCAACACAAGCTGCGCAAGTCTCGGTCCGGGACCGAGACGCTACAAGCGATGTCAGCCCGGCAGACATCGGACGCGACGTCGAGTGTCGAGACGTTGAACGTCTTGACACGGACCCGTACTGGTCTCCAGTACCGGTCAATGGAAATGGAGAATCCTCCGACGAGTGCGTCGGAGTTGACGTCGCTTCCAGTCATGAGCTGGATGCGCTTCGCGAAGGGCCTGTACGTAAACGCATCGAACAGATATGCATCCTTTCGGATCTCGAAAGGATGAAGAGCGAAGCGGAGGAGTTGAGGCAACTCCACGCTGCGAGTACCACTGAGAGTGAGGACACTCTCAGTGCGAAGACGAAGAAGGAGCGCTTCGACGGGCAGAGCTGGGACTCGCCTTCAGCGAGTCCCTTTTACGATGTTCTGCGGGAACACAAGGATGTGCTCCCGGACGAGATTCCTGCGGAGCTTCCGCAGGACAAGGGAATACAGCACGAGATTGACCTCGTGCCGGGCACGAAGTACTGTGTGACGCGGCAGTGGCCACTGCCGCGAGATCAAGTGAAGGCGATCGACGACTTCTTTGAGAGTCGTCGTCAGGCAGGGCAGGTGCGGGAATCGAAGTCCCCGCACAGTGCACCAACGTTCTGTGTCAAGAAGCCACAGGGCGGATGGCGCATCGTTCATGCTTACAACAAGCTGAACGATGCGACGATACCGGCGTAGACGCCGATACCACGAAAAGATGTGATCATCGATTCGATGGTCAAGAGCACCATCTATAGTGCTCTTGATCTGCGCGACGGATTCTATCAGATCCTGATGCGTGAGAGCGACATCGCTCTCACGGTGGTGAGCACTCCAAGCGGCATGCTTTGGGAGTGGCTCGTAATGCCGCAGGGACTGAAGAACGCCCCTGCTACCTTCAATAGATGCGTGACGCATCTATTGCGCTCGGTGCGCGACTTCGCACCGAGTTACTTCGACGATGTGTTCGTTCACAGCCGGGCTGTGAACGGGAAGACTGACGTTGAGGTGCACAAGGAGCACCTCCGTAAGCTGCTAGGGCTCATGCGTAAGCATAAGCTCTATGCGAACCTGAAGAAGTGTATCTTCGGGGCGAGCGAGATACCCATTCTCGGGTGTCTCGTCGGGAAGAACGGCGTACGCCCTGACCCAGAGAAGGTCAGAGTGATAAGTGAATGGCCTACGCTATCCAATGTCAAGGAACTGAGGCAGTTCCTTGGGCTTGCAACGTACTTGTGCAAGTACGTTGAAAACTACGCGGGCAAGATTCGCCCGCTGTCGCAGCTTCTAAAGAAGGAAGCTGAGTGGAAGTGGACTGCTGAGTGTCAGCAGGCCTTCGATGCAGTCAAGCAGGCCTTCGATGCAGTCAAGCAGGCCTTCGATGCAGTCAAGCAGGGCTTGACTGAAGCGCCGATCTTGGCAGTGGCTGACCAAGATCGTCCGTTCCACGTCGTGTGTGACGCATCCGACTTTGCGATCGGATGCGCGTTGATGCAACACGATCACGAGGGTCGTGATCGTGTGGTCTACTATCAGTCGCGTCAGCTGAAGCCAGCTGAGCGCAACTATCCCGTACATGACAAGGAGCTCCTTGCCATGAAGTATGCACTCGCGAAGTTCCGAGTGTATCTACTTGGGAGTGGACCGTTCGTGGTCTACACCGACCACGCTTCACTGCGAACTGCAGTGAAGTCGCCACACATCTCGCAACGGATGGCGAGATGGTTGTCGTTCTTCGCAGAGTACGACTTCCGGGTTGAATACAAACCCGGAAGGTTGAACGTCGTGGCCGACGCATTGTCACGTCGGCCAGATTATGCTGTGAAGACAGCGGACGCCAATCGGATTGGCGTCGAGAGTGTGAGTGCTCCGTCGTCGTCGTTGATCGACGACGTGAAGGCCGCGTATGCGAGTGACGCAGACGCGAAGCAGTTGCTGAGCTGCGCCTCAGCACCTTCCGACGAGGCGCGTCGGAAGTTGGCACCACACCTTTGAGCTCGTGCACATCGTTATCGTGTGCACGAAGGACTGCTGCTATGCAGCGCAGTGGACGACGATGTGATTCGCATCGTCGTGCCAAACGACTATGATCTGCGGATGCGGATCATGTACGAGTATCACGATGCCCCTACGGCAGGGCATCCTGGTCGTGAGAAGACATACGTGCTTCTCACGCGTGACTTCTACTGGAATCACCAGTACAAGTGGGTGCGCAAGTACATACGTGCTTGCGAGGTGTGTCAACGCGTGAAGCCTGCTGCGTTCTCGCAGGCTCCGCTTCAATCACTTTCGACACCGTCGGAGTGTTGACAGTCCATCTCTATGGATTTTGTCTTTGGTCTTCCGCCTGGCAGTAAGCGGAGGGCTGGTGTCGTGGTCTTTGTTGACCGATTCAGCAAGATGGTGCATCTTGCTGCAGTGCCGGCTGAAATAACAGCCGTACAGACAGCACGACTGTTTGTAGACATGGTGTTCAAACACCATGGGATGCCGCTCGACATTGTGTCGGACCGTGACCCACGCTTCACAGCGCGGTTCTGGCAAGAAGTGTTTACACTTCTTGGTACACAACTGTCGATGTCGACTGCGGACCATCCGCAGACGGACGGTCAGACCGAGCGCGTGAATCGCGTGCTCGGCGACCTGTTGAAGAGCTACGCACACTCGTTCCAGCAATGGTGCAACTGTCTGCCAATGGCAGAGTTTGCCATCAACAACTCGGTGCATGCCTCGACGGGGCATACACCGTTCTACGTGAATGCAATGCGGCATCCACGCCCTCCGAGCATGCTCGGAATGGTGGCTTCCTCCTTAAGTGGGGGAGGATCTACGGTTGCATCCGAGCAACCGCAGAAGAGCGCTGATACCGACACAGTATCAGCGATGTCGACACGAAGACAAGCTGCGTCTCGTTCCGGGAACGTGACGAAGGACAAGAACTACGGGTCTGTGCAGGGCACAGACAGCGCGCAGGCCGGGCCTGCCGCGAAGAAGAACGCCGTGCTGAACAAACCATTCAGCACGCAAGCAATGGACTTTGTCCAGCGCCGACAAGCCGTAATACGGTTTGTCCAGGACGCGATAGCAGCTTCTGTGGATAGACAGAAGCTGAACGCTGACAATGTTGGCAGGGGCAACAAAAATGAATTCGAAAAGGGTTCATTAGTTCTGTTAGCTACTCAGAACCTGTCTAGACATGCAGTTTCGGATTTCGGAGCAAGTAAGCTTGCTCCGCGCTTCATCGGTCCGTTCACAGTGCTTGAACGGCATGGCAACGCGTACACGTTGAACATACCGTCCAGCATGCGGCTCCATCCGACATTCTACGTCGGGCGGTTGAAGCCGTACACGCAACACGAGCCACCTAACCTTGATGGCTCGCAGAAGACAACGAAGCGGCGTAAGCCAGCTTCTCGAGGGCAGCAACACGGTCGTGGAGCCTCACGACCTGCGTTCCAAGTACCACTTGGATGTTCGACGCGGTCTGAGCGGCCTGCGCCTTCTGATAGCGCAGCTTCTGCTGCAGCTGGGCGAACTCCCCACTCTGGAACTGTTCCAGAGCGGCTACACGATCGTACAGAGCGCGGGAGTCACGGTCAACCTGGGGTTGACGGCGCGGTACGCTTTCGCGTCTTTGTTGAAGTTCTCAACAAAGGCGTTCCAAGATTGACAAAGTGCCACCCACTCGGGCACTTTGCTCTTGCGCGAAGTTCTCTTCGACGCATGCCATCGGAGCTCATGGAAGAGTCCGATGAAATAGTCGCGCCTTTGATTCGTTATCGGATCAAAATGCTGCGCTACAGCCTCAGCGTCATCAACGATGGCGCTGTACACGTACGGCGGGATCGGGTTCGGTGGCGAAGTCGCACCGAACCTGGAAGAAATCTCGGATGCACTTGGCATCCACGGAGCGCGTTCTGTAGGGACAGAACGCGAAGAAGAAGGAGTAACCGGCGTTGGTGCCTTCTCTTCTTCATCATTACGCGAGCGCTTCGAACTTGAAGCGCTCGGATCATCCTCACGGGGTCGACGCGACCCTGTGACCGGCTCATGCGCGACTGCGGCCGACTCGGAGTCAGCTGCTGAGGATGGGACTTCCCCGTCCTCCATGGGGACATCACTGATGTCCGACCCATAGTCGGTAGGCATGCTACCGTCGGTGTTTCACACCGACGAACCCTCGAGAATCGTATCGGGGGCAGCAGCCTTATCCTCCACGCACTTCTTGTACTGTAGCGCGTGGTATTCGTCGACAGAGAGTGTAGACTCTGTCGTGGAGATGCTTGCTTGCGCAGGCACCGAGGTAGTGTTGCCTGCAGATGCAGGCACGGACGTAGCAGAGTCTGCAGAAGCAGACTCTTGCGCTGGCGTCTTCGTTAGCGAGCTCATTGCGGAATGAGCTCGAATTTTCCGGAGAGTTGACGGTCTCGTCAATTCTTTGATTGACGTGTTAAGACTTGCACGTCTTATCTTAACGGGGGGGGGGGGGGTAACGGGGTTACACACAAGTGGCTACACGTAGCCACTTGGTTACATGGAGGGTTCTCGAACGTTGGTGTAAGACACACCAATGGTTACACTTTGCAGACCGCTGGTCTGTATGCATTTAGGCTTCCTATTGGTAGATAAGCATTCCTTTCTACCAATTAGATTGGCAGGGTTCTGACAACCATCGGATGGCAGAATACCTTTCATATAGGATATCAGTTTTAGGAGGAATCCCAGTCCAGACATAAATCATAAATAACAGTTCTCATTTTAACCCAAAACGGCTCTTAGCTTTTCTTATTTTAGTAAATCTATACTTTCGGACGAAAGTATAGTTAACCTAAGTTTAAGCAAACTACGCTTCCTCGTACACGTGCGCTAACGTGTAAGCCGAAGTAGTGGGCACAGAGTTGGCCCATTACAATCTCGGTACGTTCAAGTTTTCTTCTATGCAAGATCAAATATGGTTAATATTAACTAACTCTATGCTATGACGATGGCAGGACCGCGAGCTAACATTGTACACAGCCCCGATTTCGAATCGGGCAGTGTTCGTGTACTGCGCGGCAAGGGTGCTCGATTGACTCGAGCGGAAAAGGCTGCTCTCGAGCCGCTTGCTCTCAGCGCGATACCGGCAGCTCAAGATGCCGAAGAGGACGAGAACGAGTCATTCGTGGAGCGTTTCCGAAAGAAACGCCGCTTGATGCAACAGGAGCAACAGTACGAGTTTCTTCGTAGCATCCCCCCCCCCCCCCCAACCTCGAACATCGTAGAAAGGTTTTTTAGCGTGGCTCGAACGACTTTCGGGCACGAGCGCAACAGCCTACAGCCAATTACCCTAGAGCAGATACTCTTCCTACGGCAGAACGAGAGTTATTGGGATGTCAGCACCATTGATTGCCTACATAGCTAAGAACTCAGTCGATGACTCCATTATGCTCTTATGCATATTGACAATTCAATGCATGACATTACTGATGTTAAAGCCTTTGCAAACTCTATCGCATAATTTATCTGTCAAGATCATCTCTACTAAATAAACATGCCATAATCGGCAGCCCTGCATAGGACTCGTCGACTCCAACTGGCGATGATCGCAGCACGCATGGTGCTGATGTTTATGCAGTATAGAAAGCTGTGTCCGATCCGTGTTCTTCTTATGCCTGCTGTGTCTTGGACAAGGAAGGGATCTGTATAATTGCAACAAACAACTCCCGGCGGGTATAACAGAGTGTGGCCAACCACGACGACGTCGTATTTTGGTTTTCGGCCGGAAGACATCCCGAGGTTTGCAGGCTTATTCGTGGCAAAGTTTGGATGTACAAGCAGATCAACCGGGCAGCGAGGCCACGAGTTTCGTTACGAGCTAGTCGATGCAAAGGGCTACCGCTACAACCAGCTCAATCGCGGGCATGCTTCCAGAGCGTAATTTCTTACATATGCTCGAGCATGATTTCCAGAATGCAATTAAGGATGCTAAGCTATATCTACCGTACCATGCGTGGGAATTATGCCTTCAATACTATTAAATAGTATGAAATTTTCATATCTCACAATATTTGTATATTGTGCTACAAAACAATTTCATGCTTTTTAAATGTTTCGAGAACAATTGGGAAAATGACAGAGGAAGTGCTCTTGACGTGCGTGCGCGTGGCTCTCAGTGCATATCCTGCACTCTCCGCATTGCCGCATGTAGTGGAAGCAGTGGGCTCTTTCGTAGACCCATCACCACGATGGACGGTCATGCGTGCAGCGCGCTACGGCTTCGTGCGTTTGCTGGACCGGTTAGCGCTGATGGAGCGTCGCGGACTTATAACACAGGAGATCAATGTGGACGAAGCCATGGGGAAGGCGGCCAAGCACGGCCATCTGGCGGTCATCCAGTGGCTGCAGCAGTTCCGTCCAGAGGCGAGTGTGTCAGTCTTCGTACTCATCACAGCAGCAGAGTTCGGGCGACTTGAGATCGTCCAGTGGCTTCATCACAACCGATCGGAGCGCTGCACATCCGCAGCGATGGACCGAGCGGCAGCTAACGGACACTTAGATGTGGTGCAGTGGCTGCACTTTAACAGACAGGAGGGTTGTACCTACGACGCCATGACGGGTGCGGCGGAGTTCGGTCACCCGGATGTGATCAAGTGGCTCCATCTCCATAGAGAGGAAGGGTGTACCGTGCATGCTATGGATCGCGCTGCTGCTAATGGACACTTGGACGTGGTGCAGTGGCTCCACGAACATCGAGAGGAGGGCTGCTCGCGTCTCGCGATGGACATGGCTGCCAAGAACGGACTGCTGGAAGTTGTTCAGTGGCTGCATGAACACAGGACGGAAGGATGCACTGCCGCTGCCATGAATGGCGCTGCTGCGAACGGCCATTTGGAAGTTGTAAAGTGGCTACATGAGCACCGGATAGAAGGCTGTACGAGTGTTGGAGTGCGTCATGCAGCTGCCAACGGACATTTGGAGGTGCTCGAGTGGTTGTATGGACACTACGCGGCTGTGTTCCAGCTCTCACAGGTGAATATTATGGACGACGCAGCTTCTCGAGGACAAATGAGTGTACTACAATGGCTTCATGATAATAGAGTGGAAAGCTGCACTACTGGAGCTATGGACGGCGCCGCAGCCAGAGGGCATTTAGATGTGGTAAAATGGCTTTATGCGAACCGTACGGAAGGATGCACCACAAAAGGAATGGATCTGGCCGCGTGCAATGGACATTTGGGAATTGTGCGCTGGCTGCACAATCACTCAAATGCTGGGTGTACACCAAACGCAATGGATTTAGCCGCAAAAGGTGGCCACTTGGACGTCGTGATCTTCTTGCACGAAAATCGATCAGAGGGCTGTACGTCTCGAGCCATGGACCACGCAGCGGAGAATGGTCATCTAGCAGTTGTGCGGTGGCTGCACGAGCACCGTGCAGAAGGTTGTACCTCAGATGCCATGAACGCTGCTGCTCGTAATGGCAATGTGCGGTTGCTGGAGTTCCTATACTCAAAACGCACCGAGGGCTGCACGCTGCGTGCCCTAGATCGAGCGGCTTACACTGGCCAACTCGCCAGCGTAAGATGGCTTTTAAGCCACCTTCCCGAGCAATTCGACGTGCCAGAGCAAGTCAGAGAGGCGATGGAAGCAGCTAGACGGGGTCGGGCTGATCATGTCGTCGAGTGGCTGCGAAGGCACATTGAGACTCGCATGGAACAAGAAGAAGAATCTATTTAGAGCTGTTTAGCAAAGCTGAAATCACGGTTAATGTATTACTACCATTTAATTAAAACTCATAGGTGAAGGATTTCTTGGCAATCAGCTCGGCGGCTTCCTTCTCCGCGTCCGGGTCCAACACCGCTACATACTCGCTGTTTATTGCCGACGGAGACTGATCCAGCGCCAAATTCTGACCCCGTTTGCCCTTGCGGGACTGTCCCAGTCGCCGTCGACTCCCAGCGTTGTTAGTAGCTCCGAACAGAGGCGCTGGTGGTCTTTGCTGTGGCTGTTCTGCTTGGCCCGGCTGATTCTGGACTAGCTTCGCAGGACTGTTTGGCCTGTTTTGACTCGGCTTCTGCGGAGCCTCCTGTGCTGCCGCTCCAACCACGTGAACCGTGTAGCTTTCCTCCTGTGTCTGCGGTTGCTGCTGAGACGGTTGTCGGTCCTGAGGCTCGCTGTTCTGTTGCTGGATCTGCTGATAGTTTTGCTGTCCGTGGTCCTGGTGCGGTGTTTTGTCGTGGATGATGAACGAGTTGCCGTTCTCGTCGTACTCGACGTCCGTCAAGTGCTTCATGTCCATGACGAAGCGGCCAACGTCGGCCACACAGAAGAGGATCGACACACCGAGCGACGGGCCTGTCTTGACGACCATGTCGGGGTCCCAGATGAGAAAAACGAAGGCGTAGAGCCACGTGAGAATCTTGCAGCGCAGCACGTTGCGCTCAAAGTGTTCGGGCGACGGGAAGATTGAGCTCGAGATCTTGGGTCCATACACGAGGATGGTGGCCAGCGCCATGGGTACCCAGGCCAGTGTATAGAGCGTCTGCAGCTCCTGCTCCGCCTGCACACTCTCGTCCGGGCACTGGAAGAATGACGCCACCAGCGACGCCGACAAGTAAAACTCCAATCCGCACACCAGCATGGCCTTAAGCGAGTTCTCATAGAGCTCACCCAGGCCCTTAAGAGGCTGGTCCACGAGCTCCCGCACCGCCGGCGCCATAGTCGCCACCGTCGCCGCCATCAGAAGGTGAAGTTGCCAACCGGCTAGTTACGCTGACTAGTAGCGTACTTACTTGAATATCACCACCACATCAAATGTACCTCATCAAATGACTACTTAATCAAATACATCCCTACATCAGTTTTACACAACCCTTATGTAAATACCCATCGAACACAACCTGTTCACATCTTGTCAATCTGCATCGGAAGATTTAGACTCAAGGTGAAGCCATGGAGTTGGGACCGCTGCAGCCGATCCTGTCACTACTAGAGCCCGAGAACGGCGTCACTGTGGACCCCAAGATGTTGGACGTGACGCTAGCTCAAGCTCTGAGTGGCGAGGAGCTCACAGCCGCCGTGCGCGTGGCCTCCATCTCCCAATTGGACCTTATTCTAGACTACGAGACGCTTTCCTCGTTGCCGCTAAGCTTCCTGCTGCTTCTGTCGTCCAAGGCCTCGAAGCTGGAGCATGTGCGTCACCAAGAGGAGATGGGTGAAGCTCGTACGAAGCTACTGCAACAGACAGCGCAGCTACTGCACCAGATCCCCGCAGCTGTGGCCGCCAAGGAGCTCAAGAGACTGAGCGTACTCTGTGACCAGTACGCACGACTGTCCGTGGACATGCAGCAAAGCATCAAGACCATTTTCCCGCTCAAAAGCTTCTTGCGACGCTTCCACGAGGAAGGAAACGCCGTGTTGACGCCACTACACGCGCAATTTCTGTATTTGTGTCTGCACTCCAAGTGTTATTTCGCAGCAATGGAGATCTTGGACCAGTATGACGACAACTTAATGATATAGAGGAGATTTAGACGGTTCTAACGACATTATTATGCTTTTTATGGTGTCAGGTCGCTCGTGGAGATCCACTCGCAGTCGCATCTCGTCACGTCCGTCGACTTTTTGGGCTACGCGTACTATGGAGGGCTGCTTTATCTTGGAGAGAAGCGGTACCAGGACGCACTGGACTTCTTCCAACTCGCTATTACAGCGCCCGCTGTCTCGCTCAGTGCCTTTGTCATTGGAGCATACAAGAAGCTGCTTCTAGTGACGCTGATTCTGAAGGGTGAAGGCGTCATGCTGCCCAAGTACACGCCGTTCGTGGTCTCGCGTCACGTGGAGAATCACTGCGCGGCATACGCTGATCTGGCCAACGCCTTTGTCATTGATAAGGACTTGGCCGCGGTGCAGGAGGTCGTCACCAAGAATGAAGAGCTGTTTATTCATGAAGGAAACTTCGGCCTGGTCAAGCAGGTTGTGCAGGCTTTTAAGCAGCGGAAACTACTTCAATTGAAGCGTACGTACGCCACAATTGAGCTGACGGAGATCGCCACAGCGGCTGGTATGGCCAGCAGCGATGCGGTGGCTGCAGAGAAGATGCTACTGACGCTGATCTCGAACGGCCAGATGGACGCTGTCATCGACAAGCAGAAAGCCATGGTGCGCTTTGTGCTCGAGGAAGAAGATGGCGGCGCTTACCAAAACGAAGTCCAGGGCGAGGCGACCAAGAAGCTGCAGCAGGAGATGGAGAAGCTCGTGATGGTCGCGTCACAACTGCGTTTCATGGACGTGGAGCTCGTGACGAGCGCCAAATTCCAGTCTCGTTTCCAGAAGGACAAGGATCGACGTTCGAGGGTCAACATGCACAACCAGCAGAGCGAGGAACGGATGGTCATGGAAGGTGTCAGCGGCATGGACACGATGGAGTAAGCAGTCGGTAAAAGGTTTGCAACTTACTTTGTTTGAGATACAAAACTCTATTGATTCTTAGCTCACTGCATGACGAGTGCCAGCTGGATCTTGCGTTGACGTACTAACGACACAGGGTTCTTCATGCGGATCACGCGGCATAAAGCAGGGTTGCCAGCGTTAAACACACGATAGATACTGTACGTGGAGCCGTGGATGGCTGCCTGGTCCAGCTCGTTCATGCTGATCTCGAACACACCCTTCTCCATGGTACGCGTGGACTTGACCTCGATGTACTCCACCACTTTACCTGCAGATGACAGCGTGAGGTCGTACGGGAGACCAGACTCTTCCTGTTCGTTCACCCACTCGACAGTCATGTTCGACTCACTCTCAGCATGTTGTTGCTTGAGCTGATTGAACACGTACTCCTCGCCCCAGCGACCGATAGCTTCTCGCTCCTCCTTCGTCATCGTGTTCGACAACGACAGAGACTGCATTCCTGAGCCAGACGACGGAGGCAGCGGTGGATGGTACGGAGCTCCATCCACACCTCCGTTTACAGGAAGTGGTGGGTATGCTGGCCTCTGCATGCCATAGTTTTCATGGCCGTAGTAGGACGGTGGCAACGGCGGGTGTGGAGGGTCATGAGGTCCTTGGTAGTTCTGCTGAGGTTGAGTGTAAAACTTCTTCGTAGGAGCCTCCTCTGCAGCGATCTCGCCATCTTCCATGTCTTCCACAGTGCGTTTGCGACTAGTATTCCTAAGTGATGACGACGTAGAGGTACTGACATCCCCCACCTGGACCCATAGTTTTTCAGCTTCGCTGGTAGGTAATGGAGGCAAAAGTTGAGTCTCCTCTAGCCATTGTTCTCTCGTGAGTGCACTTGGCTGCAGTAAGCTGAGGTACAGCAGGTTGGCGACGTTAGACGCCACTTGTACACCGAAGAGCTTCCGACATAGCTCCATCAACAGCGGAGAGAGCGCACTCGTTTCTTCATCTCCCGTCACAGACTTCAGGTACAATGTGCTTTTCGATACATCAAGGAAGCAACGAGACTGCGCATCAATTCCGCGACAGAGACTGAAGGAATTCCCGACTCGATACACCACCTGAAAGCCGTCGTGCCCATCAACCAGCACACACTGAAACTCCGATGCCAACTTTGCTATGGACTCGTTCTCCAGTTGGTCATACAAGGACTGGTGATTGTGGAACAGGAATCGCTGCGCCACAGCGAACGCAGTGCGAATCTTGTCGTGGAACGCCTCACTCGCACGGTGCTGCGTGCTAAGCACACTGACTTCGTACTGCAAGTTGTCTTTCAGCGACTTCATACCACAGAATTCCACGAGGAACTTACGCACAAGTGTCGCCTCGCTACTGTCTTCACCTACGAAGTAGCTCCAAGGGAACAGTCCAAGCACTTGAAGTTGTTCTTGTCCTGACTGCAGATCTTCCTTGGACAACTCCATTTGATCGTTAACGTACATATCGGCAGCTGACGTCCACTGGAGATTTTTATCGATCGTTGGGAAGAGTTTCAATTGTTGCAGACTCGTCCGGAACTCCGATTCCTCCTGGTTGTCAGCTGAAGAGAATACATTTGCCCAGAATTTGATCAGGAGCTGGCCGAACTTCAACAGCTTTTTCCTGCTCTTCTTGTCCAGCTGAGAAGATCTCGTGAAGCGAGCGAAGACCTGGCACCACGTGGTTGCATGGGCCTCAAGGTGAGCAGATAGCGTTGAAGTCTTCGCAAAACTGAGCAGCGCATCCAGATCATCCGCGAGAGATTCCAGCTGGACCACCTTAATATCCTCATCCTTGTGTTTGTTGCCCTTGTCTGTAGATGTTTCCTTAGCCAAAGACAAAATCAGCTTCTGCAGCTTGCGCTCGCTCTCTGTTATCGCTTGGACGGGTTGATCCTTTGAGCTGCAGAACACAAGATCACAGCTAGACCCGCTAACGCTCCGTGCTGGCAACCACGGAGTAGACTTCAAGGTTTTCTTGATCTCTTTCATCTCCACTTTTGACAGCGACCGCTTTTTCACCTTCTTGGAGAGCGTACACAGAAGCGGAAGCAGCTTCTTTCTCCATACTTTCGTGTTCTCGATTCCACCGCGTTTGGTCGAGAAATATCCTTGCTGTTCAGTGATCATTTCACACAAGAATGAGACAGATGGCTTCCGCTGGACACCACAAACCTCCGTGAAGAACTCGCACAGTGTCTTAGGATATATCGTCTCCAAAACGACCAGCTCTCCATTGTGGGTAGTCGACGACCACACTGCGCTCTTCGAACCAATGAAGCGATGCTCATCTCCAGTCTTGGCTGGAGCGAAGATCAGCGCTTTTCGTGTAAAGATCTTCGAGATTTCTTCCCTGCATTCATCAGATTTGTTACTTTCCTCCCACAAGAACGAGTACATGCGGACCATTTGATCAACATCCAGCGAAGTTGAGTCAATTGAGAGACTTGAGATGGCTGAAAGTACATCAGCCACCGTCGCAGCAGATTTCATGCCAAGGACACGTCTGGAGAAGTCTTCGCTCTTCCACACCATTAAGCTAAACGTAACCATAGCAGGCGTAAACAAGCGAGTGACCGTCTCAGTCGACACCCACAGATCAGTCGAGTGATGGAACTGCCCATCAGATCCTTCCAACCAACGACATTGTCTCCACGAGTTGATTGCATCGTCTTGGTCTTCAATAAATCCAGTAGAATCCGTGCTAGCTGCACTGCTATCATCATGTTTCGCTCTCCAGTGCTTGTCCAGGTGTTGAGCTAGACGCGTCGAAATGTTTCGCTTCACTGCAACATCATCCTCAGCCTCAATCCACTCGAGTAATTGCTTCATTCCAGCTTGCGAACGAGCATCGGATGTAAGACTTGCAACATCGAACAGCAGAGGCAACTCGCAAACGTCCACGAGCAACTGCCGCCACTTTTCATCCTCTGAATCCTTGCCACTATCACTGTCGGAGAAGTACTCTCCAGACACAATAGCAAGGGCGTTCTCGTCTTGGTCGGAGGCGTCCATTTTTGCTATGATCCACTCGACTAGCTCAGCCATTTCTCTATAGATCGGTGGCAAGATGACGACCAAATTATGGCTGTTCACAGCAACAACGCGGCCGCTGCTCGTTACAACAACCATGTTGGCTTTCACATCTGCGTGCATCGAGCAATTTCTGCACGTCGCCACGTGAGAGGCCAGGAATCGTCCGTACTCAATCACAGCACCAACTTCCGGTTCATCATCGCTCCTAGTCTCTGTGGACGATCGAAGCTCTGCCATCTTCGGAAGAATATGGTGGCGAATCAACTCGTGGTCTTCCATCACGTGAATCCCCACATTGTTCAACAGGAACATGCGCAGCTTGGAGCTCTCGCTAACTGCTTCCGTGAATGTGTCGTCAAGAATGTGAAGGTCGCTGAAAAACCCGTACGAATTCCCACGTCCAGAAATCTTGCCAGGCTGAATACCCGACATAAAGAGCGAGTCGTGACTATCAGCTAATGAAACCCACTTAACGCTGCCATCCGTGCTGTCCTTTTGCAGTGGGAAGCACTTGATCAAGCGTAGTTCCTGTCGTAGCAAGCTCGAGTGTCGATCCTTTCGCCACAGCTTGGCAAGCAGTGACAGGACTTTCACCGTCCAGTCAATATCGTTCTTTTCCGTTGAGAGCGACAGGACTCGCATCAAGTGAGAAGCGTGAAGCTGCTCGATCCGCAACTGGCTTTTCATCAACGCTGACATTCCTAGAGACAGAGCAGGATGCAGGAAACACTTCTTAAACGTCGATACAAGGACGTCTTCGCTTAATGCTTCCAACAACACTCTCGTGCTTTCACTCGCTTCGCTTCCCGTGAGCTCACTGCAATCAATCAGCTCCGCTGGCATGTACAGTTCACTCGGTGAAGACTCAGAAGCCAGCCACTTGACTTGACGTAGCTCACGCATAATCTCCGGGATGATACTGCGGAAAGGAGCTTGTACCTCGTTCTCCAACGGCAGTAACGATAGCAAGTGGGAGATCGCAGCAATTCTTCTCTCGTCATCTGTTTGGAGAGTTGATACGTAGCTGCTTACAGCAGACCGCATCAGCTTGGGGAACTTGGATACAAGCCACTCGTTCCAGTCGCTCCCATTCGTGATCGCTTCTCGAGAGCTTGGGATTTCAAAGTCTCCCTGCAGAATGAACCGGAAACCATAAGACCGCAGCGGTAAGTAGCAGAAAACCTGCTGGAGTGGTGGTCGATCGCCTGCGTTGGAATCTTCTACAGGGAACGCAAGCGCGATCTCAGTTGCGTGACTTCGGTTGAACAACTGGGGCGGCTCGAGTGTCTCCTTGACCACAAGCCACTTCTGTTGAGTGACCTCCACGCTGCTCTCGCTCTTCACTTGTGAGTACAACTGAACCAGTTGAGTGTCTGCTTGAAGCTTCGTCTCCTTCTTGAGAAAGTGAAGCGCCTGTTGTCGTGCTGAATCACGTAGTCGAAGCTCACGAATACGTCGAAGGAAGAGCAGTACAGACGGCTCAAAGGCCATGAGAGACTGAGAAATGTCAGCCACTCTGTGCACCGACGCGTCATTCAGAGGCAGCACAAACATCGTGCCACGACGCTGCTTCCATTGCGTCGTATCGTCCAGCCAATACGGCAAGATGTAGCCCATACCATTACCGTGTTTGGAGCTCTTAGCGTGGAAGCAGATGTGAAACCCGTTGGAATGCACCTGCGGGTTGTCCGAGACCTTGAAAACGCTCTTAAAGCCGATCCCTTTCTTGCCAATACTCGCCTCTGAATCAATCGATGCCTTCGTAGACGCTCCCACATCACAAATCGCTTGGACATTTGCCGCTGAGAACCCCTGTTCATTGTTGAAGAAGACAATTTCCTTGTCGGTTGTCAGCGTGAACTCGCCCAAAGGAACCACAGCATCGTCGTAATTGTTATCATCAGCGTTCTGCAGTAACTCGAGGACGAAGTGCGTACTCTCGCTGTACAGCTCGTCACTGAGTCGTTTGAGCGCACGTTCCAGACGCTGCTGCTGGATACGCAGCACTGACGTCGTTGCTTCGTCCTGAATCTCTAGTCCAACTCCAAACTGCTTCTTGCGAAGATCTTGAATGAACGAGTGGCAGGAGCCCGAGCTAGTACTGGACCCTGTCAAGGAAACTTCCTCTATCTCTTGGTCAACGGAAAAGCTCGGCACTTCTGACTCGACAGTGTCCAAGATGCTAGCAACCTTGTTATCTTCAGCACTGCTAGCAGCAGCAGTTGAAGACACAGTCTTGGTCTCAGTTCCATCATTTCCACTATAACCAGCGCCATCCTCCGTGATAGTAGCTGTAAGATCTTCGCGAACAGCACACCACTTCTCTGTCTGGTCCACCCACAGTGGCGATGAGCTTCGGTTGGATATAAACACAAGCGCTTTCCGTTCAGTATCACTTGTACAAGTCTTCCAGATTTGATCAGCAATTCCCCACTCATTGGACCCAATGGCTTGACCGACTACACCGAGTAGCAACGCCAACACGAAGTCTGCAAACTCGACTGGTGTTTCCATCAGGACTTCGAGCACTAAACGCTTCGAGTACTCTTCATCCTTGATGAAGCTGGACAAGTAGGCACGTAAATGAGCTTGTACGAGCTGTTTGGGGAAGTTAGCTTGGCCCTTGCACGTCACCAGCATCGACACCAAGTGGACGGCCACTTGACTGGCAGCTACTCGGGTTTTCTCTTGCTGTGCTCGTGTAAGCAGCAGCTCCAGATCGGAGGGCGTCGACTTCTCGTTGACGCGCAATATCGTTCCGTTCAAACAGCACACAAACATAAAGTTGCTGGACGGCGCATGATCAAGTAAAATCATTTCATGCACACGGATAAACGAGAGCAAGGGCCCACACAAAGGGGCATAACGCTCTGACCAATCCATATACAACGATACATCAATCAAGAACGGGCATCTGCGCAGTTTCTCAAGCGCTTGCTCCGTCAAGGCTCTTTGCTCTGACTCACCTGTAGCTTCAAAGCTGCCGTCGCCATGATTCAGGTCCAAACTGCCAGCAAACTTGACCACTGAAGCCTCTTCTCCGTTGTCCGCCAGCTTGATCATCTCTTCGACACTGGGAAGTCCACTGTCTACACGTCCAAGCTCCACTGAAACGCGGCGAGCTATCCATTGCTGCTGCTTCTCGCTAGAAAGAGAAGACAAACTCGAGGACGAAGAGATGGTAGCACGGCACTCGCGAATAAATGGCAGAATATCTTCAAGGCGCTTCTCACTTATGGTGTTCGATAAGTCGGTGCCAGTGCCACTCAATTCTGAAGAATGAAGTAGGCTTAGAAGCCACTTGCCTGCGCTGGCTTCAACCTCGTCGTCAGAATCGTCCAGGAGTTCAGGCAAGAGCTCTAACACGGACTGTCGTCCAGCCCATGAGATAGCATTACTCTTCGATGCAAACTTGCAGACCAAATGCTTTTCGAGAGACGACAGAATCCGCAGCACGCCCTTCGCTGTCTGTGGCTGGTTATCGCTTGACTGCTGATCGTTCAGAAAGTTTTCAACTTCAGTCTTCACGTCTTCGAGCGTCACGTCCACTTCTTTGTTGAGTTTCGCAAATCTGGTGGAGAACGGATCACTTGGCATGACAGGGAACTCGTCCGACGTCTTGGTCTCTGCATCCTGTCCAGCTTCAGCCGTTTCGTCTTCTTCTTCGTCGTCGCTTGACTCGACATGGCACTTGCAAGTGCACGAACAAGTGCACGACTCCTTGCCCACACAGCAGCAATCACACTCTTCTTTGTCGCTTTCAGCCTCTTTCTTCGCTTCCGAGTCATTTCCATCCGCATCTTCATCCGGTATTTTATCATCACTCAGTAACAGCGCGTACGTTTTGGCCATAATACTGCAGATAACCCACGTCACGACTTTCAGTCTCGAGTGATGTTTGCTCTTCTGCGAGGACACTAGAAACCGCGTCAACTGGTTGCGCAGCTTCGAATCCGTCTCTGCAATCTCCTGCGACGAAATAGGTTTACGGAACGTCTGTTGATTCTTCGCGTCTGCAGCAGCTTTCCGTCTCAGTACATTGTCCAGATACACGTCGACATCGGTGACGCGCTTCAGCATATCCAGTGACAAAGACTGCATGCTCTTCTTGCCTCCACGTCTCTTCTGTGGACCTTCACTCTCATGTATCGACCTTGCACTCGTTTGTTCCAGTAGTTCCTCCAACGCCTGTTTCCGATTATCGTCACTGAATTTCTCCTTTGTAAGGCGGAACATTTTCTCTGCAACTTCGCGTTGGAATTGCTGCTCCAGTGTCTTGATCTCCTTCACCTCGTAGTTGGCCACTCGACGCAGCATTCCCACGTAAACTCCGAAGCCATTGGGGTCAATGGCCACGCCCATCGTCTGTGCATTGGGCTGTCTGTACTGTTGAGCTAGAAACTGCAAGAACTCGTTCAGATCGATGTGTGACGACGCTCGGAACGCGTCGTGGCCCAGCATTTCCTCAAATTGCCGTAAAGTAGTCAGCACGTCTCTCGTTGTGATGGTCAGCATGGCTCTAGGCGAGTGATACAAGTGCTGTACTGCCTCCGTATGCAGAAAAGAGTTGCCCAGCTTGAGCTCGTGGAAAGAGCGCAGTCCTTCATGCTGTAAGAAGGCCTGGTGGCACTCAAAGAGCGTGTTAACGCGTCGGCTCTGCATGAAGCAGGTCACGAACGTCCACACGCGTTGGTTCACAGTATGCAGCTGTCTCAGTGCTGGAAGCTGCAGCGCACTTGTGCCCATGAGCTCCTCGAAGGCATTGACGTCTATATTGCAACGATCATTAGAGCACAATAACAACAGGAAAGCAGTGTTTGAACGTACGGAAATGACTGCAGATGGCGCGCACTACTACGTCGAGCGTTAACGCATTGGGTGGCGCCGACGGACTCGATTGATTGGCGCGAAAGCCTTCAATGAAGGCCACGACGTCTCTCTGGACTTGTGGAGCGGCTCTGGGCTGTTGATATGGAGGCTGGTAGTAGCCCTGCTGGCTGTGAGCGTAGTCGCCACTTTGGTCGTCATGCTGCTGCTGAAAGCGCTGCCAGTTGCTGTGTCCGCCGCGGCCTCCACGCATGGCTGCAGATGATGCACTGACGGTTGGTGCGCACTTGGGCCCAAAATAATTTATTTTGGGTAATTTTACTTTGGCATTTTGGGAAGAAATGTGCCTACTTGCGACTGACTAACAGAAAAAATCGCATTGACGAGTCGATCGTCTAGGGAAAAAGAAAGAAAAAAAGAATTGGGCGATGCCGGCGTGCTGTGAGCTTCTTATTTTTACCAGCATTATCATAAGGTGTTGCCGCTGATCTCGCGTTCATGAATGGAGCAGAACTCGCCGGTGGCTAAAGCGATCTTCTGGCAGTTGCGGTGGCAACACTTCTTGACTGTTGACAGCAAAGATATGTGAGTCAGCAACACGATTTCCCCACCGAAAGGCAACTTTCCATGACGTACCACCACCATGGGCCCAGCACAGTCCGTAGCGCTTTCCTGGATGTTCACACCAACTCACTCGACAAGTAACTTCTCCTTGGTTCTCACCGCCAAGCTCAGCTGTCTGTGCCGACGACGTGTCGCTCCACTGTTGTGCCTCAAGTGAGTTCCCGCTCGACTCGCCATTGCCCATGGATGGATTCGTATTCTCCAAATCTCCATTCTCTTCGGACTCCGCGTCATAGCGTATGTCCTGCCACTCCTGGTCGTCCTGGGAGTGTCCACGCTGTCGAGACACCGCGCTGTTCGTGGCCACCTGTCTCCTCTCTTCCAGCGGTGGTAAGTCTCGACTGTACCCGCTCCTCGGCTGCAGACCACTGAATTGACCCTCGGATGCCAAGCGCGTGTTTACGCGGAGGGGTTGTGCCGCGGCGCCGTATTGTATGGCCACGTCCTGTTGGTTGTTGCTGACTGCAGACCGAGAGGCACCACTACCATCGCCTGAACCGTTGCCTACCAAGAAATTGTCAACTCAAGCACAGGGCGCACCAGCAGAGAGCTTCGTACCTGTCTGCCGCGACATATTGTGGACTTGTTGATCCCAAGCTCATCCGATCTTGCTGCATAGCTCACGCGGAGCAGACTTGCGTTTAGTATGTGGCTGTTTTTTCGTGTTGCAAATTGCAACTTGCAACTTGCACTCTGGAGTTGACATTTGAAGGCAAAATGGTTTGGCACAGGCAACTTTTTGTCTGCCAAAAACATCATATTGGTTATTGGCAACTCATACAGGCGAAGCCGGACGGCAACTTTTAAACCGCCCGTCTCAGCATGTGGTTGGCAATCTTACGAGCTATTGCCTCTCTTTTCTTCCGTCTGCCTATTCGCTCTTGGTGTCCCGAGCGCTCTTCACCTCGAGGTATGCCCACTTGATCCACGGCAGCAGAGCCTCCAGGTCCTTGGTCTCGACCGTGGCGCCGCACCAGATACGCAGACCGGGCGGCGCGTCGCGGTACGAGCCAATGTCGTACGCCACCTGCTCGCGCTCCAGGAGCGCCTGCATCTGCTTCACTTCGTCCTTGGACAGACCGTCGATCAGCAGACACACGGACGTGTTGGAGCGGATTGCCTTGTCGTCCGCGAGGAACTTGAACCATCGTGAGTTCTCGGCCGCAAAGTCCTCCACCACCTTCAGATTGCGCTGTGAGATGGCGATCAGGCCGTCCTGGCCGCCCACACTCTCCGTCCAGCGCAGAGCGTCGAGGTAGTCCTCCACACACAGCATCGAGGGCGTGTTGATGGTGCTGCCTTCGAAGATGCCCTTCAGGAGCTTGCCCGTGCTGACGTTGGTCATACGAAAGATCTTGGGGATCGGGCGGTTCTCTGGCACGAACGACTCCAGTCGCTCCACAGCGCGCGGGCTCAAAATGATGACACCGTGGCCACCTTCGCCACCAAGCACCTTCTGCCAGCTGAACGTGCACACATCGATCTTGTTCCACGGCATCTCCATGGCAAACGCAGCGGAAGTAGCGTCGTTGAAGATCAGGCCCTTGCGGTCATCCGGGATCCAGTCAGCGTTGGGAACGCGCACACCGCTGGTAGTGCCGTTCCACGTGAACAACACGTCGTGATCGCAGTTTACCTGGGACAAGTCCGGGAGCTGGCCGAACGGCGCGCCGAATTCCCTCACGTTGTCAAGCTTGAGCTCCGTGGTAACATCCTTGAACCACTGTTTGCCGAACGACTCCCAGTAGCACACATCCACGGGACGCTCGCCAAGCATGGACCACATGGCCATCTCGAACGCACCAGTGTCTGAAGCCGGCACGATACCAAGGTGGTAGTCCTCCGGGAGCTTGAGGATCTTCTTGGTACGAACAATAGCCTCCTCCAACAAGCCCTTACCCAGCTTAGAGCGGTGGCTACGGCCCAGCACGATGTCAGGAATCGAAGCTAGCGAGTAGCCCGGGCGCTTCTTGCAAGGCCCCGAGCCGAAGTTCGGCGACGCCGGCTTCACGCGCGGCTTCGGGTGGCGCACAACAGCCACACCCGCTTCACCTTCGGAAGCGTCGGCACCCTCCTCGTCAGCAGTAGTGCTAGGCTTCAGGAACTTCTCCCAAATTCCACCAGAGACAGCCGTGTTCAGCTCAAGCAGGTTCACGCGGCGGAGGTCCGTCAACATACCCAGAGCCTCCAGCTCGTCCATAACAACATCCGGGATAGCTTCGTCCACATTGAGCACACTAACAGCGGCGGCGTTAGACTTCTCACGCGCCAGTCCGAAGCAGCCGATGTTGATCTGGTGCTTCGCTAGCACCGACGTGACCTTGTGCAGCACACCAGGCTGGTCCGTGTTGTTGAACAGCAGCATGGAGCCGCTGGGGATAGCGTCCATGGGCAGGTCATCGAAAGAAACAAAGCGAAGCTGACTCTTGCCGAACACGGTGCCCGTGATCTTCTTCGACGTGCCGTTCTCCTTCTCAAAAATGACCGTAAGCTGGTCCGAGAAGCTGCTGCCCGAGGCTTCGTCGTGCTTGTGCTCCACAGTCTGGATGCCCATGACGTCCGCGAGCTGCTTGGCGTTCGTGAACGTCACCTCTTCCTCCAACATGTGAGAGAGTAGACCCTTAAGCACACCCTTCACAAGCTGTCCCGACAGCTCCGACGACGTGACCTTGGGGCCCTCAGCGATGACAAGCACGCGCTTGAGGCGACTGTCGTCCAGTAGCTGCGCCTGCATGCTGCCAAGCTTTTCAGCCAGCGACAGCAATGGCATGAACTCCTCGCGCTTGCCGAAATCAATATTGGGTGCGTTGAGTACGCCCTTGAACGACTTGCCGGCCAACGCGTCATTCACCTTGTAGGCCAAGTCGCGCGCCACCTTCTGCTGAGCGTCGGTAGTGAGTGCACCGATGTGAGGCGTTACAATCACGTTCTCGTGGCTCACGAGCTTCTTCCAGGCGTCCGAGGCCGGAGACGGCGCCAGGATGTCGAAGGCCATACCCGCGACCTTGCCGTCCTCAATGGCTTCCAGCAGAGCCTGGTGGTCGATGAGACCGGCACGCGCTCCGTTGATGAGCTTAACGCCGTCCTTGCAGAATGCTAAACGCTGCGCGTTCACCAAGTGCTTGGTATTGGCGTTGAGCGGCACGTGGAGAGAGATGTAGTCGCTGCGGGAGAACAGTTCATCCAGAGACACAGGCTCAATGCCGTGCACCTTGGCGCTGGCATTGGACAGAATGGGGTCGTAGCCGACGACGTTCATGCCGAAGGCGTTGCAGCGCGTGGCCACCTCGCGGCCGATGCGGCCGAGACCCACAATACCCAGCGTCTTGCCGTGGATCTCCGAGTTGCGCACGGCCGGCTCGGAAGCGGCGTGGCCGAGGCGCGAGACGGCCGAGATGAGCCCCACCGTGAGCTCGGCGGCCGAGATGGTGTTGCCGAAGGGCGTGTTCATGACCAGCACGCCTTGCTTGGTGGCGTTCACCATGTCGATGTTGTCCACGCCCGTGCCGGCGCGGCCGATGAGCTGCAGCTTCTGTGCGGCGTCTAGCACCGCGCGGTCCACCTTGGAGCCGGAGCGCACGATGAGCACGTCGTAGTCGGGCACCTGTGCCACCAGTTCAGCGTGCGAGAGCGCAGCTGAAACGGCCGTGACGTCGTGGCCGGCGGCGCGCAGCAGCTCGGGGCACACAGGGTCGATGGGGTCGCTGCACAAGACGCGCGCCATGGCGGCCGGCGAGCGGTGAAAACTGCGGACGGCCGACGGCGTCTGGATCTGGAGCAAGCGAGACCCGCGCGTCCACAGGGCGCGGCGCAGCATGGAGCTGGAGTGTAACGGGTGCGAGCGGGGCGGGCGAGTTCGCAAATGTGGTCGGCTGTGGCCTAGTGATGATCCATGCGAGGTGAAGCAAGCAAATCTTAAATCACTTGGTGTTTGTAAGGAATCACAAAGCAGGATTTCCACCAATTGACGGTTGATAGAAGCCTTTTCAGCCAGTCACTACGTTGCGGTGACTCTGAGTAATCGCCAAGATCATGCTTTGAACGCCGAGCACCACGAGATTTTTTTTTGTCAGAGACGAGGGCGTGGCGCCTTGCAACAGTAAAACTTTTGCCATTTGCCCCAGAAGGGTAATAGTTTCGAGGCGTTTGCCCCGCCATTTTCAGATGATTGAAGCAGCAAAGACCACGCAGAGCAGAAGGCCGATTCCTACCCACGGGGTTAAAATGGTTCGGCAGCTCAAAGCAGTCTCTACTTGGTACCGATGTGGACATCGGTACCGTGGACATGGACAGCTGGTATCAGACCGATGCGTCTCCGATTAACCTGAACGATTAACCTGAACGGCCCGAAAGCTGCAATATCTGTGGTCGGCATAGACGATCGGCGCTTCCGTCTGTGGGCAGGTGCCTTATATTGAATGGACAAATGGTGCCGACAGGAGGTTGTAAACCAAGTATGAACGCTACGAGCGTCCACTAGAGCTGAAGTCATTCTTCAAAAAGAAGTGGGGCTGCTGCCACAACTAGTCTCTCCGTTACACTCGGGTGTGCTGCAACAATGTCGGGGATGCATCGATTCAAGAGTATCTACGAAGATGACTCATGCAGTGAAGCGCCAACCGGTGTCTTCGTTAAAAGGCTCAATGACTGTAAGAACCAAGTCGCCTCCGATGGTACCGTGTGCGAAGCTCTCTACAATGACGACGATAATTTGATCGGGTATGTGGAGGATAGCTGCTACGATGGCCGTGGCGCAGGCTTCGATGCGCTTTTCGACGGTGAGTCCTACATGGCTTACGACTACTTCTACGGCGGCGACTGCACAGACTACGAGAACTCTGCTGCATACCGAGCCAGTGGCGATTGCGAGACGCTTATCGACGACGACTCACCAGCCAGGAGCGCTACAATTTCAGTCACGAGCTCGGGCTTGGTGTGGACTCGAAACATGGGTCCCACCGCTACGTCATTGGGATGCCCCGGCGAAGGTGCACCTGGCTACTACGAGTTTGATGTCCCCAGCTCGGACATTAACACGGGTGCGTGCAAGAATTTCAAGGATATTGGGGGTGGATTCTCCTTCTACGATACGTCCAACGTCACGACACCGACTGAGACTCCCGCACCCAAACCAGTATCGACTGCTCCCGCCTCAACTCCATCATCGGCTTCATCTTCAACGACCCCAAGCACCAATTCTGCTACGGCATCATCAACTTCGTCGGGGACTGTCACCTCAGGGAATCAGGGAAATTCGAGCTCTACAACCAGCTCAACTTTGTCGCCAACCACCGATCTCAGCGGTTCCAGCTCGAGTTCACCGTAGCCAACCCCAACGTCGTCAACTTCTACTGGACGTGGGCTCTCTGTTGGAGCAGTCTCAGGTATCTCCAGCGGTGCTGCTGTCCTCGTCGTGGTGATCATCGTGTTGGCGTGGTGTATTGTGAAGAGGAACAAGAAAACAAGGACGTCGATTCACGATCACTGCGAGAGACGTTCCTGGGAAGAAAAACCACCGATGGTTCGGATATGTCGTCATTTGGTCCGGGGCTCTGGAACAATGACACAATTATCGCCACTCGCGTTCCTCGTGATCAAGTGGTAGCCGAAAGTCTCATTTGTTGCGGCGGGTATGGAGAGGTTTATCGCGGCACATACAACCACGAACCAGTCGCCATCAAAATTCTACTTCCAGACATGCGAAGTGATCTGAAAAAGGTCAATTCTTTCCTAGCGGAGGCCAAACTGATGGCGAGTCTTGCCCACCCACACATTGTGCGCTTTGTTGGTGTGTCGTGGGCTTCGCTCTCTGACCTGTGCGTGCTATCGGAGCTGATGAAGGGCGGAGATCTCCGGTCCCTGCTGCAGGAATTCGAAGCGCGAGGCCGCCCGCAAGGCATTGACGACGACAAAGTACGCATCGCGTACCACGTTGCCCAAGCGTTAACGTACCTCCACTCGCTCTCTCCGGTCGTGATTCACCGCGACTTGAAGTCGAAGAACGTGCTGCTTACAGAGAACATGGACGCGAAACTTACGGACTTTGGTATATCGAAGGAGCAGCAGGATAATACCATGACTGCGGGTGTTGGTACGATGCTGTGGATGGCTCCAGAGGTGATGATGGCCGAGCGATACACCGAGAAAGCAGACATTTTCTCGTTTGGAGTGCTTCTATCTGAGTTGGATCTGCATACGTTGCCGTACTCGCACGCAATGTGCGATTCCGTGACCGGCAAGAAGCTAGAAAGTGGCGTCAGGTGCTCTGCAAGAGGAATTTTCGAGCTACTGTCTAGCTTCGATGGTAGAGTTGGGTAAGGATTGCATTGCACTGGATCCAGCGGCTCGACCGTCGGACCGATGGTTGTCTTCAGGTTGCAGCAGATCATGAAGGGATCATTCGGCGAAGGATACGTCATTTAGACGAGCTGTCGACATTTTTTGGGGGATTTTGTCCTGTAGTTAATACATGTACAGTGAACTTTATCAATTCTCTTTTGTCAGTCAAATGGTTCATGGGTCTCGGAGCAAACTATTTTTGTTGATCCCTTGGCGGTTATAGCATTTCATTGCATGCTATGGGGACGGTTTCTGAACGGTAGGTTTCAAAACCACTGGTATTCTCAGTAGCACGACTGTTCTTATGCTTGTGCTCGGTAGTCCACATGGAGCCAGGGTGCTATTGCGAAATCATTTACCAAAAACGTAGCAAGGACCAGCACGCCAGCAACTTCCGGACGACAGTCACAGGAGATGACACCCGAAGTTAATTCCGACTTGTCGGCGATGCATCGATTCACGAGTATCTACCAAGACTCATCATGCGATGGCGCACCAACGGGAGTCTTCGTTCAGCTGAAGAATGATTGTGAGAACCAAGTCGCATCCAGTGGATCTTACTGTGCTGACGTGTACGATGACTCCAACACTCTAGTCGGTTATGTGGACGAGATCTGTCGTGAAGGACGACGTGAAGAGGGCTTCAAAGAACTGTTTGGTGCACAGCCCTTTATGGCAGCTGACTACTACAACGGTGCTCACTGCTCAACATTCGAGAACTCAGTTGCCCACCAACTTACTGGCGAATGTGAGGCCCTGTACGATGGGTATTCACCATTCAGGAGCGCCATTATCTCGATCTCGGATGGAGTCCTATCGTGGAAGCGAAACGAGGGAAACACAACAATAAAGAAACGAGGGGAACTTGGCTGTCCTGGCTCGAGTGGACTTGGCTACTACGATTTTGAAATTCCCGTCGCTGATATCAACCACTGCTATACTGTCCCCACCATGCGAGGTGCATTTCTTTTTTACAATACGACATCTGAAGTGAAGTCCTCTAGCTCAAGTTCTGGCTCCGTACTCGGAGGTTCCAACGCTGGTTCGACAATGACAGACCCGACTGACTCCGATACCAGCTCGGGCTCGTTGATCACGGAGTCTTCAACTAACAGCGGTCCTGATGTTGGGTCAATTGCAGGCATTGTCGTCGGTGCTGTTGTCGTTGTCGTGATGGTCGCTTGCTTGGTGTGTTTTCTTTTAAGAAGAAACCGAAGTAAAAGTCTCGATTCTCGATCATCATTACGAGATCCAATCCTGGGAAGAGGTAGTGCTTGGACTGGTAGTCCTACCGATGGTTCAGAACCATCTACGAACGGACCCGGTCTCTGGAATGACGACGCCATTATTGCTACTCGCATCCCTCGTGTTCAAGTGGAAATCGAAGCTGTGATCTCCCGTGGTGGATTCGGAGAGGTCTACAGCGGTAAGTACAACAACCAAGCCGTCGCCGTTAAGATGCTGTTTTCAGAAATGCGGAAGGATCTAAAGAAGGTGAACACTCTGCTGGCCGAAGCGAAAATGATGGCAGGTCTCGACCACCCTCGCATCGTAAGCTTTGTAGGCGTGGCTTGGGGCTCCCTCACCGACCTTTGTGTTGTATCGGAGCTCATGAAGGGAGGAGATCTCCGCGCATTGTTAAAAGAATTCGAAGCGAGGAAACACCCTCAAGGCATCGACGGAGATAAAATTCGCATTGCTTCTCATATCGCCCAAGCGTTGACTTACCTGCACTCGCTCTCCCCGGTCGTGATTCACCGTGACCTGAAGTCCAAGAATGTGTTGCTCACGGAGGATCTGGAGGCAAAACTCACAGACTTTGGTGCCTCGAAAGAACAGCAGGATCATACAATGACTGCAGGGGTTGGCACGATGCTATGGATGGCGCCTGAAGTGATGATGGCAGAACGATACTCCGAGAAGGCCGACATATTCTCTTTCGGCGTGCTCTTGTCTGAGTTGGACTTGCAGACGCTGCCATACTCTCACGCCAGGATTGATCCGGAGACTGGCATGAAGCTGCCGGACGCGGTTCTTATCCATAAGGTGGCGTCGGGCGAATTGCGGATCACATTTTCACCCTACTGTCTTGACTCCATCGTGAAGTTGGCGGAGGAATGCGTCGCTCTGGACCCAGCAGCTCGACCTGGAGCCCCGATGGTAATGTTCCGGCTGCAAACGATCATGAAGGAGGCGTTCGACGAAGGCTATATCGTCTAAAGAAAGTCGTGCATTGAGTGTACTTTATTTGCTCTGTCTGCATGTCGGTATGCAAAGTATCATCTCATTTTTTCATTGGAAGTAGTAATACTAAGTATTTCATGTTACCTTTCACCTAGACCGAGGAGGTGGACGAGAACTTCAAGCCGTACTCGTTGTCTTGTGTATCGAGCGCTGCCCAAGCCAGTAAGCTTAGCATTTTTGTCTAACAATGTTGTGACTATGGCTGCTGCGTTTCTTTTTGCAGAAACGATCCGTATTTAAGCGAGTAGCAGCAGTACTGTACTACGATTTGAAGGGGAATCTCTATAACAAATAAACGACATTGTTGGATATAGATACACAGAAAATGTGATATTGCAATCAATTCAAAGGACTCTATAAACCGATGTCCTATCTTACAGAAACTTCGCGCCAATTTTTTGCATTGCCCATCCCGTAAGGATAATTGGCTCGCGTTTCCAAGCAGACTGGTGCTTGGAGGCAATTGCAGTTTTGTATCATTCACACACTTGGTGTCCAGCCCGCACGTATCCGCCTAAGACCTTCACACTTCCTCCAAGATGCTGCGCCTCTCGCGTATGAGCTTGCGCATGGCCCGCCCATCAAGCGCCGTTGTGCGCGCCATGAGCACGTCCAAGCTGAGCTTGGAGCAGCTCGCACAGCGCCAGAGCCTCAAGGGCGCTCGTGTGCTGGTTCGTGCCGACCTGAACGTGCCGCTCAAGAAGAACGCCACGCCTGCCACTATCACGGACGACACGCGCATCCGCGCCGTGCTGCCCACACTTAAGTTGCTGCAGGATGCAGGCGCGCGTACCGTGCTGTGCTCGCACCTGGGCCGTCCCGGCGGTGAGGCCAAGGACGAGCTACGTCTCACGCCCGTGGCTGCGCGTCTGGGCGAACTTCTCGGCAGCCCCGTCAAGAGGCTAGACGACTGCATTGGCTCCCAGGTGGACGCTATCATCGACGAACTACAGGACGGCGAGATCGTGCTGCTCGAGAACGTGCGCTTCTACAAGCAGGAGACCAAGAACGACCCCGAGTTCGCCAAGCAGCTGGCACACGGCGCCGACATCTACGTCAACGACGCCTTCGGCACGGCCCACCGCGCCCACGCCTCGACGGAGGGCGTGACCAACCACATCAAAACCAGCGTGGCCGGTTTCCTCATTGAGAAGGAGCTCAAGTACCTGTCCGGCGCAGTGGACGCCCCCGTGCGTCCGCTCGGTGCCATCATTGGTGGTGCCAAGGTGTCCACCAAGATCCCCGTGCTCAAGTCGCTGCTCCAGAAGTGCGACAAGATCTTGATCGGCGGTGGCATGATCTTTACGTTCTACAAGGCTCAGGGTCTGGACGTCGGCAAGTCCATCATCGAGGAGGACAAGGTCGAGCTGGCCAAGGAGATCCTGGAGGAGGCCAACCAGCGTGGCGTGCAGATTGTACTTCCTACTGACGTTGTAGTTGCTGACAAGTTCGAGGCCAACGCCCAGTCGAAGGTCGTCCCTGCTAACGCCATCCCCGCGGACTGGCTGGGCCTGGACATTGGCCCGAACTCGCAAGCTACGTTCGCCAAGGAGCTCAAGGAGTGCAAAACGGTGGTATGGAACGGCCCCATGGGCGTGTTTGAGTTCCCTGAGTTCGCCAAGGGCACGTTCAGTGTGGCTAAGGCTCTCGCGAAGAGCACGGAAAGCGGTGTTACCACCATCGTGGGTGGTGGCGACTCTGTGGCCGCGGTTGAACAGGCCGGTCTTGGCGCTAAGATGAGCCATATTTCCACAGGTGGCGGTGCCAGCTTGGAGCTGCTCGAGGGCAAGGTGCTCCCGGGTGTCGCCGCTCTGAACGACGCCTAAGTTATTCACGACTAACTTGTGGCTTGATCGGGGCGATGCAGCAGCTTAGAAAGTGATCGACAATGAGGGTTGCAGTGACGCAGCAGAATGCGCTCTTGTTGTAAATCAATGCGAAATATTGAAGTTCATAAACGGATGTTGTATGCAAGGCAAGTTCTGCTTCAGCTGCTGACCGAGTTCTTGCCCGCGCCTGTGGTAAGTCCTAGGACCGAAAAAGATGGCCAGTTTCGTTCACTATCGCAGCAAACCTTTTTCCAGCACGCTAAAAACAACGCTGTACAGTTGCTTGCTAAGAAAACGCGGACGCTCGACAGCCCTGTTCCGCCTCAACAATGCGATTGTTAAAAGGGTTTGAACACGTATTAATACTATGTCGGTAAAATGTGGCACCTGCCCTGTCACGTCTGCAAGCGTTATCAACACATCCACTTACGTAAAAAAAAACAAAGGTCCAAACGCTCTTCGAAGTGCTTCAAGTACAGTAGTGTTTCACACAGATCATTGTCAACATGTTAGCATTTCGCGAATACTGCATCGATCAGCACCAACCTGTAGTCCTTTTTGCGACGGCCGTTGCCGCTAGCCCACCCAACCTTCAAACTTGTCTTTCGCGTACACATTACACACGCGATTCCTTTTCGTTGCAGTGACCACTTGCCTTCCCGCGTTTCAGGTCCCTGTGCTTTCGCGTGGCCTGACCACCCTATAGTGTTCGTCGGGCCACCCACGCCTGAGAGACTCTCTCTCGACGGAACTCTGTCGGATAGTCTTGCTAGCACGAAACGCACTCACATAAAGTCTAGCTGTCAGTGGCGTCTGGATACGGCTCGGCAGGTGTTTTAGGCGCCGGCGTTAGTAACTGAGCCCTGGATAACGCTGAATTAGCAAGTGAGTCAAAGGCGTGGGCAGTAATGTTCAAGCGGGAGATCATCGATCCAAGAACGAAGCTCGACCCCAAGTTCGAGTCGATTATTCTAGAATCGCAGCGGACTATCAAATCCAAGAGCGCGGTGACGGCATCGCCAGCGCGAGAGAACTGGCAGCACCAGGATTGCTTCGTGCAATTGCAAGCGACTTGCGTGCGTGAGAGCGAACACGCGAGACTGAAGGCCGGGAGTCGCACGTAGAACTTCGACTCGCTCGCTTCGTCACTGTCGTCGAGCGACGAGCACCGGCTATTATTTAGTCGATAAGCCTTTCCCCATCTTGGTACCAGGATGGCTGATCGTGTTGCTCAAACCTGCCATGCTCGACGCGCTTGCCTCGATCGAGGCGACGAAAGTGCCATCCATATGGACGTAGTCGCCCATGCTGGGGAAACGAGTGGGTGAGCTGCGGGCGCGTTGCCGGAGGCACCATTCCGTGGCCTGCTCTGTCCGGCAAAAGAGCCACCGAATAAGAAGTCAAGTATCCAAGTGGAGTGCAACGATGCGCTGCCTCCTCTCCGGCCGTGCAGCGATCATAAAGACGAGCACCTTGGCGCATTACTCGCGCCCCATGTGTTATCCTCGAGGTCTTCGTCAAACCGATCTGCTGCAGCGCCTCCCATTTAATCTCCACCTCCTCCACACTCCTCCATGCCATGTGAGTGCCGATAGGCCGCTACACGAGAAATTTATCGCGGGCCGTGATTGAAAGTCACTGCTGATCCACCCCGCGCTCGGAGACCTTCCGACCGTCCGACAGACGAAGCGAAGGTCGGACCATCGACTGGAACTTCAACATACTGTACCTCGTAAACGGGGATTTGCGCCGAGATCGGGCGACTGCGCTCTCTGGGGCATGGCAGCGCTGATTTGCCTTGACAACATAAATACCACTCGATTCGCACGTTACGAAGCGTGCTCGGGGCGATGGCAGAAAGCCAGCGACGGCGGCAGCCAGGCATATCGGACAGAGCCGCGGGGGGCGGAAGATGAAGTGCTACAACGCCAGTCACGGCGACAACCAGCTTGTGGACCAACGCGGGCGGCCACTGGGGCCCAGGCTCGAGCGGACATCAACGGAGCTCAGCAATCGTGGTCAACCGCTACGCAGCGATTACACAGGACACTAAACGGCGTACAGAGTGTAGTCTGCACAGCTCGAAGCTCAGCTCTCCCCAGTTGCGGTTGCCATGGAGCCTCGATCGCATTCGCGACCTGCGTACATGTGCATGTGTTAATACATGTATTGCCATGGGGTTCGCGACGAGCTGTGCCTCCGAACGAAGTCAGCCACCGCCACACTTACTCTGATCTGTCCGTCAAACGTTAGCTGTCCGTCCGGCGTTCATCGTTGAGAGGGGCTGTAGCTCGAGTACACGCTCAAGGGAAGGCCCAGCCAGACAAACGCGGTCGATCGCTCGCTACGTCAAGTCGCGTCCAGGATCCAGCGGCCAGAACGAGCGTCGGTGCCGGCGGAGCACTGAACCGGAGTCAAACATCCGCGCGCAGCACTAACGCGCCAGGCTCTCTTTCCCTAAACAGCCGCCACCATTGACAACGCACTCGTGCTCCAAAATGCCCGTCGCTTCGAGAGCAACAACCGCCGCCAGCCGAAGCAGCAGAACTCTGCAAAAAGTGCAACGGCGGGGCGCGGGCTCTTTCCTTGCACCGGTGCACAAAACGCATTCCCGGGGCGCCGCAAAGGGGGGACCATGACGGTCACCATCCGGAGTCATTCGAGATTTTCACTCTCCAACCCCATCACTCGTCCCGCGTAACACCGGAGCGAGAGATACAACCGCTCCAGTAGCTCTTCCGGTCATCGGAATCCTACTACACCCGCGCCCCCCACGACTTAGCGTCGTACAATCCTCCCAAGCTCCGCCTAAACAGCAGCTTCTCACCCCAACTCGTCGCTCGTCACTTGATGATCGCGAGTACTATTCCTTCATTTATTACCGACCACCCCATCCACAAGCAGCACCTCGCTATCCCGGACTCACCGTCCGCCTCTAGCTACCCTGTGCTCCCTCATATTCAGCACCTGCACTCGCCGCTGACCAAAACCCTGGCTCGCCCAGGCGGGGAGCCCGCCAAGCTTTTGCCCATGGCGTACGCTATGGCGGGCGGCCACTTCGACTCTGGCACGTCGAGCGACGACGATGAGAACGTGGACCGCAGCAACAGCTTCGCGCTCAGCAGCGGCCCCGCGGCCTCGCCGCCTCGGAGCTCTGAGGAGGGAGAAGTCGAAGCGGTTAGCGGCATCGCGGCCATGAGTCTTAGCTACATCATCAACGGAGAGATGAAGCAGGCCACTCAGGACGACGATGACAGCAGCAGCAGCACCGGCGGCAGCTCGCGAGGCGGCTTTGACCTCTCGTCCATGCTCAACACGGTGTGCGCCAAACCCGACTGCTACCGCACTATCCGTGGCCCGAACGGCACCTTCTGCAAGTACCACAAGCAGAGCCGCTTCTGTCGCGCCGAGGGCTGTGCCAAGAGCGCCAAGACGGGAGGCTTCTGCATCTCGCACGGAGGTGGCAAACGCTGCGCACACCCGGACTGCAACAAGAGTGCCAAGCAAGGCGGTCTCTGCATTTCGCACGGTGGTGGCAAGCGGTGCAGCGAGGCAGGCTGCACGAAGTCGGCGCTCGTGGGCGGGTTCTGCTCGGCCCACGGCGGCGGTCGTAAGTGTAAAATGCCCGAATGTACCAAGACAGCGCTTCTGGGAGGACTGTGCATTGCGCACGGCGGGGGAAAGCGCTGTCAGGTCGAAGGTTGCTCCAAGAGTGCTGTGGGAGGTACGTTGTGCGTCTCACACGGCGGCGGTAAGCGCTGCCAGGCCGAGGGTTGCAACAAAGGGGCCGTGCGGAACGGTGTGTGCATTCGCCACGGAGCGAAGCGCGACCAACCGTCGGTGACGCCTTGAGGAAACAAGGCTCCCGTGAGCCCCGAGGCCCGAGCCTCTATAGAGGATGACGAAATCGTAACGCGGTTGCCATCGGAAGTGGCCGCAATACATTTTGTTCACGTCCGTACATTTTTCATTTGAAATGCTGCGCCATTCTGCCTTGCATGCTTTGTAAAGGGTTGGATCTGTCGAACTTTAGGCGATGAGAAGCTGAAAAAGCTTTTGACAGATACTTTATCAACCCGCTTCAATTGCAACAAGCAATCTTGCAACAGGCAATTACATTTAATCCCTTAGAAAATAAATCAAACTGAGGAGCGCAAATTGCTGCTCTGGGCGCCTACTTCCTGGACACACTTCAATATGCAACTAGAGTTGCCCTTGCGATCATCAATTAGGCGGCGGTTCTACTAACTCTTAGCCAAACCGTTTGATGCGCACCTGTATCTGCTGCCGACAGAGGGGACAGTGCGAAAGGAAGTTGCCGCACTTTTGACACGTCTCGTGGCCGCATTGAAACACCGTGTCCTTCTTTCTCTCCTCGCAGATGGAGCACAGTAACGAGTCTTGAAGTCTTGCAAGCTCTTCCTCGGCTACCGACGTGCGATGCTGCAACGTCGGCCGTGTCGACTCGACAGAACCGAAGAGCGGAGCTGATGGTGATGTCGCTTGGCCGTATTGCATTGTTGTCGTTGCACTGGCCGCCTGTGCCTGTTGCGACTGTGGCTGGAAGACACCGTAATTGTGGCTGTGATGGACGTTCTCAAAAGGTTGCGGTGGCGGGAAAACGTCTACACGCGGAAAATCGGTTCGTACCCTGTACGGCCCGCGATCCAAGTAGTTCATCGCCTTGATTGTCCGATATTGATCAGGTATCTCCATCAACGCCTGGAGCGCAAATTGTGTTTCTTTCATCTGTGGATCGCTGAATTGCGAAGTGATTTTGTGATACTCTACGAACTGGAAATTGTCAAACTTCCTGTGCACGAGATAGTTGTCGAAATAGATCATCGATTCCCATGGACCATCACCCACGCCCACCATGACGATGCTCAGAGGAAAGTTACTGGCATACGTGATGGCGTCGATGGTCTCCTTTTCGTTCTTGCTGACGGCATGCGGTGGAATATCCACCGAGCGCGTGACCTGTCCATCTGCAATAATGACGAGGATATGATAATCCCCCGTGCGATTGACAATGTTGACGGCTTCGTTGATAATGGGCGCGAAGGAGGTGGGGCCTGCCATGACCACATTGCGCACGGCTTCTCTGTAGTGCGAGCGGATGTTCTCCAGTGGAAACCCAGCCTGGCCCTGCCCAGCAAAGGTAAACACCGCGCGGTCGCACGTCAACTCGTCCCCGAAGCCATACACCGGGATGATATTGTCCTCGTCTGCACAACACGCAGCAACACAGTCGTTAACAGCCCATTTAGTCCACAAATTCCACTGTTTGACGCACCAAAGTCCCGCAAGGTCCGTCCAATCGTCTCGATCACGTCCTCGTACGGATTGTGCGCGCTTGGGTCGTCGATATCGTGAAGACTGCGGCCTCCGAACGTGCGTTTGCCGCTCCACTCGTTGGACTTGGTGCCTGACATCACAACAATATTATTTACTTCAGCAATTATAAATTATACTTTACAATATTGTCGACCCACAGTCAATGCCAATAATGAGGTTGCAACTCTCAAGACCGCTGCTTCTCAGCGCCTGCGTCACTTGGGGCAGCGACGTGAACTGGTCCGGGATCATCTGTGTGAGCTCGGTGGAGTGGACGGGGATGGGGCGTGGACCTGTCTCCGTCCTGGAGCGCGACTGCCGTCGCTGCTGCTTGCTCGGCTCGTTGCCCATGCTGGCGTTATGCTGCGAGGGGAATCTGTAGAATGAGTACTGTACCGAAGAAGTTCTTCGGAGCCAACAAGATTTACCCTTGGTTTCTGTATGGTCAAAAACGTTCTGTTTTCTGATAACTGGGGGTACCAAAAATCCGAAATTAAGATTGTGGGTACATAGGGATATCTCGGTAGTCGAACAGCTTCAACGCTTTAACGTGTGTTTTGCTATAGTTCACAGGGAATACTTGTGTATGGAAGCCATGTTGTCTTGCTGCAACGCCTGAAATCGTCGATGTTTGCTTTAGGATTTCAAAAGTCCTGGACCAGGACTAAATCCCTGATCCCGGATCAATGCAGCAAACATTTTCAGTGGAGGCTCAGCAAGTGTTACGATGTCCACAATGGTTTCGCGATAGGATTCAGTAGGGACGGCAAGGCTTGCCGAAAGCGTCGAGGATAATATACAAAAGAACACGTCTAATTCTTACTCCAAAACAAATGCCAAGTACTACCGTAGTAATTGAACAACATTCGATGCAGTCAGATTGCCCTTAAACTCCTTTCATCTAAGTACTTTTGGTCTCTGAAATTTATTTCAGCCTTTTCCGCGCATATTTCATTTATGACTGTACAGTATGTTGGTACCCTCTTTACTATGATACACTGGGTACTTCAAAATCGTCTTTTTATGTAAAAATTGATATCCATATATACTTTTGAAAAACACACCTCTCGGTAAATTAAACCGTAGGATTGTCCGAAAATCTTATATATAATTGCACATAGCTGAGAGAATTTGATACATTATGAAAAGCAAGTACCTCCAGTAATGTATACCTGTAGTGGCCCATCTTCGTGCAACATGCGAGTGCAAGTAATTTAGCTCGTTATACATTTTACGGTTTTTTCAAGGGCTAAATGTGTTTTGTCGTTTATCCCTTTGGGTTTTCCATGTTGCTAAGATGGTAACGCCTAAAGAGAAGGTCGAATAGATATCTTATATGGTAACCCCAGAGCTAATACTCTTAGCGTTGCTCGAAGTTTCTAGTAAGCGCAAACAGAGGATCTCCGTACCCACTCTTGGCGTTGCTCGCTTTAGGCATCCTACGGAAGCGCAAGACCATGCGTGGGAGTCAAAGCGAGACACAGCCGCGCAATGTTGTCAGTCTCTGCCAACAGTTTTCATACAGCTTTCGGTAAATAAATATAAAATTATTAAAACGAGAATGGCAATCAAAAACGCTACAACGAACGCCACCAACGTGGATAAAAAACCTGGAACACAAAAGAGGTGGTGTGATAAGGCACGGTAACGGGCTGTTCACCAACGTAGGTTCGCTCTAGATATCATCCCAATCCTACTATTATCCAGCACTGTAGACAGCCAACATGGTAGTCGACTGCTGTGGGTAAACCTGCTTATCAACTAGCATGAAAGTACATAATAATAAGGGCATTATATCGATAATAAGTAGATGACCGCGGCATCTAAGTCGTAATTTTGCTGGTTCTAAATCGCGTACGTACGATTTACTTAAAGTAGGAGAAGTTACCACGTAATTCCTCAGCTGCGGGGATTTTCAGAGCTTCTTCGTGCGCAGCACGACTTTGTAGTATTAGGCAAAACTACATGTAGTAGTATCACAGAACTTAAACCTATTTAGTTCTTACTAAGCTGCAATACTCGAATGCATCAATGCAGTTCGATTACAAAGCGGGCGGTCATGCAATTATTAATAGCGTTAGTATAACCGTGACGTATTGGAGAGGTTGACGATGTCAGCTCCGCATTGCATCAAACGTTTCTCCGTGTCAAGCAGAAGCCCGTCTATTCGCACTCCAGTGTAACTTACCGGGACTCCATTGTAGCTCATTGCCACTCTTCGAGTTCTCCAAAAATATGTGAACATGCAGGAGTCAATCCCTCTCGATGGTGATTTCATCTCCATCTACAACATGCTCGCGGGGTCCATCGTATGAGTCAGTTGCTGCTGCGCCGCTGCGTTAGACTTGTGTTCGTGTTGTCGATACATCTGCTCTTCTGCAGCCTGCTGCTCCCGCAGCAGCTTCTTCTTCCGGTGCCGCTCCTTGCGCTCTTTGCGCTCGTCGAACACCTCGATCCCGACTAGTCCCAGCTCACAAAGTCCGATCACGATGGCGCTACGCAGCTTGGGGCCCGAATAAAGTGTCATCTTGAGCACCGATTTCAGCACGACAGCGTAGAAGATGGCGACGACCAACGAGGCCAGCATGAGGTTGTATTTGTAGTTGCGTGCCTTGCGCAGACGCTTGATCTTCCAGCAGAAGAGGAACTTGGCAAAGTAGACGAGGAACCAGGCGAAGCCGAAGGGTGTGGGGTAGAAGATGTAGATCCACTGCAGCAGCCGCTGGTTCTCGTCCAGCTCGCCCTGCGTGTACTTGCTTGCCACGAAACTCGCAGCGTGCGTCGTGCCGGCGCCTACGTCGAAGAAAGCCACGACCACGGCGAAGATGGCGAAGAACGTCAGCGACGCGTACAGCCACCGGTAGAAGCGCTTCTGATGCACGAATCCCCAGTAGCCGTCCGACACAGTCAGCATGTTGCGGATCCGGCGCCGCTTCCCCATGGTGGCTGGCGGCTTTAGCAATAACTCGTTGTCGTCTTGTAGTCAGCGCATGAAGACATTCATTTTACGAGGTACGGCTAAGTGCGTGTATAATTACGTAGAGGTCGGTAAGTGCGGAAATGTGACGTCACACAAGGATACCTTTGATGCGCATCATCTGGAGTCTCCATAATCGCTCCCTCCACGATTGGCTGCCATTATTCCTTCGTTGACCACCATTACGATGGCTGACCGCGTGCTCGAACTGCTAGCGCCCGTGCAGGCGGCGCTGGAAGCGTCTCCTCTGGCTGTGAAGGTATCGGCGGCCGTGGGCTGCCTGGTGCTGTCTCGCCTGGTGCTGCAGCTGCTGGGCTCGGTGTACACATTCTTCCTGCGCCCAGCCAAGAGCCTCAAGGGCTTCGGCCAGTGGGGTGTGGTCACGGGCGCCACGGACGGCATCGGCAAGGCGCTGGCCATGGAAATGGCGCGCAAGGGAATGAATGTGGTGCTGCTGAGCCGCACCCAAAGCCGCCTGGAGGCCGCGCGCGACGAGATCTTGGCCAAGTACCCTAAGGTGCAGGTGGAGATCCTGGCCGTGGACTTTAACCGCGTGGACGAGCCCAGCGTGCGTGAGGCGCTGCAGAAGAAGCTGGACCAGGTCAAGGACGTCGGCGTACTCTTCAACAACGTGGGCGTGTCGTACGACTTCCCCGAATTCTTCGACCAGCTCCCGGAGGACCGCGTCGACAGCCTCATCAAGCTCAACGTGGCTGCCACCACCGTCATGACCAAGCTGGTGCTGCCTGGCATGGCGCAGCGCAAGCGCGGTGTGATCGTCAACCTGAGCTCTGGCTCGGGCCGCATGATCGTGCCGCTGCTCAGCGAGTACTCCGCTACCAAGAAGTACGTGGAGCAGCTGACGCTATGTCTCGCCGCTGAGTACGCCGCCAAGAACGTGCACATCCAGTGCCACGTGCCCATGTTCGTGTCTACCAAGCTGGCTAAGATCCGCCACTCGAGCTTCATGGTGCCGTCGCCCGCGACGTACGCACGCGCGTCGGTGGCGCAGCTGGGCTACGATACGCTCATCTCGCCCTACTGGCCGCACGCGCTGCAGATCTGGCTCTACGAGAGCGCCCCCACGTGGCTGCTCGCTAAGGTATGTTTCTAGGATGGCAACAACGCCGCCGTTCTCGGATTAAGCTCGCTTTGATTGACGAACTCTACAATTGTGTTGTGCTCCAGGCCGCCATGATGACCCACCTGTCGCTGCGCAAGCGCGCGCTCAAGAAGCTTGAGGCAAAGAAGAACCAGTAAACTTAGCGACTAGCGAGCATGTGACTCGTCATCTCGTCATCTCGTCCCCACGTAAATGACGAGCACAGGTACATTGTAGTAGTAGCGGCAAAACTGCCGCCACCCCGACAATCAATGCTACGCTTGAAACGTTCGGCGTGTCGAACACTACACAGCACTCTACAGCCTTTGAAGATCTTTTCATCGACCTTGGTCACCAACGTATGCGTCCTGTTAGACCGCTCTGGCGTGATGAGCAGCGTTGGCCGCCTCGGCACGGGAGGTGGCACTGATTTCGTCGAGCTGCCCGCGTCGTCGTAGCTTCATCGTCCAGCGCTGTAGAACCGTGGACTACATGTATCAAGGGCGCCGATAGCAGTCGCTCGACCATGCCGCGTCGACATCCCGGGCGGTGTTGGGTAAAGCCTTCGGCAGAAATGGGTGGCTGGCGCCAGCGCCTTGGAGAGATCTGAAGGATCCCTTGTCGTCACGCTCATTCGAAACGCTTGGCACCACGGTCCATCTCGGCGGATCTGAATTTGGAATGAGCCACTGTGGCTCATTCTAAATAAGAATTCAGATTTGCACTGCAAATTGTTTTGTCTTGTGTTGCAGACAACAACTTGCTGTGTGTATCTCGGTCTCTGCAACACCAGCAAGCACGCACCCCAGAAGAGCCAGCAAGTTGAGCAGCAGCTCAAGCGCGCGCAAGAGAGAAGCTCGGTGGCGACCATTTTGTGTGCCGATTTTCCAGTGCGATTGAGCCGGCTCACCGACAACGAAGGCACAATTGGCAACTAAAAAAAGTTTTCCTAGCAATTGGCAATTGCCAGTTTTTCTTCTCTGCGAAGGGCAAAAAAGATCTTGGCCGCTGCGACGTTAGAAGCTCAGATAGATAGGCATCCAGCGGTGCGATAAATACACGTGGTGGCCGTCAGCTGACTCCGGCGTTTGGTGTTTGGTGGATACGAACACCGCGGCAAATTTATTCAGCTGCGCCACCTGACCGCCGGGCTCTCTTCAGCTAGACTGTCCGCCCCAGAAGGCATCAGTACATGTAAATGCAGACCCTAGAGCCTTGTCACCATGCGTAGTAAGAAGCACCAGGTGGTAGCATTTCATGCGGCGGCCGTGATCCTAAAAAAATGCATTTCAAGCTCTACCCGCGCTATTCCGACCTTCGCACGCGATTTCAAATCTCTAAACCTGTCTGCATTTTATAATAGGTACTGCATTCCGCTGGATTACTCTGCTTCGACTTGGTCTAAGTAATATTTAATTGATCTTTGTTCCTTCGGAAATGCATCCCCTCTTACAATCGATGTCATCTGCCAAATGTGGTACCGCTGCTACCCCCCACGACTTCCGCACGCATGTGAAATTCAGCGGTGTCTTTTCTGCCGCGAGCCTCAACGTTGCCAACTCTCGTTCATAGTTGCTTTTCCGTATTCGTGCGCAAGTTGCTCACATTTAGCTCGCCGAGGACTGCGCCACAGAAAGATAACAATGGGCCTGGAGGATCTAAGTGTGTTGCCCGCGAACCCTGCGGCCGAGCGCGTCGTGGACGCAAAGGCCGTCGCGCCCGCCGCCTCTCCATCCGCCGCGGCACCTATCGAGTCCGAGGCCGCCGCGCTGCGTCGTCGCACATCAATCCCCAGCACATTCTCGTTCGGCGGCGTGGATCACGCCATCCCGACGGCCGACGTGGGCCAGCGCCGCTGGCGCAGCTTCGACGCTGCCGTCTCCGACGACTCGGTCGCGTCCTCGGCGCTTGACCAGCTCACGCGCCGCATCCAGCAGGAGTCCCAACACGTGCTCAAGCGCAAGGCCCGCCTGTCCAAGCGCCGCGAGCTCCTGCGCAGCGTGAAAGGCTGGCTCAGCTCTAGCCGTCGCGACCAGGTCGCACTACTGCAGATGCAGCTTGTGGCCGAAGTGGCCACGGGCAACCGCTCGCTGGCCGTGCTCAGCGACATGCGTACGCTGCTCGCACTGGACGAGGCCGACGACCTGGCCAGTGGATCGCAGCGCCATCGAGGCAGCTTCGCTGCCAGCCAGACGCTGCTAGACGGCATCGAACAGTCGGACCGCGCGCTGGCCGAGGACTGGCTGAGACAGGTGCTGCAGCTACAGGCCAGTTATTTGGGCAAGCTCATGGAGCTGCACGGCCAGAAGAGCCTGCAGCCTAGTGGCGTGACGCTCCAGCAACTGCTGGAACAGGTGAACAGTGTGACCTCCGCTAAGGACGAGCCTACGGCCGCGCTCGTGCGTTTTGAGAAGCTGCTGAGCCGTCAGAAACTGCTCAAACCTGAGCTCAAGAAGGCGCTAGACAAGCTCTGCTTGGACACCATGCGCTCCTTCACACGCGCGAGCAGCCAGCCTGGCCCCAAGACGGTTTTCGAAGACAGAGAACCGCGCGACGTCATGCAGTCGCTGGTCCAGGAAATTGTGAGTGCAGTGGCCACCGAGGCCAAGCTGGACAAGAAGCAACTTCCTGCTCTGCGCGTGTTTGTGGAGCACATGGTGTTCAGCCGCCTCGCCTGCGCGTGCTACCGTGGCACCGCAGCCGACCTGGACGAGCTCAATGCCTCGTGGCGCGAACACGCAGCCAAGATGCGTGTATTGAGCCTCGAAGAAGTCGGTGTGCCAGTGCAAATCCCCGAGGAGGCCAAGCAGCAGGAGATCTTCAGCGAGTCCATCGCTGCGTTCAACCAGATCCCACACTTGGTGCCGTCCAGTGTGCTATCTTCCTTTATGCGTGCTGTGTGCACGCTGTACCGCGAGGCCAAGGACGGACTTGGCCTGGACAGCAGCTGTATCTCGGCCGACGTGCTCCTGCCTCTGCTGGTGTACGTGCTGAGCCGCTGCGAGCTGCAGCACCTGCACTCGCAGGTGTATCTGATGGAGCAGTACGCCATCGATGAGTCCCAGGACGGATCCGAGGCCGCCTATTACCTGGCGTGCCTGCAGGCTGCCATGGGCTACATCATGGGCAACTGCTCGATGGACGAGGCCGAGAGCCAGTGAGTGACGTGAAAACCTATCTGTGTGGTGATTCATGGTCGTGAACAGTACGACGGAGGCTTTCTCCGTCGAAACAAGATATTATTTATCCTATTATATAACAATACAAGCGAGTCTTTTATCGACAACGCGTGTGTGCTGTGTGTGCTTGCGTGACTCGCGAGTGTGTGTTGTGTTCTAAAGGTAAAATTGCGCATCCGTGGGGCAAGTTACTGCAAAGAATCGATCCAATGCCGCACATTAGCGATCGAGTTTTCAAGATCTGGAGAATAAGAAGCACCGTTAGTACCAGAAAAAAACATGAACGGAACAGACTTGAACTTACTGACGGCTCCGCAGCGCTGTAACCAAGGTGCTTCAAGCAGAGTGTCGGCTGAAGCGCGATCGAGCGGACTTTTTTGCAGACATTGGTGCAGGAAGTCGCAGAAGTCCTGTGAGAAATACTGTGGCGATAGAGCCGGTGGCGGCGCTTCTAGCACGCTCTGCAGCATATCGATACACGACTTGTGCTTCGGGTACGGATACACGCCCGTGGCGGCCTCCATGAGCACGAGACCGAGACTCCAGATATCCGAGCTGTAGCTGTACTGCGTGTGCTGTATACGCTCGGGCGACATGTAGCGGAAAGTGCCTACAAATGTCCCGCACATGGCTGCAATAAACAAACGTAAGAGACGACAATTGGTAAAGAATATGAATTCTGTGGTTCAAGACGTACCGATGGAGTTGCCGAGCTCCGAGGCGATGCCAAAGTCCGAGAGTTTGACTTGGCCCTGGCTATTGAGTAAGATATTGGGCGGCTTGATATCGCGGTGGACGCGTTTGTTGGTCTTAAGATACGACAGCGCGTGGAGGATCTGGAAGGCCACACTGGCCAGGACGTGCTCTGGAATTGTACCGAGCTGGTGAATAACGTTCTCCAACGAGCCGCCGTCCATGTACTCGAGAGCGAGCACCACGGCTCCGTCACGGAGGAAAGCACCAAAGAAAGTCACGAGACACGGACATTTCGCGTCGAACAGCGCGTTGATCTCGCGTATAATCTGTTCTCGTTTGGTCTTGTCGTACATGTTGATCATCTTGAGCGCTAACGGCGTGTTGGTCGGTCGGTGACGCGAGATCAGCACGCAGCCGCTGGCGCCTCGACCGATCACCTGTCCGCCCCATTCCAGTTCTTCCGGCACGACACTGAAGGCCCGACCTGTTCCTTTTCGGACGACCCCTGTGGATGTGATAGCGTATTTGCCCTTGACGTAGGCACCGGCACCGGCGATGAAGGAGTTCTCGAGGTTGTTCATCGATGGGCGAAGCAAGACTGAGAAGGCAGTGAGGTGCGGATGGAGGGGGCGATCGAGATCTGGTAGCGTCTCTTCCGGTGCCGGCCAGCGATCAAAGCTGTTCCGGGGGTCGTCTCAGAAGCACTCACCTTCCTTCAAACGCTCAAGCTGGCTGCCTCGAGTGCTGTACGCGTGCTCTACTGGCCCCTTCGACGTTGACAGACGTTTCGTCGCCACGCAGGAGAAGATCCAAGAAGCGTTCAAGTCCGAGCAAGAGACCATTGCATAATAATAACGCGACATCTGAATAATGCCAGTGATGGCCGTTGAACACGGTTGAGGGCGAACCATTGCGTGAAAACAAGATGATCAACCAGCTGAAGCTAACGTAGCAAGTGCAGTTTCATTGTAAGCAGCCATTGCGCTGTCAGCGTGCTCCCGTCGCTCTCTGAACTACAAGGACAGACGAAATCGATGCCTGTCATGACGAATGCAGCGAGCCCACGCTGAACCTGTGCCTTTAGCTTTTGCCAGGAGAATTGACAATTGAAGTTAAACGTGCCATGCCGATATCTTTAGGAGCCTCGTCTTCATGGTCTGATGACAGGTATCCGATATCTTTAGGATCCTGATGCATGTACACCGTTCCAACATTGGAGCATTGTTTATTTGCCCGGCTACAAGCCACCCCCGTATCCAGACCTCCGGAATCAAGATGCGCGTGCTCCAAATTACCGGATTGGTGCTGCTTTGGGTATGGACCGGGGTTCAAGTCGCGACGGCCGCGTCGTGCTCCGACCAGGTGTCTTCCGGCGACAAGAGCGTCGGCATTTCAGGAGAAGATGCCCCGACTTGCCCCTCGGGCGGCGGCGTGGGGTGCTTTGAAAGTACCCCCTGCCGCTTCTGCATGGCGTTCAGCACACCGCAGAGCTCGCACTTGGCCGCGTGCACGACGACGACGACAACAGCTTCGAGTACTTCAGTATATCCGACGGTGACACCTTCGGTAGCTCCAACTGTGGCTCCAACATCGACGATTAGCGATGACGACTGCACTGAAGCCCTCACGGTTGCGTGATTCGAGTCCATGCACCTGCACTTTCACTATTTTATGAGCTTTTGAGGCCGCTAGCGCAGACTAACAAGTAAAATGATGTTCACTCATTCGATTATCCAAAGCGTTCACGTTGCACAAAAACCAAATGGCTACATTTTGAGGGAGTGATGGTCGTCCTGCCATCCGAGACGACGCAAAATAATGCAAACCCACCCGACGCCCACAGCGCCGCTCTTGTCTTGCATTGAGCAGGCGTTGCGTACGTATTTCTCTGGCGAAGCGTCCGTTCAGGATGCGGAAGACCCCGTCCAATTCCGTGCTCAGATGCTGCTTCACGACAGTGACGAAAGCGCTGGCTCCGAACACGACGATGGTCAAGTGGCAACATCCGTGACAGCCGATAAAGTCCTGGCGGGAGTGTCAGGAGAATCATACACGGCTCAGTTGGCAGTGATTCTCCACGCGTGGCATTCGACCGGCACGAATCCGCTCCGATTATTGTCAACCGCCACAGACGAAGCCTCAATCGAAGGTGTGACTCCCGAGTTCTCAAGCCGACTGAGAGTTCTAGAACTCTCAATAGACGTCATCCACTCGTTTATCGATGCGGTCGAAGGTGATGCAGATGAGGAAGTCCTAGCAGCAACAACGACACTTGTAGACGGATTAGGCGGCGCGCGTGGACTTCTGACCTTGTTGGGGTTCCAGCAAACCGTGGGAAGTCGCACTTTGGCACCGCTCACGCTTCGTCAATGTCTTGCAGCGTTTGCCCAACGCCACACTCCTGGTGAACAGCTCACGGTTGGCGCACGGGCGTTTAGCAAGCATTGCGCCAGAAGTTCGAGTGGTTGGTGGGGTGAGCTGAAGGGGAGCGATGCAGCCAAGAACCTGCGGGCTGAGACCAAAGTCCGTGAGCTACTAGCTACTGCTACATGGAAGAACATCCATAGTCTCCCGCACACCCATGCGACGATGGAAATCCGCAACGTGTTGGGGTACGGGGCTCGGTGGGATGCAGAGACCCGAAACTTTAGAGGGTTTCTCGAGCCGCCAATGCTCAATGGCCATGAGATCAAGTGGCGACACTAAACCAAGTGGAGGCGGAATGAGCGAGGAAACATTGCAGTTCGCAGACGTTGTAGCCGTTGTAGGTTGCGACGACACGGGTCGTTTCGCGAGTAGCTATTGAAAATACCAACTTGACACAGAGGTCTCTTTCATTCTTGCAGCGAGTAACATGACACATACTTGGCGTGACATCAAGCGGAGAATGTGCTTGATGCTGGGATCCGTTTGCGATGCAGTAGTTTCGAGCTGTCATCGTTATCCTTCCGCACTGAAGCCGCCTCGTCGTCTCTTGGTGGAGTTGCGGTTGCAGTTCATTCGCCAATTGGCAGACTGCTTCCTACTCGACCGATTCCGGAAAGCTCCAGTCGTTTACCAGCCGAGTATCTCGATGCGAGCTGTTCAACTTTCGTGCGTCTTCTTGATGCTTGCTGCGCTTAATGCAGGGACCAACACAGTAGCAGCTTCTTCGTGCGCTGACAAGGTGTCAACTGGCGACCAGAGCATTGGGATTAGCGCAGTGGCAGACGCTTCCTGCACTGCCGGCGGCTTGGGCTGCTTCCCGTACGGAGATCAATGCCGATTCTGCAGGGAGTCGGAATCCAGCCAGGCCACGCACCTGGAGCTGTGCTCTGATATCCAAGTCTCGATGTCTTCAGCAACTGAATCCACTCAAAAGACAGAGTCTCCGCCGTCGAAGACTACAGCCCCCGTGGAATCGACAGTTGATTGTCTATCGCTCGTCTCGGTTGGCGACCAAGGAGTCGGAATTTCAGCTGTGGCAGCTACGAATCCTACGTGTGCTGCCAACGGCTTGGGCTGCTTCCGGAGCGGACAGTGTCGGTTCTGCCAGTCGAGAGCTACCACGCAGAGTGCCCCCTTCTTGAAGTGCTCTAGCCTTGGCGGGACAAGTACGACACCGACAAGTTCGCCGACATCCGCCCCGGTGAACTCCCCGTCACCCACCGCAGCGTCAACTAGCACTACCTGCTCGTCCGTTGTGTCACGATCTGGACTAGAAGGCATTTCGTACGTGTCTGAAAGCCGCTGCAACGTCGCTTCTCCGACGCTTCTGGGCTGCTCGGCTCGGACTTCATGCCGTCTGTGCCGCAACTACAAGAACGAAGCCAACCAGTACCTCATTAGCTGCAAAGTATTGAGAGATCAAGGAGCTACTGAAAGCGCGGCGGCAAATTCTTCATCCTCCGGGACCGACGAAACGGAATCGGTAGCTTCGGACGCGCCAAAAGAGGTTCAGAGCTCCGGGAGTCTCACTGTGATGACGAATACGTCTGGTGTTACGCCGGCGTCCATCAGCGCCCCAATTGGGGCTGTTGCTGCGGTTGTAGCGCTGATTGTGGTGGCTATGATGAGCGTCATTTACGTTAAGGGCCGCCGTGACTCCTATGACGAGCCCACGACCCCGCAAGATTGTCCAGATGGAGATCTGTTGACCCCTAATGGTAGCAATGGCTACACGCCGCGTGAAGGTTCGCTAGTGTTGGTCGAGAGTCAGTCGTCGATTGCCACTCTTTGAGATGCTAGTAGCGTGCTCGACTGCATCCTGATGCCATAGAGGGAGCTTGTAGTCGTGAATAACTCACATGTGCTTCGATCACTCCGTCAAAGAGTACTACTTAAATATCAATTGCTATTCATCTCCATTTGTGGCGACCATTCCTTTTCGCAACGTTTTCTTACATATTATTTCCGTTTCTTGCCAATTGCTTGGCAATTTGACAGTATTACACGTCGCACAAGCCAGTTTTCGCGAAGCTTCTCAGCACCCACTATTTTTGCTGCAGCTCGTTCGCAAGATAATGCGAAATTCATAACCGCCTTCACATTTTTAGTGTCGATGTACTCCATTTTGCTGTTCGCGAAGAGACACATCTGATAACTTTGAGTCTGCGAATTGTTGCCGTCTTTTACACCGCTTTGTTTGCTCTTGTCTGGATGGGAGTGAATGCAGAACAACTTCGTGTGCGGCTCTCGTTTCAGTCGGCGATCAAGCCGTCGGAATCTCAGCAATTAAAGATGCTTCGTGCAAGAATGGCGGCGTAGGATGCTTCTCGGATGGTAATTGTCGGTACTGTCAGAAGTCGTAGCGTGGCATCAAGTACCCCGACAATCGCACCTCCAATATCACCCAAGCACCGACACCTCCAACTGCAATTCCTACTACTGCAGACTGCACTGGCAAGATCGAGCCTTACTGGGATTTCTTTTGTGACTGACAGAACGTGCAGCGTTGCTCACCCAGCGCCTATCGGCTGTGTTGCACTCACGAACTGCAGACTGTGTCGAGCCACCAAGAACAAAGACAACCAGTTCCTTATCAACTGTGCTGTAATTCAAGAGACAAACCCAGGATCTGCTCGACGATTATGCACAGCTGACAACGCTGAGGACCCAATGCCGAGGAATTTCACTACCATTGCATTGAGCTGTGTGGGAGGCATGGCACTCGTGGTGGCCATTATTGGCCTTGCACATTCCAAGTTCTGCCGCCGAGATAACACTGTGCTGTTGATGAGATTGGCTTAGCACTCGACAGCAAAAACGGCAACTTGAAGGAAAAAGACAATGGGGTAGTTTCTTGATTTCCTGCAAACCAAAAACAGGCTTGGCAAACGCTTCGTGGAAAAATGAATTTGGAACTCCTTGTGTAGACTGCAGCTTAGACGAGAGCTACTACAGTCATGACGATCAATGCTAATGGCACGCGTAATGGCATCGGACGAGACCTCATTCTATCCGAGCCTTTGTCCAAGGTCGAGCTAGCAGTAGTGTCATCACTGCTGAGCATGCCAATGGCAGAGTTGCTGCTAACAGAGCCATTGCTAGACACTGGGTCATACTCAATGGTGTAATCTTCGCCGCTTGAGCCGATGGAGTGAGATTCGCTGTTGGAACCTCTAACGCTTTTCGACATATCGATCGATGACTCACCACTCCATCCAGTAGAGTTTGGGCCCCCAGCACTACCATAATCCGAAGTGGACGATTCTGTGGTCGACGGAGATGTAGACTCGGGTAGTTGCGGGCTCTCTGCCAAAAATTATTTAGTACGCGATGTGTATGAGGAAACGCGAAATCTCACCGGTTTTGAATCGATCTCGAAATTGTTGCGCCTCAGAGAGCCCCAAACCGCCACTTGCTGCTTGAGTCGAAGAGGGTAACACCTGAGCGTGTGCACTGCCCGTCGCTAAAACAAGGAGAAGCGAGATGAAGAGCTTCATCTTGGGCCTCATCAAGAAATGGGATCAGCCATCTGACCCCTTTTGCCGAGAGACGTTTGACGTTGTGGAAGCTACGTTATTTTTCAGCGAAAGGAACAAAAATGCAACGCAAAATGCAGCAGTTTAGTAGAAAACTACCAAGGCAACCTCAATCAGCAGTGCAGATATGACAGGGTTAGCACGAACACCCGAGTTGGTCTTCGAACTGCTTGCTTGGCTGCCACTATCACTTCTGACTTCATTGGGGATTTCTTCCGATGACGAGCCGAACTCGACGCTGCCGCCACTATTGTCTCCAACACTTGCATCCCCAAAACTGCCTGAGCTCGACGTCCGGGTGTCAATACTGTCGTTGAAGGCAGAACCAGCAGTCTCCGAGTAGCTTCCTGCAGTTGACGACTTGGCTTCTTGCTGTCCGCTGCTGGTCGCATCACTAGCTTCTTGACGACTTGAATCGAGCGTAACACCAGACGTAGAGTCCTGGAAAGTTGGCTGCGGTGTCAACGAGGGTGGCTCAGTTGTTGGCGATGTTGTTGTGGGGTTTTCAGCTAGAGTCAAAGCACTACCAGCGTCGTCGGAAGGTGCTGGTTCTGTAGATGTGGTTGTCCCTGGGCTGGCCGTATCTCCTCCTACCGCTCGAAATGTTGGTTCTGGCGTTCCTGGTACAGCGGTAGATGGTTCTCTGTTCGTACTCGGCGTATCGGTAATTGCAACAGGAGCCGCCGTAGTAGTGATGACGATGGGGATGTCTGTCGATGGGGGCATCGTCACACCAGGAGGCGATAACGCCGGAGAACCAGTGCCGGTAGGAGCTGAATTAACCGAATCGCCGGTCGCCGGACGAAATGTTGGTTCAGGTGTTCTTGGAGAAGAGCTTTCGGGAGTAGAAGCGCTACTTGAATCAGTGGGCAACGAATTTGGGGTCTCAGAAGATGCTGGCAAATTGTCATTGTTTGGGTCGACGGGCGATGTCGTTGGGCTAGCAGTACCACCTGTCTCCAAGCGAAATGTTGGCGATGGAGCGGTAGGTGGCGGTGTTGACCCGTCACTGCTGCTTGGTGGCGAAGAGCTGATCCCATCGATAGGCGTGGACACCGGATCCGGCGAAGGTGTAGTTACATCGGCAGGGAGCGGCACTGGAACTTCAGGTGACGCGACGCCGACAGAATCGGCCGGCGGTGGTGTAGTTGCATCGGTCGGTGGCGGCAAAGGAGCTTCAGACGACACCGGATCGGCTGGCGGTGGAGCAGGAGCATCCGTAGACGTCGTTGTCGCTGGGCTAGCAGTACCACCTGTCTCCAAGCGAAATGTTGGCGATGGAGCGGTAGGTGGCGTTTGACCCGTCACTGCTGCTTGGTGGCGAAGAGCTGATCCCATCGATAGGCGTGGACACCGGATCCGGCGAAGGTGTAGTTACATCGGCAGGGAGCGGCACTGGAACTTCAGGTGACGCGACGCCGACAGAATCGGCCGGCGTGGTGTAGTTGCATCGGTCGGTGGCGGCAAAGGAGCTTCAGACGACACCAGATCGGCTGGCGGTGGAGCAGGAGCATCCGTAGACGTCGTTGTCGCTGGGCTAGCAGTACCACCTGTCTCCAAGCGAAATGTTGGCGATGGAGCGGTAGGTGGCGGTGTTGACCCGTCACTGCTGCTTGGTGGCGAAGAGCTGATCCCATCGATAGGCGTGGACACCGGATCCGGCGAAGGTGTAGTTACATCGGCAGGGAGCGGCACTGGAACTTCAGGTGACGCGACGCCGACAGAATCGGCCGGCGGTGGTGTAGTTGCATCGGTCGGTGGCGGCAAAGGAGCTTCAGACGACACCGGATCGGCTGGCGGTGGAGCAGGAGCATCCGTAGACGTCGTTGTCGCTGGGCTAGCAGTACCACCTGTCTCCAAGCGAAATGTTGGCGATGGAGCGGTAGGTGGCGGTGTTGACCCGTCACTGCTGCTTGGTGGCGAAGAGCTGATCCCATCGATAGGCGTGGACACCGGATCCGGCGAAGGTGTAGTTACATCGGCAGGGAGCGGCACTGGAACTTCAGGTGACGCGACGCCGACAGAATCGGCCGGCGGTGGTGTAGTTGCATCGGTCGGTGGCGGCAAAGGAGCTTCAGACGACACCGGATCGGCTGGCGGTGGAGCAGGAGCATCCGTAGACGTCGTTGTCGCTGGGCTAGCAGTACCACCTGTCTCCAAGCGAAATGTTGGCGATGGAGCGGTAGGTGGCGGTGTTGACCCGTCACTGCTGCTTGGTGGCGAAGAGCTGATCCCATCGATAGGCGTGGACACCGGATCCGGCGAAGGTGTAGTTACATCGGCAGGGAGCGGCACTGGAACTTCAGGTGACGCGACGCCGACAGAATCGGCCGGCGGTGGTGTAGTTGCATCGGTCGGTGGCGGCAAAGGAGCTTCAGACGACACCGGATCGGCTGGCGGTGGAGCAGGAGCATCCGTAGACGTCGTTGTCGCTGGGCTAGCAGTACCACCTGTCTCCAAGCGAAATGTTGGCGATGGAGCGGTAGGTGGCGGTGTTGACCTGTCACTGCTGCTTGGTAGCGAAGAGCTGGTGGGTGTGGAATCGCTGATGTTAGGAATTTCTTCGTTTTCGGTCGAGGTCAAATCCGAATGGGATGTTGGGTTCTCTGTTTCAGTCAAGGAATTCTCTGCTGATGCTGACCCCGACTGGGCTGATACGATCCCGAGCACAACGGTCACTAAGAAAACAGTGAAGAACAAACGCGTCATGTTGGTGGCCTGGTAAATTCGCAAATGCCTCCACGTCGGATTTCTTCTACGCTAACGTAGAAATTGGCTACACAGTCCAGATGAGCAGCCGCATAATCCTCTCCAGTCGTGTCCGTTGAGCGGTGCTCAAATTTATCGGCGGGTCGATAGTTCAACGGAGATTTTCAGTATTTCCATCTCGGCATCGAAGTTCATGGACATTGGGGACATTCAGGCTCTCATGAATTAGTTTATTGCATTAGTTTCGGGAAAGCTTGAGTCTTGAATGTGTGTATGTGTGGGGATGAGTTTTCGCTTTCAACTTTCGATTCCTGAAGATAAAAACCTGCTCGAGCCCGCAAACGCAAAAAAATAAATCGAATTTGCTGGTATCTTTATCGGCCAACGATTCATTATTAGCCAATACATGTAGAAGTCGGAAGCGCATTGGATAACTAAAAAACATAGTTTTGGCGAGGAACATTACTGTCATTTACAGTTAGTCGTCTAGCAAAAGAGCTTGGTACAAGTCTTGCCTTAGGAGTCATGAGCTGGAGGCTGCAGCTTAGTTGTGTTACCTCACCTGCCTTCAAACGTTCTCAAAATTGTTGTTAGATATACGCAAGAAAATATTTCAGTATTGGGTAAATCTAGTGTCTACGTGGGCGGCTTATACTACATGTAGTAGAACTGCGCAAGCGTTGACTATCAGAATCGACAACGCAGACGCCACACAGCCGGCAGCACGAGAACCCGCGTTATTGTCGGATGCACTTGATTGGTCGCCACCTTCGCTTCCGATTTCACTGGAGCTTTCTCCCGAGGAAGAACTGCGCTCAATGCTGTCACCGTTGCTAATGCTATGCACATTGCCCAAGCTACCCGAGTTCGAATTGCGGGAATCGATCGCTCCGTTCAGAGCAATATCGTTGAGCGAGCCGACACCATTCTTCACATCATTGCTACTGCCAGAACTTTTGACGGTTGAGCTGCTGATCACATCCCTAAAAGTGCCTTCGGAAGTGCTGGAGGGTCTCGCAGTCGCTGTTTTCTTCGGTGCAGATCCAGTAGAAGCTGACGAGTCGAGTGTATTTTCATGGCTTGACCCACCTGGTGTGTTGCTTTTAGTCGCAGCAGAGTCTCCGTTTGGACTCGGATCAGCCAAAGGGGATAATGCCTCCTCCACAGGTGTATCGCCGTCTTTCATGGTCGAGACACTAATTGAATTCGAAGTAGGGTCAGTTGTTGGAGTACTAGGTGTGCCACCGGTTGTCGGCCGTGCTGGTTTAGTGAGCGGTGGTGTCGGAGGCGGAGTCGCTGGGGTATTCGTCCTACGAATTATCACCACTTGAAAAGTTTCAGGAACAGCACTGGGGGGCTCCGTTGGGGCAGGAAATGCTGGTATGGAGCCGTCGTTGCTGCTGGATATAGCTGACCCGGTACTACCGATGCGTTCAATGGGGTTTGTCGTTGTATTCGTAGTCTCTGGGGGGTCCTCGCTCTCACACGAGATAACCCCGATTAGGACGGCGAGTACGAATATCGCGACGAGTTTCAGCTTCATCTCGGGGCAGCAAATTGGGAAATGACCTCTACGCCGTAGACTACGGGCTGTGGACGGGCTTCTAAACTGGATGCAGCAGTTGGCGGACTACCTGTGGTTCGGCAAAGTAGTAGCACCGTTGGTGGTACTTCGACGAACATATCACAAAAAGAACTTTTTCTGCGGTGCTTTGGTGAATGAAGTTCAATCGAACAAGATGACATGATAGTTATGTACTTTACCGAAGGAGAATTACAATGTGGCCAAACGTAACGAGTTAAAACACTGTCATGTACTGTAGGGAGTGTGAGGGCCAGATTGGTAAATTTGACCGGAATCCACAATACTTCTTGAACGATTAACCGCGCGAAAGTGTCGAAACAGCGCAGTACCTGATGCATTTCTCTGCAGCGATGGCTTTGAAATCACCGTTAAGAAATGCGCGGAGATTCCTTTTTTTTTAAAATAATCTCTCGTGCATTAAAAAAAGCTGGTAATAAGAGAACTAATACACTACTTCTCTGTCCCACCAATTTATAAGGATTTTGTGTTTTTGTGTACCACACGAAAATGTTACAACGATCCCATTGGCGGATATAATGCGGTTACCGATGATTTGATATTTTCCTGTGATTTGACGCATTTCGACTTAACAGGCAATAAAACCTCATCTAATCGAGCACCTATTAGCGAGTGCTACATACGTCTACAGTGATTACGCTGATGTGTAAGTGGTCACCACATTGGAGTAAGTATCCGGTAAAACGCTTTTGTAATTTCGCTAATTTACACATGAATTACGACAAAAAAACTTATTCCTTCCAAATATGCGTCCACGTTCGCGGCGTTATTTACTTGCTGGTCTCTGTTATGAAGCTACAAAAAATATAGCGAATACCACGCCAATACAAGCTTTCGAATAAGGGTACTTCAGGTTTTAGCGTGTTCGTGGAGGTAGTGCTAAGTTCTAAAAACCAAAATCCCTATAAATTGGTGGGACAGAGAAGTACATGACTTACAGAGCTACATATATTGGAATCGACAGCTCAGGTGCAGCAACGTTAACAGCCTGAATTGGACCTTTGATCCATTGTCGTGAGAGCAAAGTCTCAGTTGAGTCGTCAAGTATCACCTTTCCGCTGCAGCAGGGAGTTCCTGGTCTGGTTGAACTTACGGCATCGGGGTGTTGAGCAGGCCCTGGGCGACCGACTGGGCCTTTTCGTGGCCGCAGAGTAGCTCCACGAGCTTGACGCCCATGGCCATGGCAGTGCCCGGGCCCTGACTGGTCACACACTTGCCGTTCACCACGACGTTCTCAAGCTTGAAGTCCACGCCTGTCATCTTGGGCTCGAAACTTGGGTAGCTAGTAGCCGCACCGGGGGGCAGGAGGCCGTGCGTGTGCAGCACGATGGCCGGAGCGGCGCAAATGGCGCCGTACAGTTTCCCATCCTCTTTTTGCTTCTGCAGCAGTGCCTCTACCTCCTTCGAGTCGCGAAGATGCTCGGCGCCTGGCATGCCCTGCAGTGTAGTAAAAATACAATACATCTTTAGAAACTTATGACAACTCAAATGGTAATTCAAGAAATTGATGTACCCCAGGGATCACGATGAGGTCGAAGCTTTTGCCGGCGCAGGCCTCGATGGCCACGTCGCCCTGTACCTTGACGCCGCGCGACATGGTCACGATTTTGTCCGGCTTATCACCGACAGTGGCAAGTGTCACCTGGACACCGCCGCGTGTGAGCACGTCAGCAAGAGTGATGGCCTCGATCTCTTCCGAGCCGTCGGCCTGGTGAGTAGCATTTTTTTTCCCAGTTAGTACCTAAAGAGCGACCGGGAGAATGACATTATTTGTTGCCGGACGTACGATGGGGATCAGAGCAGTGGTCATTCTGGTGGAGAGTTGGCGGGCGCTGGTGCGGGGGTGAAGCTGCTGCGCGAAACGAGTGAGCCGTCGCATACACCAGGTGAAAATTCGAATATGAAAATGGTGACGTAAAGATACAATTTAATTTTTTTAGCCAATCATCAGAGTATTGACATGATGGAAGCATACAACATATTATGTGACTTCATTGCGTTGGTTAGGAGAACGAGAAGTGTTGCGCGCTGGCTACGTCGTCCATGGCCTGAGAAGACATGCTTGACTATCACTCTATCGTCAACTTCAGCTTACACGTCGATCGAGAACGCCAATATTGCGACTTGTTCTCATCTTTGAGCACCTCGCTGCACTGCAAGAATGCCAACCAGAAAACTTGCGTACATACCTGTATCTCAAGCTAACAACGCCTCTAGCCGATCTGGCTACAAGCAATTCCACGAAGGCTAGTTCATCTCGTAGCCTTTAGCAATCATCGCTAGCCACATCGTCTAGCGATGCATCCAACCGTGACCCGAAACCCATTGGGTACACGGATATTGTAGCCAATACTGGCGACGTCTAATTTTCAGGCCAAGTTGCTTTCACCGAAGCGACTAGCGATTATTGCTGTCGCCATCGTCCTTGTGCTTGGCCAGCTTGGCCAGCAGCAGCGTCACCAGCTCGTCCACGACCTTGGAGCTGCGAAACTTCGTCTCGACGCTATGTTGCTCATCAACTCGACTAAAGTTGGCGCTGGTAATCATAGCGTGGTAGTTCAACACGACCACAGACGCGCCAGCAACGCCAACACCATCCAGCGCTTGGTGTGCGAGGGCCGCGACCTTGGCGGAAGACGCTGTGGCGTCATACGGATACTCTCAATACTTGACAGCTCGTTGGAGAACGTCACAGTGAAGCGTTGATGCAAGTGTCATACTCATGGGCCCTACCCCCGCGATCCGACCCACACTCGCTCCTCAATGGCTCCAGCGCCTGCGCCTCCGCCGCCACGCCAAAATCTACCAGGGTGACGAGGACCGCAGCGAGCTCCACATCGTCTTCAGTATGAGCTGCAACCAAGGCTGACGCGTGCTGCCGCAGACCATCCTACAGTACTCGGCCGTTGCTGTAGGCCAGCGTGGCCCGATCACGCAGATCCCTTCAGGCTGCACGGATGCCCAGCGTGAGGAAGTCATGCGCGAACCTACACTGTACTATGACTTCCAAAGACACTTCACACCGTCGTACTCGCCTCATCCGACGCCTAATGTCACCGACTACTACTCACCTTACAACAGGCCATTCGCTCTGCGCCACTTTTTACGGAACGCACAGCCACCTGTGAAGCACGACATCATCGCACTCATCGACGGAGATATCATCTTCTTCAAGCCACTGGAGGTGAACACGGCTCGAGATGTGACCAAATACTACCACGGCAAGCGAGAATTGTCCACTGTGAACGACACGGTAGCTGACGGCATTGCTATAGCGCAGGACTGGTACAATTACTTGAACACTGGCTGGTCCGCTGAACATTTCAGAGCGAAACTAGAGGCCATTTGCACCGGAAAGCCTTGCATGAACGTGACCCGTGACGATGCACGTTAATATTACTCGAGCACAAGCCCGCCGTACATCATGACACGCCACGATATGGAGGAGATGGTCGATGATTACTGCGACTTTGTAGTTCAGGGCCGCCGAGTACATGACGCCTGGATGGTCGAGATGATTGCGTACACAAAACCACGGGATCAAACGCACACTGTTGACGAATCTAGGAGCGACACATCCCAAACTCGCATTGGGTCAGCGGGAATACTGGGAATTCGAGGACGAAACATTGCCAAACCCATCCGGAGACTCCAGCGCGGTCGTGATGCCGTCTGAACTGCCAGAAGTACGGCTTCGTCGAAGGTGACCACAAGGGCCACTACTACTGCAAGTACGACCTGCCAGAGACACTTGTGAACTGCGAGAGCCCTCTGCTCAAGGTGCCACCTGCATCAGACTGGGATACACTCAAGCAAACGACGACACGTGAATTACTCGTGCAAAAGCGACACGAGGTCTGGATCGAGTGCTCCACCACCAAAGTAGTTAACCAAGCCATGGTCAGGTATAAGCAGCGCACCTGTTCCAACGGCTACAACCACGAGCAAAGCATCGAGATGGTCAAGCTGTAGACACTCATTGTTACACCTAGGAGAAGCATAAGTAATAGAATAGCAAACCACATCTTTGAAGTAGCCTGCCGTAGATACGATCCATGAGTTTGAATTGATGGTTTTAACGAAGATCAAGGCGACAAGCTTACGTGCATGACGCGCAGGTTTCTGCTTACAGTAAGCCTTGGCGAGCCAGATCCTCGTACGTCTTTCTGTTGAGCACGTTGCCTTCGGAGTCCTCGAACTCCTCCTCATTTGACGCATTCCAGCTCTCAGCGTCGATCTGGTCCTTCAGCTTCTCGTACACTGTTCAGACAGACAAGACCGTCAGTCAGTCAAGGGTAGACTATCAACTACAAAGCAGAACTTACGCTGGATGGCGTCTCTCATGAGCGTGATATCGTGAAAGTGCTTCGTGTTTGGGATCTTCAGACAGCGCATACCAAAGGCGTGACGCCATTCCTGGAAGTGGCGATCGAATGCACGTCTTCCCCAGTAACTGTGGTTACCGCAGATCTCGCACTTGTACTCGACGCCAAGACCATGCAGCTTGTACATCCAGTACGGAATGGGCTTCCCATCCCAACCCAAAGGCAGATTCAACGGGTTGTACAGCTGCTCTTCTTCATCCTCAGCCTCGTCGTTCTCGTTCTCCACGTCCACATCGGAGAACGTGCCTTCCTCCTCCTCTTCGATTTCGGCCTGGAGTTCCTCGTGTGTGCGCGTCTGCTTGAGTTCCAAGTACGAAATTGTTCCCTGCACAACTTCGGTCAGAAGCTCATACATTCGACGAATCAGCACCTCGTCAAACGCAATGGCCTTCTGTTTCGCCTCCAAGTCCTTCTTAGTATTCTTGCTTGCCTTGGAGCCGTTAGAAGCCGCGCCATTACTGTCAGAGCCGTCGGATGCCTTCGCAGCAGCCTTCTTGTGTTTCTTTCCTGTCAGATGGCTGTTGTACACACCCTCCGAGCTGAACTGCTTGTTGCAAAGCTTGCAAAAATGCGTAGGGGTTTTGCTATCGTCTGTCGCGTCAACCTCCTGGCTTAAGTCCCAGCCGGTAACTTCACACAGCGCCCACTTCTTCTCAAACTTGGCAGAAGTTTCATCGATCACGTCGTCGAGGTCCACAAGAGGCTGCGTACGACGATAGAAATCCAATAAATACTCCTTCAAGTCCTTCAGGTACTGCTGGTACAGTGCCGACTGGGTCTTTTGTGCTGCTGGAATGGCCGAGAAATCCGAGAACGACGCTAGATACGCCAGATAGTCAATAGAGGAACCAGTAGGCAGCTTCCTTCCCCTGGTCCTGGCACTGGAGCTCAGCGCTTCCTGGGTTTTACGAGCTTGCCTACATAAACGTTAGTCAGTACTGATTTCGACAGCAGGATTCACGTCCAAAACTCACCATTTCAGCTCTGGGATGTTCAGGAAGCGCATGTAGAACTCGTTCAGATCCACGTACTTGCCGAAGCGCTCTTCGCCCGAGAACTGGACGTTCGGGTGCAGCGCCTCCTCCAAATTGGGCTCGTGAGAGACGACAGAGTTCGGATACTTGCGATGGAACGAGCGGATGGACTTGAGCTGCTCGTAGAACGACGTGAACACTGCCCTTCCGCGCATATTCTCCGTCTCCTCGGCAAAAATGCTGCACAGAACAGCAATGCAATGGCATCAGAGCCAATTATCGCTCAACAGCCCATTCTACCAGCTATAACGCACCCATCTTCGTCATCATAGAGCTCCTTGACGTGCTTGCTGTGCTGTGTCACCTCGTCTAGCAAGTTGCTCACCTTATGGCCGTGTAGAACGCGGCCGCGATGCTGCTCCAGCGTCAATAATGCAGTCAACAGCAGTCAGAATGGGACCAAGTACGAGCAATTGTCTACTGCAGCCATCAGAGGGACGTACGTTGCGCGGTTTCTCGCCCAGTGTAGCCACGATAGCACGCTCCAACGCCTCGATCTCCTCCTGCTCTGCGCGCAGCTGCTCCAGCACTGTAGACGACATGACCAGGGGCTTGGCGGGCACGATCAAGTAAATGGTGAGGTGCCCTCCCGCTGAATCGGAAATAAACGAAAGATTTACGGTACGATCTGTGACGTGGTGCAACATGGCTATATTCTCCACTTCAACAACAAGTATTCTCTTGGCCGTGTACTAGCGATTCCTATTCCTAATAAACTCCGTGTACGAACGCGGTTTACTGCAAGTCCATCAGTCGCTGTCGCTGTCCAGTAAGCAGATAATGTCCATTTCGCTCGGCATCGTGGTGGGTTTGGGAGGAGGCCGTGCTTGACGTCGTTGTCGCTGGTCGAACGGGTTGTTCACGTTGTGATTCCGAGACAAAGAGGCCATCGAGCTGGCCAGGTTGGACTCCGCCTGGTTCAGCACATCTTGTGGAGGCGAGACAGCTATCGGCGCTGAAGCAACTGCAACCGAGGAAGTTGGTGGAGGCATACTGTTAACGATAGTGCTGGAGGGTACGGAATACATCCAGGAGGACGAATTACCTGTGTTGGTCACCGAGCCACTTGAAGGGAAAAGGTTCTCGTCCAGCGGGAACGGGAAATACTCGCCACAATTGCCGTCGCTTGCTGTGTTGGTCGTGGCAGAGGTGGCCGCTGATGTTGAAGGAGTATCCCACGCGTCGCTGCCCACAGTCAATATATCGATATCGTCATCAAGCAGAATCGGAGCAGAAGCGGTTGTAGCAGCAGCTGTGGTGGCGGTTCTTGATGCAGTTGCTGTTGCTGTGTCCTCATCTTCGTCATCACTCGACATCAAATCGATCTCAACCGGCGCAGCTGCACTTGATCCTGGTGGTCCATTTGCTGCGTCGCTAGCTGGTGCTGCTACTGCGGCAGTCGATGTATTTGTCGAAACCCCTACAGTCTCCGTCTGCTCTGCTTTCACCTTCTTTGCTGGTGGCTCTGGCACCAACTCTTCCTCTAGCCTCCGTTTCCATGATCCATCCGGGAAGATTTCCACTTCCTCCAGCTCGTCCTCGCCTTCGACTTCTGCAAGAAGCTTCTTTAAATACGGATCAATCCGCAAATCGGATGCCTTGATAAACTACACAAAAATGATCATATCCAACAACACGTTAGAACCACACCGGCAGAGCAGAAATAAAAAGGGGATACTTACTTGATAGCACACTGTACACCGCCACGCCTTTGACCGAGCTTTCTTGCTGAACATCATAAACGTTTTCAAATCGAAGCACTGCAAGTGCTTGCAGTGTATCCCTCGAGCTGGAAGATTAATCACGCACAATCCCAGCGGACAGCGAACTGACAGCATTGTGACTGTGGCGACCACGTCGTCTTCGTCTTCACTGCCAAACGACTTGATAACTTCTTGCTTCGCGCCCTCGTACGTCAGGTTCTTGGATGCCTCTTTCACCTCATCGACGAGATCATTAATGTTGCGCACCTCCACGATCTGCACCATGAAGCCAAACACCGACGGGTTCTCGGTGGTCCGAATGTCAACCACGTTCCGTCCTACTCGCGAGTACTGGAAGATGTTTGCTGGAAGTTCCCGCAGTACTTTGGAAGGGTTTGCGTGTCCAGGAGGAGCACGCTGCGTGATCGGGACACCGAAGCCATTCACGCTCAACTGCGTCGATGCTGGCCAGCAGTGTCCTGCTGCTAGATCCTCTTTCACTGCAAAGCACCGCAACTGCAGCTCCAAAGATCCCGGCGTCATCGATCCCGGCTTCGTGTCTCTGTTAGCATACATGTTGTTTAGGTCATTGTCCGTGATGTAGTACTCTAGCCGGAAAGAGCTGGCTGCCTTGGCGAACCGCACAAAGTTGGGATCCAGCACTGTCTTCTGCACTCGAAAGAACGGATCGTACGTCTTAGCTCGACACATTTCGCAATACCACTCGCCACTCAGCTGTATCAGGCACAAATAATGCATGAAACACCGTCAGTATAGCACCAAAACATTCAATTTACAGTCCAACCCACCGTTATCAGCTGGTGACACTTGGCATGTACCGCCAAGCCGCAATCCACACACTTGACCACCTTGCCCGACACTCCTTGCGTCACGCAGAAGCATCTCGCGCCGTTTAAAGCCGCAGCCTGCGTCGGGTTATACAGATCCACTCCACTGGTCAACGGGATGACACCTGTTCCTTGCGGAGCGACATTTACTGCTCCATAGGACACTAGAGCTCGAGGCGCCGCGTTACGTCCGTAGATGGGGGCGGGGATAGAGCGCGATGGCGGCGCTGTGGGCGGGATCGGCCCGAAACGTCCAGGTATCTGCGGCGATATGTTGCCCGTGCGATAGCCGCCCTGCACCACCTGCGGTGCCGGCGCGTAGGCTGATCTCCCCCTCGTCTGTTGCTCGATGCTCCGCATACCGGCCGCGAGCCGCTCGGCGTAGAAGGCGGCGGACGTGGTGCCTCGAGCCTTGTCGGCGAAGGACTATTTAAGCACAGAAACACAAGGTAAACGACCGAATAAAAGGCAGTTTAAGTGAGAATTAGGGCACACGGACCTCCAGCTCGATGGCGATGCGCTCCACGAGCTCCGACTTGCGCCCGGAGCGCGCCAGGTTGAGGTCCATCAGGATGCTGCGCAGCTCCGGCATGCGCAGCTGGTTCAGACGCGCGCGGAGGTCGCGCAGCTGGGCAGATGAGGCACTCATGGCCACCTGTGTCTCGGTGGCGAAGGTCCCGACCGACGCGTGCGTTGGCCAAAAAGCTTCTTCTAACTCGCCCTTCACTCGGACTCTCTGTGCGCTTCGACAGCATGGCCTGCTTGGCGCCCTGTGGGTAGCGGCGCATTTTGTAATTTGTCGCGAGAATTTCCGGGCTTCGCCAACAAGCCGATGCAAAAGAATTGTAGAGACTTACAAAAAGAACGTGTAAAATGTGGTGGAATTGCATCGTCTTTGGGACGTTCTAAGGCTATAAATGTAGTATTGTAGAAGAAAAGTCATATGGTGCAATTTCCGAATTTTTGATTGTCTATTGAAGTAATTTCGTGTAATATAGTGAGTCATTATGCGTCTGTGATGGCAAAGAACGGCAAGCGTCCTCGATACGGATCGACATCCCGCATGCATTCGGATAGGATAAGGGATCACAAGGATTGTTAAAGGAAAGCAAAATGCGTTATCCATAGAGGACGTGTTTTTAAAGTACGTGCATGCAAGAGTACAGTCGATCTCCAAACCGCTATCGTACTGCTTAGGAGTCTAAAAGCCACCGCGCCTGGCCGATCGCTGACGGGTAGCTAGCGGAGCAAACCAGCGGTGAGCCTTAATCTCCTGCAGCGAGATACGCTTCTCCGGGAGCTTCTGCAGGATCTGTTCACAGTGAGAAAAGAGTGTCAAGAATTTTGAGAACGCGAGAGCGTGTGGCATTGAAATTCTGAGCTCGTACCCGCGTGATCAAGTCCTTGGCCGCCAGCGATACCATTGGAGGCACATGAAGCTGACCTTCAGTAATGAGCTCGATGGTCTCGTTTTGTCCCTGTATACAAGTAGTGATAGTTAGCATACCAAACAAAAAGAAACTGCAGAAGGAAAGGCTATGCGGCGTACTGGCGCTTCAAACGGGGGCTTGCCCACCAGTAGCTCGTACATAATGATCCCGACAGCCCAAATGTCGACGGATTCGTCGTATTTCTCGCCCTAGATTCCAAAAAGGCAAAGGTTAGCTGGATGACAAGCACAGCACTCTTGACTAGTAGAACGAACTCGAATCATCTCGGGCGACAAGTAATCCAAGGTGCCGCACAGAGTATCACGGCGAGTACTAGGTAATGACACGAAAGTTAAATCAATCATTTGAACAAAGTCCAGTGAAACGCGACACCACTTACGCCGCCGTCACGTTTGCAGACGACCAACCAAAATCGGCAAGTTGGATTGTACCCTGAAGCATTCCAAAGGAAGTTAGTAAAATGGCGCTAATTACCGCCAGAATAGTCCGGTACCTCCTCAGATAGAAGAAGGTTCTCAGGTTTGATATCGCGGTGAACCACGTGCTGGTGATGGCACGCCTCAAGCGCGCTGAAACAAGCAAAATGTCAATTAAGTTGCGAATTGCTTAGCTTTAACTCATAAACAATCATTTCTCACCTGACAAGCTGGGCGATGTACAGCATGGCTTGGCGTTCAGGAAACCTTCAGTAAATATTCACTGTTTTGTTAGTTCCTTTACGCACAAATCCGACGAAAGAAAAAGGGACAAAGAGCGTACCGCCGTCCAGGCATGGAGCGCATTTTCTTGTAGAGATCACCGCCTCCAGCATATTTCATCACCAGGTACACTGAAGGTGGCACATCGAACGGCATGTAAGTACGACAGCTAAAACCAGAAGCAAATGGCACCTCCGACTCCATTTTACCTCGTGTGGCATCCTGAAACGTGGCATACAGCGGCAGGATATTGTCGTGCCGAATACGCGAGTGAATCTCCACTTCCTTACGCAGTTGGTGAGATACACCCGCAGCCTTAAGCTGCTCCTTCACTAACACTTTCAGCGCCACAAATAGGCGCGAGTTTTTCTCGCGCGCAAGGTACACCTGACCAAATTTTCCAGTCCCAAGTTCACGCCCAATCTCGAAATCGCCCAAGCTCCAAGTTTTAGGCGGCTGGTTTTGTTGCTTCTGTTCCTGTTCTCGTTGTTGTTGCGTTTGCTGATCCTCGTATTCCATCATTTCCGCCGGAGCTGCTGGTGGGGTAGTCTCATCAGCACTATGCTGCTGGGACGGTGGTGGGGTCGGCGCCCGGTTCTGAGTTCGAGTGGTGCCATAACGAGGCTGAGAAGTCGAAGTGGTTTGGAATCTGCTGGATGCACCTGCACCAGCGTATGGAGGTCTAGCTGACGCTGGTCTTGCTGTAGAGTTTGATGTACCCGCCCGGAACCTGTCTGCACCGCTCCCATACGTCGCTTTCGTCGGGGCTGACGGGATTCTTGATTCATGGTACCTTCCAGTAGCGCTGCTAGCCGTCGGTCGCGCATATGACGGCACCGATCCAGCCGACGCAGGTGACACCGCTCGATGCGCTAACGACGACGCCGTTGGTGCCATTAAGCGACCTGTACAAGACACGCACACACAGAACGTTAGTGGCCGCTTTCGAAGACTTTCCTGCGGTTTCACACACTTGTGGCCGTCGATCTGTAGCTGGGAGTGGTGCGTTCACGTAGCGTCTGGCGGTTGTGGCCGAAGGTAAACGAAGACGCTGTGGAAGACGCTGGCGACGGAGCCGCACGCTGGAATTGACCCGAAGTTGCGGACGTCGCTAGCGACGCGACCTTCATGTCGACATCTGCTGCGCCTGGAGAGGGTTCGCCCCGGCCAAAGTTGGGGCGACGGTTCTCGTCGGACCGCATGCGGAATGGAGAAGAACTTGGCAATTTTCTTGGTACTAACGGATTTTTACGAGTAGTAGCAGGTCTTGTATTTATTAGTAGCCTCCTAAAACTGATCATTTTAGGCAGGGGGTCTACTATTCGATACCTCGACGGTATCAACATCGTCTAGCATCAGTTCTAACGTTTTTGGCGGGACCCCGGTGCTCCCAAAACAAACAGGTACATAAAGTATTTGTATCGTGAAAATAAAAATTTATGAATACAAATTCATGGCCTTGGGCTCTTTCAGAAGCGACAAAGTCAGTAGACATGCAACAACTGCAAGAAAATACAGAAATTGCTGTTGATCGGTGTCCCATCGTCCACACACCGGCGAAGAAGACAGGTACTGTACTAGTGTTAGACAGCACAATTTGTTCATATCGGGAGCATTGGCAATCGATTCAGGTACAGCAGCAAAGGCGTTGACTCCATCGTTTTTTCATCATCATTTCGACGTATTTCTCCATATAAAAAGTGTTGCTCAGAAATAAATAAAATAATTCAAGATACCTGCTAAATTTTGTGCGGGAACCCGGGGTCCCACCAAACGCTTCATTTGTTGCGGCGCGCTATCGTTGCTAGAACTTCCATCCACATATGCCGTGAATTCAGATGAACCAGCAAGACGTAGTTTGCGATTGCCTGCGGCCCAATTGAGTGCTGCGCTACTGATAGTTGGTATTTCTCGTCATCCAGTTGCACACTGTTCCAACAGCGAGTGCGGGTTTTGAAGTGCAGAGCATTTCAATCTCCGGAGTTCTTCCAACGTTAAACCAGGCCTGATAGGTTATCTTAGTTAAGCAACTTGGTGATTCCAGTATCCGCGCCAGACATACTTCGTGCCACTTTTCAAACCGTCTTCAAATTGTATGCGACGTATAAAAGGGGCGATTTACCGCACATACTTCCGGCCACCATACTAGAATTTATTGCTTATGCGGGAAGGACGCAGTTTGCTTAAAGTTGAGTGTCGTGCTCTGTCAGCAGCAAATAAATTTAAACTAAGTAGCATATAACATAATCAATTCAGTATACCTCCCAACTGGTACATTTGTAGTACGTCCATTTTTTTTTAAACATCACCGTTCGTTTCGTAGATGTGGGACCAACATCGATTTTCTGGCAGATGATCGCTGTGGCAAGCATCGCCACAGCACAACACTACGCTACCAACTTTGTAGAGCTCTGACAGTTCAGTGCGGGCATGGCGAGCTGTGGAAAGGATGCGGCATACTATGCATGGCTTCATGTTGTATTTTGTGGTGCAGTGGATTCCGGGAACTGGCGGAAGCTTGTGATCGTGATTCAGGAGGTGTACTAACAGCAGTGAAGTGTGCGTGGCTCTGTAGTGAATAGGACAAAGGTCGATTGGAATTGACAAACAACGCCAACAAGCTACTACTACCAGGTTTCTTGGAAAGTAGAGCATTTTCAGCTGGACCATCCAATAATTGATATTGCTGAGCCTGGTGGAGCTGTTTCCCGATTATCGCTATCTGACACTATTGTTTGAAATGCCTCATCCGGTTCTCGATTGATCGGTTGACTGTGGACTACCTCTCATTTACAAAATTGCAGTCGGGGTATCATGGAAGCAGCATACGCAAACAAAAAGGTCGCTCTAGACAGCGAAGTTGGAGCTTCGTGGGCGGTGCTTCGTGCGGAGGGCCATGTGCAGCGAATGTGTCGTATGCATTGTCCTGGAAGTCAGGGCGTAGACGAAGCGGTGATACAATTAGCTGAGCGTGTCGCGGAATACGAGCAAGGTTGTGGTGAAGCGGATCGTGTGGCGAAGTCGGTGAACACTTTTTATCTCAAAGGGGGTGTACAGCGCAGCCCAGCGACTAGCTGAACCAGTGGATCCCAGAAAAAACACAACGCGCTAGGAATCGGGCTCACACGCTAGGATGAAAGCTTCCGCGCGAGGATTGCAGTCGAATTTCAGGGGTGGCGTGGTGATCCCTGTCGGCTCGTTTGTCTTCGACGAAACGGCACTCCACCGGATGGGGGCTTGGAGCAGGTATAGAGGGTTTATAACCTTAAAATAAGTGTGTGTGTGGAAGGGGGGGGGGGTCAAATGTCCACTCTAGGATTGCAACCTCGGAACTTTGAAGGTAATACAGGCGAGTAGATGCACGCCAGGATTCGGATCGCCATAAAGTGCGAACACTAGGACACAGAGACAACTCGCGTGCAGTCTCCCAGGTGCGTTTCTGAACTGGTTAACTAACAAATAAACAGAGTTATACACAAGTATGTTGTTGTATCCAGCTGTCCAAATATTACAGCCCCGGAGGTGGGGGTCTCACTCCCTAGGATCACTCGAGTCCAAGCTTGGACACCTAGTAGACCTAAACACTCGATACAAATGCGCACCACCTCAACAAAGAGGAAAACTCGCTGTAACGCCAGGATACAGTCAATCGTCACAGCAGTCAATACAAATTCCCAAAGACGACTACTTAGCACTCCAGGAATACACGAGTTAATATGAAATGGGCAAAGCACTAACGAGTTAGCGACCCAACTAATATGAAATGGAATAAGTGGGTCACTCCAGGATGTACAACCACTTAACTGGACTTGAGATAGGTGGAGGCCCAGCGAGCGACCAGTCCTTCTTGATCAACTTGCCCGGATGTGTGGTGATGCAGGCGACGAGATTGCTTCTTCGGCACCGCACTGCCCTCCTGGCTAATTCCACGTAAAATACTTTTTCTCTACCCGGGAAAACGAACTCTGTTTAAAGATTCAGTAGGTCCTATGTCTTCTTTACCCTTCGGTACACTTCGTCTTAGTATCTTTTTGTATCCTTCTCGTAATGCCTTGTCTGCAGTATGGTCATATTGGTTCTCGTATGGCAGTCAGTAGCTGACTTGACTTGGTCTTGACGCCAGTATGGTCAGAGGCGAGTATCTTGGGCTCAGTATGTGGCGATCTTGTCGATTCTACAGTCTTGCGCTTGATCGTGCTTGAAGTTCAACCTGCGTTTCACTTGATGTGTTACTGGCTTGTCGACTGGGTGCCATCTTGGTGTGTTGGGTTGCAGACTTGTTCTTGGCTGGATAGATGCTCGTGGGTCGCAGCATGGCTTGGACAAGCATTTAAGCTGCCACCACCAGGATACACTTGTAATCCAGGCGTGTCATCCTGGGGCATGAACTGCATTCCTCGATTTTGGCTTGGGGAACAATCGTACTATGTTGTAGCATGGCAGGCTGCTTGTCATGCCTGGATGTCATGACATCCTGGCGGGATGCAATCCTGGTGTAGATCGCTGGGGTAGCATTCATCCTGGCGTAGATCTCATATATATCTTGCATCCTTGCGTGCCACGTTGTCCCTTTTGGGTTCTTGTGTCCTAAAGCGTCCAGCGCATGATCTTGGATTTGGAGACCTGGGTGTGGGTTATTTGTCATGGCTGCGCGGAACTACAGCGAGAAGAGACCATCTTAAGATACGTTCTCCAGGATGCCTTTACGCCAGGCTTTAGACACTCCTCGTAAGGGAAAGTCTGGAGCCAGACCGAAACGTCTATCTTACATTCCTGGGCATGCGTCTCCAGGAAGCACGATTTCCAGCTAATTCGTGCCCATCTGCATTCAGGCGCCACCATCTGCCCGCAAATTCACACGACCCAGTCTCCGCCATGTCATACGGGGCAGTCAGATCACAATACTCCAGTCAGCCAGTCCTCTCCTAGCACCTGTCTGCAAAATCGTTCGGTGATACCGCACCTCCGATACGAAAACGCAAACCACTTCATGTCAATTGTGCGGACGCCCGTTTGCATCAAGCAGTCCTGGAGGATATGCGAGGGCAACGAGAGCAACGTCGCAAAATGCACGAAGAGCTACGCGAGTTAGCTCGACGACTGGAACCGGCTCATACTGCTGCCACGGCTGCTGCTGGGAGCGAATTGCTATCTGCAACAAAGGCACACTATGGATCTCAGTCAAGCAGCAGTAGCCCGTCACCAAGACACCCGCCAGGCGTTTGAATTTGTCTGTACCGGCCCACCCGTGCAGCTGGAGGCCAGTGAGGCGAAAAGTGACATGCCATCCAACGCAAGGGCAGCTGGGCGAAGAGGAGAAGGAGGCGCCTGCGGTTAAACCTGTAACAGATACTAGCGCTACCGCTTCTGATCCAGTTTTGATGCGAGGCATGCGGAACTATACGATCATCAACCGGAACATGCATGAAGACACTTCCCCGCTCCCGTCTCTCCAGTCCGAATCGAATGTCTATGAAGTGCCTCCTCAGTTGGAGCTATTTCAGACTATCGACGGTCGAGGATTGGGAGTGAGGGCTGTCCATCAAATTCCGAGCAACACCTGTGTATCGAGTACCTTGGTGAAGTAAGTAACGAAGCTTCAAGGCTAGCCGTCCCTGACGGGAAATATTTGATTGAATTGGGAGCCAACCACCAGCATGGAAAGGTCTACATTTACCCCAACTACGAGAAAACCGCCAACTTTATCAACCACTGCAGTGAATCAAATTGCATAGCCCTGTAGATACCTGATGGGAGAGCGCGCCTTATTGCGTTAATCACTTCTAAGGAAATTGAAGCTGGTGAGGAGGTGACGTTCAAGTATTCCAGCGACACGACTTACTTCCTCGAAAACTTCAGGTGCAAGTGAGGCAAAACGAACTGCATTTCGAAAAGGATATCCGGACAATTTTGAATAATTAAGCGTCTGGTCACGTCCACATCACTACTCACTATTAATACTGACCAGCTCACCAACTTTAGGTTGCGTGTTTACATGTAGCAAGGTAATTCCTCGAACCTCAATGAAATTGTTTTCCTACCATTTCATGCCTAAACTTACTACTCGATGCATTAAAAACACCTTTACCACTGGTTTATCTAGATCCTCACATCCCAGTCGTGCTAACGACATTTTGGTGCATATGGCTGTTTTTGTTTTATTATGCTGAAGGTATTGACTATCTTACTGCTACTCCTGCACGTCAAATCACTACTATCGTGTGCTCTAAATGATCGGATGGCTCACGTCTTCTATCTAAGCTATACAAACGTAGACATCACAAGTCCAACGCGATAAATCGCGAAGGCAAGAATACAACGACAAACATGATTTTCGGAGAGCTAATATAGCTAACATTCTATGAACAACCAGTTGCGCTCCTCTTACAGGAAGCAACAGGAAAATTTGAGAGGTATTTTTAATCCTTGTCAACTCAGGGCCTTGTAGCTATCGTCCGTCTTAGCAATCTTCTCTGAGAACCGCTCATAAATCTTCTCTGAGAATCGCTGCCATAGCACTTTAACATTCTTTAAAGAATTATTTAAAATGTATCTACTATTGTCCTTACATAAAGAATCGACATTCCAGTTTCGTATTGGCGTTGTTTAGATTTCAACGACAGATATAATTTTGCAGTCACGCTTCAACCCTTTGAAACCTTACCGCTTTGTTATTTAGGCTTCAAAACCGTAGAGTGCCCGGTCCTGGCGCTTTAGAGCATATAGGACGTCCATCTTCGTGACCGTCTTACAGTTTGCACGTATAGACAACAGCGTCCTGGACAAGATTGCGGACGAACACGTTCAGAACAGCGCGGGTCTCGTTATGGACGAGGACTGACATCCGAATAACCCCTGCCCGGCGAGCAAGTTTGCGAATGGGAGCCCTTGAAATACCCTCAATGTTATTTTTGAAGATATATCGATGTCGTTTTGCGTCGCCAGCTCCACGGCCGTTAGCACCCTTCCCACGTCCGGTCACAGCACGTAACTCTCACCTGCAGGACATTAAGAACAGACTTGAGATAACTATCACGCACGAGCGGTGTTAGCATGAGCACTTACTGGGTTGCTTGCTTGAATGTAAAAGCTGGAATGAAGTGAAGCTCTTACTCACTCTAATACTGGATCCCGTTAGTTTCCACACAGTATTTTCTATTGACCTCAAATCTGATGTGTTAGCCGTCTCCTCCACTCAAGCACGTACTACAAGTCGTATGTTGTGGAATCGTAGCCCCTTCGCCTGTTTCTTCAAGTCCTACCTAGTTAGGCAACATGACACTTTTCAATCTTACACGTAGCAGTGCGGTGCATTCTTGATGCCAGAGCAGTATTGAATTCAGACAAGTGTTTCTTTTTGTCGCAAAGTTGAGTAGAATCATTATACTATTTCCTAAACGTGCGGAATCCAATTTCTCAGTAAAGTCGAGAGACGCTTGTATTAGATGGACTGCGCATTTGGGTGTGAAGGCAATTTCTTACTACATGTAAACACACAACCTCAAGTCAAATACTTTTCCTACCTTTTCCTACCTACTACTTGACGCATTAAAATACATATTTGGTTCTGCTTTATATAGATCCTGACATGCCAGTCATACTTGTGACGTTTTGGGGTGCATTTGGCTCTGTTTGTTGTGCCTGTGTTTAAGGTATTGGCAAGCTATCTCACTGCTAATCTCGCCCGCCAAACTACTACTTTCGCGTGCTCTAAAAATCTGGTGGCTCACGTCTTCTCTCTAAAGCTTTACAAACGTAGATACTGCACGTTGAAAGCGAGAAAGATAATACAATGACAATACGAATTTTGTAAAGCTAATATAACTAGCATGCTCTGAACAACCAGTTACAGTCCCCTTACAGGAAGCAACATACGAACCTGATAAGTACTTTTAATATCCATTTACGCAGAATCAGTGAGTTGCAAACACCAGCAAATCAAACGTACCCCGAAGTCAAGTATTAACGTGTTAGAGCTTTATACGCTGGTCAAATAAACCTCAGCTAGTGGATATGCCTGCTCCTACCAACACGATACACGCGCGATATCGATTGAAGCACCGGGTGACGCTAGCTGACGGATATCTTGTAGCTTGTGTATCACAGTTGTTTGAACATCACAAATGTTTTGCACCAACAAGCGGAGTTGTAGTACGCAAGCGCAACAATCTCCTTGTGATCGCTGTCTTTGCACCTCTCCGGCAACGTAGTCGTTCGAAGGTTTTGAGTTGCAATCCCGCGATTTGGCGGGGAGAAGCCAAAAGTCGGCGGTTCAATCCCGCCCGGGATACACCACCTTCGCTGTTACAGCGCAATTACAAACTTGGATAGCTCTCTGAGCAAGATTCTCCGAAACAAATACGCGTCTATCGGGACGCTTGCGCATGGACCATGTCTAGCAAAACACGAAGCGTCTGCTTCCTTCGGGGCCGCGTCCCCAACACCACGAGGCTCCTCCGCCTTCTGCTCCCGCTGCGAGCACCGCTGCTCACGTTCATGAGCCGGCTGCTCCAGCCACTGGTCAGAGCTTGAGCTCAGCTGCCGACCTGTCGTCGCCCCGCTCTAGCGGCGGGAAGCGCTCGGCGCCTGGCGACGCCGTCGCACACCGTGATGGCACTTTGGCAACGGATGTGCCAGGTCATAAGCGTCAACGACGTCTGGGCAATCCTGCCGGAGGGAACCTCAAACTCCCATGAGTTCTGTAAATGAGGGTAACCTCGCCACTTCACAAGATATTAGGTACGACCCTGGCGACGACGCCGCGCCACAAGGCGTTCCACGTGATAGGGGAGCTCACCGTGCTCATCGAGCAGAGCCGGCGGAGGACGAGCCTCGCCTGGACCCTCGCGCCGCGAGTCACCACAATGTGATTGTGCTGGACCAGCGTGTTCGCTCGCTGAGCTCCTTCGTTCATGACGCGAACGCCTCACACGCCCGCTTGGCAGAAGATCTCGAAGAGATGCACCATCGGGTGGACTGGTTCGAGGCACCGAGTGCCCTTCAGAACCGGGGCGTCGACCTTGGGCGTCAGTTTGCTCAGCTGCAGGGTCAGCTTAACCTGTTGCTGCGCCTTCAACCGTACGCTCCGCGTCCTGTGGCTCCGCCACTCGCTGGCGTCTAGCCGCCCGCGGTCCAGCTACCACCTGCCGAGCCGGCGCCAGCGCCCCCCAGTGCTCACCTGAGCAGGGTCCTGGTACGGCTTGAGTAAGCCCACGTAGAACACCGGATGCGTACGCATCTTCTTTGGAAGATTAAGTGTATACGTCAGGCCTTACTTGGCCACGACCTTAAATGGTCCGATGAACCTAGGTCTCAGTTTGGTCTTGAAGACGGCAGACACTGTATTGGTAGGTAGGTTTTTAGCGTTTAATAAAACTAGGTCCCCGGCCTCAAACCTTTCCACATTACCTCTGCCTTGGTTATCTGCATATTCCTTCTGAAGATCTTGGCTCTCAGCCATAGTGTCATGCACTTGGCGCAAGACGCTCAGTCTCAAAGAGACAAAGTCATCAACTTGCTTGCGGACCGCAACAGGGCTAATATCAGACAGTCGATCGGCTATCCCTCTCCCACTATGGCCAGAGCCACGATGTGGCGGTGTCAGTGGGACGCGAGGGTTCCCCAACCCGTTCACATAGAACGGAGTGAAGCCTGTCGAGGCATGCACTGCATTGTTCAAGGCACACTCAACGAATGGGAGCATCTCGCTCCAGCACATCGGTGCCTCAGCGTTAAGTGAGCCATCTTGCTCAAACGGTCTACAAAGACCACGATACCAGTGTTGCCCGCCTTATCCTTCGAAAGGCCAAACACAAAGTCCATACTGATGGACTGCCAACATCCCGTAGGGACTGGCAAACTCCACCAACGGCGCTGCCGCATGCGACGAGGCTTCGTCCGCCACTACATTAAGCCGCCCCGGCTTGTACTTCACCTCGAAGTTGTATTCGGCCAAGGATGAAAGCCATATTGCCTGTCTCTGAAAGAGATGTGGCGACTGTGTCGCAGTGCGGAACGACGCATAATCAGTGTAGATCACAAAAGGCTTACAGCTAGCAGATGTACCCTGATAAGAACATAATTCATTGCAAGTAGCTCTTTGTCGTGAACTTGATAGTCCTTCTCTGCAGACTTTTGCTGACGAGACTCAAACGCGATAACAAGTTCATGCCCTACGGCGCCTACTTGTAGTAAAGCACAACCGATTGCGAAATCGGAGGCGTCACAGACGACGCTGAACGGACGATCCGGGTCCGGTAGCGCAAGTATCGGCGCTCGGAGAAGACTCTCCTTAACAGCCTGAAAGGCTTTGTCGTGTCCGACTTCCCAGCACCAAGGTGCGTCCTTCTTAAGGAGATTCGACAATGGCCGAGCCATTTCCGCGTAGTTCGCGCTGTACTTGTGCAAGTAGTTGGCTAAGCCTAGCCACTTGGGTAAGTCAAATTGGTTCTTGGGAACCGGCCACTCCACAATGACCTTGACCTTGGCAGGATCTCGCAGGCCTCGCTTCCCAATGAAGCAACTGAGGAAAGGGATTTTCTCCGCACCAAAGACGCACTTGTCCAAGTTGGCATACAACTTATTAGTGCGCATGCACTCGAGCACCGCTCGTAAGTGTTCCACGTGGTTCTCCACGTCGGACTACCTGTGCTCTGCACGACTATGGACGAAGATATCGTCAAAGTACGTATGTGCGTACGCCCGATGGGGCCTGAACAACTACGTCGCAAGCCGATTGAGCGTTGCTGGTGCGTTCGACAGCCCCTGGGGCATCACCAGCCATAAAGCTCGGAGTACTCACCGCTGTAAGCGGTACATTGCACGATCTCATGTGCAATTGGTAGTAACCATCGACCAAGTCGAGTAACTGTCCAACGTACAGCCTACCATGTTGTTCTGTAGAACATCCTTGCTAGGAATCGGCGTCTGCGCGGGAATGGTAGCAGCATTCAGCTTATTGAAAGCATGCACAATGCGCCACTTGGTATTCGGCTTTCTGACACAGAAAGTGCGGAGACTTGCTCTCACGCACTAACCCTGCCTTGTGCTTTGCATGGAAGAACGCGTCAATGACGTCACACTGTTGCATCGGCAATGACCACTGTCGAGTGACACAGTATTTGGTTCCCGGAACCAGATCAATCTCATGACGCACGCCTCGATCCGGAGACAAACCCATCGGCGGGATCTTTGACACAACGTTCGTGTACTCCTGATACAGAGGATAAAACGGATCCAAAGGATCATTAAGAATTGCCGATCCACTTCTGACCCTCAGCGCTTTCTTGGTGTCCTCCAGGACCGCTTCGCCCACGACGGATATGGAGTTCAACTCCTCCTCAGGTCGTATCACGATCACTTCGGCTAAGTCGCCCGCCTTCAAGGCCTCGCCAAACTCGGCGATGGACATCTCGTCCAGCTCTAACAGAGCATTCACAGCGGGGAGGGAGTCCAGGCTGATGTCGCCATCGACCTCCCCCGTCACTCCGTTGACGAGTGTGTATAACTGCTCACTGCAGTCACGTGGGGCTTCACTGCTCGTCACATTGGCACCTCGTCCTACGTCCTACGTCACAGACGCCCTGCGTCTCACCCTTATTCTCCGCGACCAGACCGGCCGGATGAGGTCGGCGTGGTGACATCACCGTCAGGTACCACAGCACCTGCCGTCCTCAACGAGGAGTCATGTCTCGCGAAACACGCAGCTCAGAGCCATGCGGTCCATGGCCTTCGCTCAGTGGTATTGGTGCCACTCCACCTGCATCTCCCGGGCTCCGCCCATGATGCCTCGACCTACGGTGGATCCTTCCCCTCGGGCCACGCAGCGGTGAGTCATTAACCTGACTCACACCGTTCCGCGGATAACATGCCGCTCCACGTACGTCGTATGAGCCTCCCTCATAGACAATAGCAACCTCGCTGCTCACTAACTCGGAAATCTCAATGCCCAGCATCAAGGACGATTCGGCCTCGTGCCCGCGCCAAAAGTGCTTCTGCTTCCTAGCAGAGGTGGATTCATGATTCACCAAAGCTCCACTAGGAGCGAAGTGTGTGGCACCCAAGGCTCCGACCTCCAGTCGATCCATGATTCATGGCGGTCCAGCCATGTCATGCCAAGGATGAGATCATATCTCGAATCCAGGTCTAAGACCAAACAGCGTTCTACGCTATCGAAGTCTAAGAACTTCCCACCAAGGTCCACAGAGACCTTCGACACAGTGACCAGTGTCCCTGTCGCTAGACGGATTGAGATGGTGTCTCTCAATTGCAATTCCAGTGCCTCAGCATACTGCTGACTCCCTTCCAGAGTATAGCGACGGGAGTAATTGCACGAGGCTACCAAGTAAGTCAAGCCCCCCCCCTCCCCACGGCTTCTCAAAGACCATCCCGTTTTCCTGAACGACCAGCAAGCCCGGCTTGCACACACTCTTTTCACAAGAAAGCCCAGTTCTCTTTTTGACTCCCGGAGGCCAAACAAACAGAACTCAGTTCTTCCCCAGTAGGCCGCCCCGCGGTAACTGGGAGTCGCCGTTTCCCCGCGACGAGCCAGAGGCTTAGCTCGGCGGAGCCTTGCGCTGGTTGCGCACTGTCGCCCGTAGATGGCGGGTACTCCCGCACGTGAAGCATCGACGGATGCTGGTGCGCTGCTCCGCAGGTAGAAGCTCTGCTTCTTCGTCTTCAGCATAGCTGAGGTCCATCGGCCCCGGACCGCTCGATGAGCCTGCGCTCCCAGCGTACCAACCAGGTCTAGCCGACCTGAAGTTGTGTTCGGCATTCAATGCCACACTCACCGCTTCCTCAAACGAGGATGGGTGCACACGGAATACTTCCGTTCGATCCGCGCTCGTGCGGAGCCCCTCCATGAACACGGTCAACGTGACCGCTTCCGGGAGAGGGTTCGCCGCCGTCCCGGCGATCAGAGTTCTCAACTCTTGGACGTAGTCCAATAAGTCCTGCTTCCCCTGTCGGATAGCCAGGAGACGAGACCGGGCACGGTACACCTGGTTAGGCAGTGCAAACACGCGCGATAATTGACGTTTCAGCTGAGCCCAGGATGGGAACCCAGCGTCAACTGACGTACCGCACGTCAGTGCCCATTCGCGAGCGCGGCCTCCGAGATTGGACATAGCAAGCGCCACGCGCTGTTTCTCAGTTTGGAGTAGGGCCGATCCCATGGCCATCTCGACCTCACGGTCCAGAGAAGGAGATTCTCTCCATCCTGCCCTTTGAAGGTCTTCACGCTCACCAGGAGCGGCTTCGGTCTAGTAGACCCCTCACGCGTCGTCGCTGTTGCGGCGCTCATCCTCTCTTGGAATGCTCCAACAATACGTTCTCATAACGAGAGAACGATTCTAGTCGGGCCTTGACCGCCTCTGGACCTTGCGACGCAAGATGAGAGACGCCCTCAGGCCCAAGCAGGGATATGAGCTTATTAAGCGCGTCCTGCTGCGCCGGGGGGCAATTCGCAAACACGGGGTGTTCCATCCTCGCAGAGGGTACGTTTGTAGGTCTTAGGTGTAGGATTGACTACAAGATCTACCAACTGCAGTGGGGGGACGCTGTACCTTTAGCATCAGAGGAAGACGTACGACTCAAAGGGACCCAAGAGTAAACACAGCCTCAACCCAAGGCAACAACTCTTCCCGTTTCTAAATCTGATGTGCTTTATTTATTATTATCTGCGGCCAAGGCGCCTACGGTGTAAATGTATGTCTTTGACTAACTAGCATAGTCAAACCTAATCAAATGCATAATGTGTGGCTTTCAGCCCATGTACTGAGAGTATGTTCACTGTGTACCCATTGGGTGTGGTGTAACCACCTGTTCGTTTAATCCCGTTACACTCTCCCCCACTAAGATATAGCAATCAGAAGGAATCGCTACTACCATCGCCAGAATCATCAGAACAAAATAGAGAGCTCGCTACTTGCAATGCCAGAACCTGTTTCAACCATCTCTTCGTTCGTCGCAGCTTTTGACCTTTTTTTACCGCAGTAATAGCCATCAATATGATTCATGATTTTGACAACAAATTCGCTGCGAGTACATTTCCGTCGAAAGTACGCATCTAGCCACTAATCTTCACTGTCAACGTCTCAGTCTTTAGAACCGCGAGATTTTGAAACGCTTTGAATAGTACTAGTGACAAAATGGCACGCTTATAGAGAATAGCTCTCGGGGTATTATCAGTAACGATTAGTAGTCGGAATCCTTGAATTACTGGCACCATTGCCGTATAAAGCTGTCTAAGCCTTTCACGAGCGGTGCAACGGGTGGGGCGTCTGAAATGGAAGCGTTGCAGTGAGAGCATTTGGGTTTTTCTTTCTGAAGTACAGCATTGCAAATTCATAGATATTTATGTGCTCCAACTTGTCGGGGCGATAGGTGCAATCATCTAAAAGCCATTCAGACTGGAAACGAGATGCTTCCGAAGCGGTACTACCGTCCACCAAAGTACACGAGTACTCTTCTCAAGCGCACAACTGGCGTATTATGTCGTGAAGAGGCACAAATGAGCTCTCGTAGCAGCCAGACCCGCTGTAAAGCTGAAGTTCTGCCAGGGAACCAGCCACCTCTTGCCGACTCGTCATTGAGTACACCATAGACGCCACCCGCTTCCTTGCTTTAGCAATTCATTCGGTGGATTGCACTTGGTCATCATATTCCGCCTGTATTTGTCGTCGCTGAAATGATGCCAACGCCATCACGACTACTGAGTCAAGCTGTTTCCGTTGCTTGGTCACATATTAGTACAATAGTGAATCCGGTCAGTAATATCTTTTCCTCCAAGTAGGAACTGGATATCATAGTAAGCCAATGACAAATTCATGTCCAAGTTTCCGCACTAGGTTAGCTCCTGCTAAGCCAAATGTCGTCTGCGGTGATCTATGACGAGAAAAGAAGTATCGACAAAAAATGTCATTCACCGTTGTTTTTGATGTTTTGAAACAACTAGCTGTGTGGCTCCACCAATGTTAGTTTAACAAAACCACCAGCGACGACACCATAAAATCCATCCAAACAAGGTCAATTCTCCGATCAGACACCGTAAGAGGCAGCGGTTCCATAAGACGCGTTTACCCGTCATTTTGAAATGAAACATTGTCGCTAGTGCACGTGGGGATTTGAAGAGCGTTAGCTTCATCTAAAGTTACCGTTTCTGGTGTAGCATTGACGATGTAGTGCTCCATCAATGTACTACATTTGTTTCGGAATAATATGCGGGTCCTTTTATGAGCGTTCACCTCGGAACGAGTTCGGAATGAGCTGGGAAAAGCCGGGTCTGGCGGTCACATTCACTACAGACATGCATTAAAGCTGAGGCCTGTGTGCGGTGTGTTTTTGATGGACAGAATCAGTGCGGATGAGCATCGCGACTGATATGGCGCTTGCTGTCGAATCACCAGAACGCTGACGCACCCAGAGACCCCCAATTTGGTTGGCTGCCAAACTGGTGGTTGCTGATGTATCCAGTAGATAAACCAGCACGATCAGTCCAAGGAGGTTTTGTTGCCCAAGGCTTTCCTCCAGAGTTCACAGTCACAGCAACTCAATACGTTGATCACTCTGCAATTTGCATCCTATCCCTTAAACAACTGTTTTCGTTTGGTACTTCCCGTCTTCGACTTTGCTAATATTCTAAAGTGCTCCAGAGCTCTTCGTGCGTCGACTGCAGCAAGCCCTTAGGTTATTGAGCCCAACTTTCGCAAGACTCGAGCTTGGCGGATGGAAACGCGGCCGTCGCTATACCCCAGTTCGGCAGCAACAAACCACCCAAGTATGACGACGAAGGCGGCTTCGATCTGTACATATCTATGCTGCAGTCGTACTTAGCCCGCGTGGCTGCTTGGGCATTCAGGACGGCCCGGACGCACAAGGAGCAAACCCAACGGCAGCAGAAACGGCTCACCACAACGAGAAGAACACTCTTGCAAGGTATGCGTTGCTCCGTGGTGTACTTGTCAAGGATGCGACCAAGTTTTGCACGATGACGAATGCGCGGCAGATGTGAGTAGCGTTTGAGTTGGAGAAGACAAAACGCAGCGTCTCGAACGCGCTGTTTGTGCGCAACAAGTTCTACTCTTATGACCGTGCGGCTGACACGATCATGGACGAGTACATTGATGAGATGGAGAGCATGAGACGCCAGCTTCACAATATGAATGACATCATTACGAACGATGAGACGGTTGAAGTTATTCTCCAACGTGTGGCTTACGCGTATCGTGGTGTCGTTCGTATGTTCAACAAGGAAGTGTGAGATGGGAACGATCTGCTGCTGTCCGACTTACTGAACACACTTTGCAGTGAAGCTGAGCACAACAAGTAACGCAACACCTCGGTAAAGACGAGTGGGAAGACGTCTGATACTGCAAAGATCTTCCAAGTGCAGCAGCATGGTGGAACTGGTGGTGGTCGCGGCGGTGGCAAGAGGTGGTGGAAGCAGAAAGTAAACAAAAACAAGAAGAAGAAGTTGAAGGGTAAGCATGGTGAGTTCATTGAGACAAGAACGTGCCGTTTTTGCAACCAACCTAGGCATCTGAAGAGAAATTGTGAGGAGTATCTCGAGAAGCAGCGTCTGAAGAAGCAGAACGAGGCGCAGCCTGCAGGGAATGCTGGCTCTATGAAGAAGTTACCCTCAATGTTGATGGTGCATTACAGTGGCGCTGGTGGCGGCAAGCCACCGTCAATTGACATGATTATGACGAATGAATCGGGTACTACCAAGAGCTGTGACTGGATGGTTGATACAGGTGCAGGTGTTCACGTGTGTACTGATGATTTGTTTTGAGAGACTTATCTCTTGTGTTGTAGCAAGTAGCACCACTAGTACCTCGAAGCTTCATCCTGAATCAGTTGAAAATAGCGATTGCCACGCGTAGTTTCCACACCAACGTAGCACACGTAGGACATTAGCCGATCGAAACACGCCTTCCTGCGTCTATTGTGCAGCTTGTACGACATCCGCTTCTGTTTGGCCGTCGTGCAGGCAATAGACGTCAGAGGTTCCTTGAAGTTGCTCAGCTTTAGCGACTGCATGCCATTGGCCATCTCCTTCAGTACCAATTTATTGAGTGCCTGTGTATTCGAGTGAACAAATTTCATATGCCACTTCATCAGTGTCTTTACCATGTGCAGACCTGTATTTACTGCATCACCCTTAGTCACCAATCAATAGTGACCGTTGTGCTTGGGTAATATCAGCCGTATTCCACCACGATCCTGATACACGATGCACTCCTCTGGACGCGTCGTGTCCGAGTACGATGACACCCAGCCGCATTGTTCCAGTCGCGCAAGCTTAAATGGTTGGTCGTGCCCTTGCTAGTGTAGCGCGTGTTCTCGAGCTCCAGTGTCACGTCGCAGCCAGTCACAGCATCTGCCGCACAGATATTAACCAGTCCAAACGCTTCACTACGTTGACATCGTCTTTCCAGCCCACAAAAGTCAGCGTGTCCTTCTCCATGCTAGAAAAGCCGCCTGGAGAAGGAGCACACGATCAAGGCAAGGAATTCGTCAACAAGAAACTTAAGGGATTTCTCACTGAGCGCGGCGTTCAATTACTGACCACCAATGCGTACACGCCTGAAGAGAACACCTTGTGGAAAAGCTGAAAGGTAACTTGCTAAACAAAATGAGCACCATTCATGAGGCAACTGGTTTACCGTCATCACTCTGGGGTGAGATCCTGATGTACGTTGTCGAGGTCGACAACACGAGCCCGATATTGGCAATGACCGGTATGACGTTGTACCAGAAGCTCGCGGGTGATAAACCGGACGTTGGCAATTTACGTGTGTGTGGTTGTGTTGCTTTCGCTCACGTTCCTAAGGAAAAGCGGTCGACCAAGCTGAGCCAGAAGGCAATCCCAACTCTATTTCTTGGATACGCACAAAGCTCTCTTGGATATCGGCTACTGGACCTGCATACGTGTGTTCTGATTGAGCGACTCGGCGTCTCTTTCCGTAAAGACATCACTGCTGACAGCTCACACGTTCACAATTTGCTGGCACGACGCTATACTGGCAGCCAAGTCGATCTACCTGGCAAGGTACCTTTCGTTCGACTACCTGTGGATGGAGTTCTAGATAGCGTGCATCTTCCTGACAGAATGTCGGACATTGATAACCAATCCGAAGTGGAACTGGAGACGGTGCCCAATGACTGGGGGTGCAGGTGTCAAGAAGAGATGACGAGTAGACTCCAGTGACAGCAGCACTAATGATTCGCGGGACGTCACCTTCAGTGGGATTTTCCCCTACGATGGTGGCAGTGGGAGTTTGGGTACTAGTTCTTTGGCAAGCTCTTCAACTAGTCCGGCCCAAGTTTCTCGTCTATATCTCCATTTAGTGCTGGAAGTGGCGATAGTACGGCTGGTGGAATTCCTGATATGAATACCTCAACTGGTTTGACTAGTTCGTCGAGTGGTTCGACTAGCACCGATACTAGTTCATCATCGGGTACTAGTACGAGTGGAAGGTTCGTCCCTATCGACATCACCGGTGCATACCTCTGGCATGGCTGTTGTACCTGGTACATCCAGTACAAGTCCTACAAATAATGCTACCACTCCAGCTCCATTACAACCAACTCGTCGTTCTACAAGGCAAAGTCGACCTCCAACTCGTTTTGACCCGTCCACGTGGGTGATGACATGCACTCTGATGCAATGCATGTTCATTGGAATTGTCAGCAAGCTATTGAATCCTACTACAGTACGCCAAGCTCTAGCATCTCAGTATGCACCACAATGGCGTGCAGCCATGGATGTGGAGTATGACAGTTCGATGAAGAATCTGACGTGGGAGCTTGTGACTCGACTGAAATCAACGTCAAAAAAGCTGTGAACATTCTCATTTCTGCTTAGGACCTCGTGGTAAAACGGAACGCAAAAGGCGAGGTTGAGAGGTTCAAAGCGCGTCTAGCTGTACGTGTGTTTTTGCATAAATACGGGATCAATTATCTGTCTAACTATTAACCGGCAGTGCGAATCGAATCGATTCGACTGGTCATGATTATTGCACTGATGTTGGGATTAGAATGCAGACGCGTCGAGTTTGTGACAGCGTTCCTTCAATGGAGAACTTGTGGATATTGATATCTATATGGAGCAGCCCGAGGTTTTCACAACGGAACAGACCGCGTTTGTCGACTGCTTAAAGGTTGTTATGACCTTAAGCAAGCCTCTAGGATCTGGAACGAAACTCTTCACACGTATCTAGTAGAGCTGAAGTTTCAACATCTGGCAAGGCCAAGTGTGTGTGTGTGGCCGATTAGTATCGGGTGTTTACGGGACGGCTTTATTGTGCCTATTTGCCCGATTGGGGAGTGCGTGTCGCCTCCTATCTATTCTTTCAGCCGAGCTTAACCCTCGGCGCCCTCGTAAAAGGATTACCCGTGCCTGGTACCCTTTCGCTGTTGGGACCACGAGGATTTAAGTGTGTGAGAACACCTGCTAGCTTTGCTCGTGCTGGTAGTGTACTGGTTGGCCTATATAAGCGATTTACAAGGTCCAGTCTGTCCCGGTGCAAGAGCAGAACTGGGGTCTTCAGGTCCGCCCGAACGATCGTTTACCGTTCTGGTAGACGTATTGTTGTGGGAACTACCTAACTACATTAGTAGCTAGAGTTCACGTGGGATTTCCAATATTTTAAGCCTTGGCGTGCGAGAGCCAAGCAGATATCCAAAATTGGTTATATCCTATCTCTGTTCTGAACGTTCGTTGTGATTTTGCCGTAACAGTCCCAATTTGATATCGTGCTCCGTCGATAACAAATTGGCGAGAGCTGCCTCTGCGGTTTGTGCTTGGAGCACCTATCGCCAACATGTTTCGCATAGCCACTACTAGGTATGATATCCTTCCAGTTGCTATAACCCACACTAGGCTGAAAGCACAAACAGAGAATTCGTCTTCAAATGTCATGATCTCTCTGCTGAGCTGAGAGATCGTGATAGCAGCAAAACAGTAGCTTGCATCGGGCTTTGGGGGAGTACTCCAGCCAAGGCTAGCGCTGAACCAATTAGGCTGGAACGAACGAGAGCGCTTCCAAAACTCGCGATTTGTAGTCGTTTAACCGTGGTTGGCATGTCCTTGGCGAGCATAAGCACGGAGCACCTGTCGTAGCAGCTCGGGGTTGACGGATAACTGCTTGATGGGATAGAGGTTGGGAGGTCGCTCTGGCGGATCCGCTCTAACGAAATCCCCAATGATACAAACCTCGGCCACCCATGATACACCGTTACTCCTGCTCCACACTAAACCGGCAGCCTTAAACTGCTCAGTATCAGTAGATGGAGGAGGGACAGCCGATATATCGGGAGGATTCTGCTTGGCAGGCGAAGTCCGAGGTTTCTTTGCGAATAAATCTGTAATTGACGCTGATACGCGCCGCTTTGGCGCCATAATCCTGCCCAGGTCTAGTTACTACTGAAACCTGACGGTGTCTATCCCACTCGCTGCTAAATTTAGTGCCTAAAAAAATCCTGCTGAAAATCTGGGGGGGGGGGGGGGGGAGGGGGGGGGGTCTTGTATGAAGATCCGCCCCTGTGCGTGAGACCGAGTTCGTTTCCGCGCGAAGTAAACCGGAGATGATCATCCTGGAGTTTAGCTTGAAGTTGCGGTGTCACCCAGGTTGACATGACCCGGGATACTGTTATCAAGGGCTCTGCTGTGGAAATTGTGAAACACTACGGATGCATTGCGACTGATTCTTGATTGGGGATTGGATGAATACTGCTGGATTTAGCGAAGGCCACTGGAGTACCTATCTATCATGCCGCGCCGAAGTCCGGGGTGGCGGGTGGTCTAGAATTCGAGATGTCATATTGCTAATTGGATAATGTCCGATTGTGGAGCGATAGGGGAAAGAAGGCTACGAGAAGGCAAAATGAATTGTATTCAGGATTAATGGCTGATACTGCGTTAGAGTCCTTAACGGCTAACCCAAAATTCATCACTGACGACCTTCGACGATGAGGTGGTTGTGTTCGCGCTCTGTCAGATGTAGAACATGAGCTAGTACTCTGTCGATTCATGTGATGCAGGACGCGCAGGTTATCTGCAACTCTACTTTCTCCGAATATGCGACATGCGGCATGTGACAGCTACAGAAATCGGCCGTTTGGCTGATTGGAAAATAGCCCACAAATCAGCTAAAACGATAATATCAACTAAAATCTATCAAATCACCAAAACCAAAAAGGTCATTATCTATGAAAGGTAGTTTTTTAGGAGGGTCCCCGGTCCAAAACATAAGTTCTCGTTCTAATCCATAATCGGCTTAAATTTTTCTTATCTTAGTGCAGTCATTATCCCTCAATAGCGAGGGTCGGCGTCCCAGTGTCGAAATGAGCGGAACAGTGCTAATTGAAGATTTAAGTTGTGGCTGCCCTGCATAAATACATGGAATTTGATTTTAAAATTACATGGTTTAAAGCATCGTATTCCATTCCCGGTCCGTTCTCTGCTGTTGGCTATCGTAAGTGACGCCTGAGACGATGGACAGTCCACTCTCGTCGCCCCAGTGTGGATGTTATCGATTTTCATTAGGCTTACATGCGGTGTGAACAGCTTTGTTTTCTACCTAAACTCCCAGGTGTTGAAACTTTAGCGACTACCCAGAAGAAAATGACAAGCAAGCTGGACTCAGGAAGCTGGGATAGTCAACGGGGCTGTGGCATCAAATAATTTTGAGTGATGTCTAATTGATTAGGTCGTAAATCAGAAGTAGAATATATGACGTGATATGTCGGCGACTTCAACGCAGCTTCAACATGCCTAGAATGCCATCATTAAAAATCAAAACATATCCACACTTGAATACATGTTAAGTTGGATTGATGTTTGGCAAGTTTGGTTCATAAAGCCGTTGTGTTTTGCAGGTTCGCTATTCAATTGGCACCATGTCAGGCAAAGCCCGCCAAGTCTTCCGTGAACCAACCAGTAAGCATGCTGAAGAGCAGCCAAGCCCCGTGATCATCGCTAGTCGGACTGGCCAAGAATTGCCTTGCCAGACACCGTACGAGAGAATGAGGGAGCGCGTAGCTGTTCGCGTCATCGACAACGCTGTCCAAGTGATCTCTACAGTCGATGATAATAAAAGCTAATTGCTTGAGGCTAGCATGATACTAATCTATCTTCTGTTGTGAATTTCACATTGCAACGTTCATCCGGGGACTTCATGCCTACATAAGGGCGAATCCAACCCCGGGCGAATCACCATCAGAATGAAGCTGCTATGGGTGTCAAGTCATCTGCAAAAACAGTTGAGATTTGCCCGGCTCCACTTTACCGATGCCGATTCACCGGGGCCTCTTGAAAAGCTGTCAGAGGTGCGTGTTATCAGTTGCTGCCATTGTTCAAGTATGTTTTAAACATAGCTGTTGCGCGACCAATATTCTGCAAACACTGCCGACGTCGACTCGCTACTTTTCATAGCCACCGTGTGGGATGTGAACTTAGAGGGTAATATTCTGTCACCCACTGGTGCCATCGTTCACATCTCTGGTTGTTCGAATCTCGGACGCTTTCGTGCCATGCAGTGCCAGGCAACAATTCGACTGCCTAACTTGACGTGGACTTAATTCCTGCCCATAACAACGTGTATTGTGGTTCAAGTCTGTTAGAGCATTCCAGCGGTAGATTTAATGGCGGTCTTAACCTAAAGTAGTGCGTTTAGGACCTGAAAGAGTTTTAACGCTTCCACCGCTAGGTCCTATTAATGGTTTTGACTTCACGGAGATCTAGAACTTAGCGCTGCGGTCTTAACTTAAAATTCGAATTCCAATCATTTGACTTGATTTCACTATTGCGTATGGTCGAGCTAAACAACAACGCTGATAGCACTCGATAATCATGAGCCGAGGGCCTGAATGGAGTGGGATTGATTCCATCTAGCTGTGTCGGTCGTGGCTGGAGTGCCGGCGGACGCCACAGATAGGGGTAGCAGAAGAACTTGTCCACCAATCGGCACTGGCTGGAAAGCAAGCGAAGAGGACGAAGAGCTTTCTCAGCACCGCCATCGGAGGTTGCTGGAAGCGTTGCGATCGGGGACGACCGTATTTTGCACAAAATTAGAGGTCCGAGAGCGGAGCGAGGAGGTATATTCATGACCAACAACTTCGATAGAACTCCAGCTAATTCCTCCCGGTGGAGGTTACCTTCCTCGACACCGGCTTATCCGAAAATTCGGGGGCTTAAGCGACTCGTTAAGACCGGAAAAGTAGTCCAACCACTGGAGATGCTCTTAGTACATTCAAGGATAGCATACCAAAATTCTCGAGAGGTTACATGTGGTTAGTAACTGCGCACAAACACGCATGATATGATACGCATTCACGACGCTGGCTGATAAAATATATCAGCCAGTGTCTATTATGCACGAGCTTCTAATTGGCTACTGGCTACTTGCAGCTGCGGGGCCTCTCAGGATCGTGTTCAGGTAGCACTACGCCATTTACAGATCTGCTTTGAACCGCCCACCTCAACAGCAAACATCCATAAGTACGTCTGTAATAGCCCGAGCCGACTTCAAAACTAATTGTCACGAAATCAATGCGGCAGATGCCGAAGAACCCCGGTTCTCACAATTACAGCAGTGGTGAGCAGTGGTCTGCCGTCTTCTTCCCATCGACCCAGAAGAATGGAAGGATGTCGAGAGGGCCTTCAACACTGAAACGTCGTCCTATCGGCAGTGCCGAGGTGTAGAGCGTTTCAAGCGGAAGTTTGGTAGACTTTGTCGGGAGCACGAAAACATAGACGAAGCCAATTTGACGACACTGCAGGGGCTGGTTCGCGAACAAAGTGTCGCCTAGACGAGCGTGCATATCGCCATCAGTCGCTATGGCAACTATCTCGAGTTGTGGCTGAGCGTGGGGACGCTGCTACTTGTTCTCGCAGTAACACCGATCTATTGCATGGTACTACTGAGGAAGCTCAAAGTAGATCACCACCAAAGCCAAGACCCTACCATTGAGCTATTAGGGCGATACCTGTAAGCTTGGCTACGTACGGAGCCTTGCTCATAGTATGTGGGCCTTACCCACGAAAGTGATATCGAACCACCGACCTGTCGCTGTCGAAGCGAGTGCTTGACCGCTGAGCTATACGGGCGGAGCCTGTGGCTGGGACGAGTCCAGAGCCTTGCCCTCAGCAGCTTTACTGTTCGTGGTGTGAGAGTCGCGATGGCGACGGTACTCACGGTAGTGTTCGATCACGGAGAGCGTGAGGACAGCGCTTGGCGCACGCACCTCGATGGTGTTTGGGTCCGGGACCGCATACGTGCTTCATGCACCGTGCGCCGGCACGTTATACGAGGTGACAGCTGAGTTTGGTCTTCCGACCATCGCGGGAGCGTGTGGCCTTAGGATTAACGCAACCTAAGCATCGAGGATGCGCAGTCGACAACAGGCTCGTAGAGCCGAAGCTTTGGAGAGCTGTGACGTGAGGCGCCTTGACCTCCAACGTCTTGGAAAGACAGACCTCGCTGAGGAAGTTTCGTGGACTGGTGAGTCCACATCTTAATGGGGGGGGGGGGGGGTCTAATGGGGTTACGCGAGCTGGTGGTTACACCAGGTGTGTGTGTCACACAATGGGTACGGAGTACCCGGAGAATGAACAGACTCTCAAAGCATAACTCGGAGAGTTAACATACTCTCAGTACATAGGCTGAAAGCCACACATTATGTAGTTGACTAGGTTTGACTATGCTAGATAGTTGAATTCATACGTTGACATCGTAGGCGCCTTGGCCGCAATAAAGATAAATAAAACACTTCAGATTTAGAAGCGGACAGAGTTGTTGCCTTGGGTTAAGGCTGTGTTTACTCTTGGGTCGCAGTTCTTATTAAGGACCTTAGTATTAGTGACTCGTTGACTCGTACGTCTCCCTCTGAAGCAAAAGCTACGGCAACCCCGCTGTAGTATCAGTCTGTCTATAGAACCTCTATTACTCAAAATCATTTAAAAAACCTGCAAGTATTTGCTGGTTCTAGCGATTTGTGCTCACGTGGCTTTCGTAACACTTCACGTACGCCACAAAAATGATGCATTCGAACCACTTCACGGGTTTCCGGTGATAGAATCATTTCTGGATGTCTCTATTACTTGAAAGCTGTATACCGGTTAGCGTTTAATCCAAAACTAATAACCGGTTTATATATATATATATATATATATATAAATAGCAGTGGTTTTTATCGAGCTATTCGTTTGTAAAACCATTGAGTAATTTCAGGTCGAAGCCGGCAGTATGAAACCAATACTGCAAATGACGCCGACGCTCGATATGGCCGAGGATACATGAGTGGGGGTGTGATAATCTTGCTAGCAAAGAACACACGTTATTACTGCTACGCCCAGATAAAGAAGACACAATGAGCAGACGACCAGCTGCGTTCCTATCAACCAACTTTCAATTGATAATACAATATAAACCCTTCGTGCAATCTGGATAAGATGAAACTAATTCGTATCATTCCATAAAAATTGCTGTATAACCAACAAATTGCTTTGAAATCCATAATTTCATAAAAGGCTACTCCATAAAAAAAGGGGGCAAGTTGCAGCACGAATTCTAGATTATTCGAAAGCAACGATTTTGGAAGCAGATGCCTCGTTTACACACCTCATTGAAAACAATCCAAATGACAAATGCACAAACCGCAGATTTACCACACAAAACAAGTCATTATTAGGGTGTTTAAGGTTGGTTGCGAGATACTCAAATTAGACATCAACAGGAACAAGCGAAATGAGCACTCCTTGAATACTTGTACGTACCTTTCAACTGCGTAACTGGAGATCTGGACGGTGAGGATATTACCGCTTTGCACATTCACGAGGTCGACCAAAGAAAAAAGAGCAGTACCGTAAGAAGTGTAATTAGTCTGGACTCGGTGCATCCAGACTAATTGCGCATCCAGACTATTAAAGAACTGATAGAATTTGTAAGATCTATTATGGATCGCAACATGAACATTTTAAGAGCAATACCAGATGAAGTAAGTAAATATATTCTCATCTCTTTCTAGTTGTGTTTTCTAGCCTCGCTACTCCTTACCACTCTCGAAGTACTCGCGGTATCGATCAACGATATCTCGAAGAGAGGCTGAAAGCTGTGATACTTCCCATCACCCATTTAATACCTTTGAAGCCCACACTTTATCATAGCTTTTCGAGGAAGCTTGAGTTCTTTCTTGTCTATCCGCTGATTGACAATTATCACGCCCTGCAACGCAAGCTGAAGGTAAAATCGCTTTCCTGGGTGCTGGAGCTTCCCGGAATGTTTTCCTTCTTCGTTTGGCAGAGTGAAGCGATGGAAGTCCGACAGACGACATTTCTCTCGGTCTTATTCAGCACGCCATACATCCTTGGTAGCTATAGTAACGAATGAGTCGGCTGGTTGTCAAAGATGAGTTTGCGTTGGGGGGGGGGGGGGGGGTAAAATCTCACCTCAATGTTCTTTGACTCAAGAATAATCTTGTATTCATCGACTTTGTGTCCGTTGGCATTATCCAAGTAAACTATTTGCCGCTTTGAACTCGGTTCTTTTCTGCTGCTTGTATTATCGCCAAGCCATTCACTGGTCCATCCATCCTTTTGGACCAGAACGGTATGCCATTCCGGGAACTGAGTCAACACCACGGATTGGATAGCTACAATTCGCATTATGAAAAATAATCATTGGAGGCTCAATTCTAGCACTGGTCCCACCGCAAGTTTTAACAACAAGAGTCATTCTTTCGCCTCCACAAACCACATCGTAATATCGAACTGAGGTGTCACCTAGAAACCCAAGCGTTTTTCCATCTTCCATATTGAAAACAAAATGGGCTTCATCCATGTTGAAAATGGTGTCTTCATCCAATTTTTCTGAGTCGAATTCTTTTTTAGACATCCTAATTGAGCAGCAACACCACGTTCAACCTTTCATGTTTTCCGGGGCTGAATTCTAATTTTCCACAATGTTTCCGTGAGACCACATCAAAATGTGCACAAAAGCGCTGGATCCACCGTGACGTTATTCTTTCTTACTCCCTTCTCATCTTTATTAGTTTCAGAAACCGATGCCTTTATTTCTGGATCATCGAATGACACTCGAGCAATATCACACAAAATTTCACGAGAAAGTTTTACCCCAGTCTTGCGAAGTCTGCAAAGTTCACCAAGTAAGTAGCTGTATACTCATTCCACCCACTGCGCACGCTTCGGTCATCGCTCTGATAAGGCTTTGACACGCATACGCTTAACGACACCAGTCTGAACTTTAACTACAGGTTTAAGTAGTTCACGTTGTGTTGCACCGTCGTCTGGTAACGGAGGCGGACTGTTTCTCCACCACGTACTCGCCTTTTGTACGTTAACCTTGTAGTTCCCGCGAAAACATTCTGGAGTATCGTGAACCGCTTTCGATTTAAAGTTCTTTTTTTCCCGCGTCGAATAGTTTCTGCATGTTTTTACTACTTCTAACTGTAGCGGTTGAAATGCTTCCGCAACGACGTCTTGTTCGACGCCACAAATGGACAGTTGTGGACGTAGCAGAACGGATCATCAGCGACAATGGACACATCGCCGATTACAGCGACGATGTGTGGCTACGTTTCTTCCACACCTCTGAGGTAACTCGGCGTGTCTAGGTAGTAAGTTGTTGGTCTTGTAGCCAGCAGTGACGTAGATGAGGTCGCCACGTAGCATTACCATATCTCTTTTGTTGAGGCGGATAGTTTCCACATTGGAGCGTAGAGCTTTTAACAAAGCGTTTCCAGTCATAGAAGACGGTGTCGTCTTGCGTCGCATCGAAAGGAACAGGAAACACGCTTAAATCAGCATCGCGGACATCCGCCACCGGGGAAGGGAAATAACGACGAGCAGGCGAATCAATCACCCCATCGATTCTGCGCAAGAAACCCTACTCGATAGCCGTAGCATGAGGGAAAAAAGGTTTGATAGTGGCACCGGAATGGCATCTCCATTAATCGACTCACAGAATCAGGCAACAGGGCTCGAGGACGGAGAGGGTCGAAAGTCTCGCCATTCTATGAGCCGTTGTTCCAGCGCAATTCATCGTGTCGCGCTGCTGACCGCACGTTGGCGATATATTGCTCAGGTACGGCTTTGTAAAGAATTAGGTACCTCTTTGAGAAAGCTGCTGACGGGCGTTCATGGCGTTCGTTATCGCGGCAGGAATGTTGACAGCGCAGTGCAAATTCAAGAGTGAAAGTGTATCCACTGCATAAACGCAAAATGCCAACTCAGTCGAGCATATTACTATTATTGGATTTTGTAGAATATGATTAGGTTCCAAAACCTGTTGTCGCGTCAGTGCACCAGCGGGAAGCACAAGGGCAACTTCAACGCTATACATCACTACAGATACATCGGTACACTCAAGTTGATACCCCAACTGATATTGGGCTCGAATAACACCGTGTTATTAACACGACGGTGCAGTTGCCCCAATGAATAAAATCATACTCTTATGCAGCTGTCGCGAACGATCTCGAAATTTAGATACGCATCCTTAACGATCTCATTATACCATACCATAAAAGCTCCGACGTCCGACTTTCTCCGACCTTGCACAGAAACCGCGCTTTTGGTGGGGTGTGACTTTTATTAAATATCACCCTGCCCTAAACAAACCCTGCGGTAGGCTCGCTACGCTCGCAGTGGGCAGAACCCTAAGCCCGCTGCGGCCCGCACGTGGACCTGCACTTGCTAGAATAGGCAACGCTGTGAGGCTCGCTACTGCTCGCTCGTGACATCGGTCCCTGGGCTCCGACCAATTAGCAAACGAGGCGAGTTCCTTATCTTGATTACTGTAAGCATAACACCCGGTCAAGGGGTAGGGTAATCGTGTTATACTCCGTCGGAGCATAACTAGCAGTTTGTATACCGCGCGCCTTAAGTACGTCGGAGATTTGATGATATTCATCCATCCATAAATTGTAACGGGGTTCCACGCAAGTGGCTACACGTAGCCACTTGGTTACATGGAGGGTTCTCGAACGTTGGTGTAAGACACACCAATGGTTACACTTTGCAGACCGCTGGTCTGTATGCATTTAGGCTTCCTATTGGTAGATAAGCATTTCTTTCTACCAATTAGATTAGCAGGGTTCTGACAGCCATCTGATGGCAGAATACCTTTCATATAGGATGTCAGTTTTAGGAGGAAACCCAGGCCAGACATAAGTCATAAATACCAGTTCTCATTTTAACCCAAAACGGCTTTTAGCTTTTCTTATTTTAGTAAATCTATACTTTCGGACGAAAGTATAGTTAACCTAAGTTTAAGCAAACTACGCTTCCTCGTACACGTGCGCTAACGTGTAAGCCGAAGTAGTGGGCACAGAGTTGGCCCATTACATACATCCTGACGACAACGAGTAACGTTCACTTCGTTGAGGATTTCTAGATATACATCCTGACTACAACGATTAACGTTCACTTCGTTGAGAAACAGGATGGTGTCGGGCTAGTTCATCTCCTTTTCACAACGAGGGCAATCACCGTAGCGTATTTTTACGTATAGGTCTCTAAGTGTTTCCTCTCGCGTGCATGGTGGGGAAAATGAGTGCACCTCCTTCAAGACTTAGACCATCATTACGTGAGCTTGGGGTCGCAGAGCTAGAAAAAAGATGAGCATAGCAAATAGAAGAATAAAAATTTATGCTAGCAGCCATCAAATCTAATATCCTCTCGGGAAAATACCTGCACAGTTCTGTACCAGAGATATGTTATGCACGTGAATCACACCTCTATCACACCATTTACTTGAGAAATGTATACATGTCCTGATCTCGCTAGTGAGACAAATTACTTTAAATCAATACTTAGGAGCGTAATTATCGTTAGTGTAAGTTAAAGCAAAAAACGCTTCCTCGTACACGTGCACTAACGTGTAAACCAAAGTAGTGAGAACAGAGTTGGCCCATTACACTCCCAGCAAAACTAACGAACGCCCCTGGTAGGCACTGTTTAAGTTGCGGTTTTAGCAGTAGTTTCATAACAAGCTAATAAATAGCTGCGTTGCGCTAACCGGCGCTTACGTATGGGTTAGTTCACATACAATGAGCCGATTTTGCCAAGTGGACATAATCACTCCCATACAAAATTGTGTACACTAGAACTCTGTTTAAAGTGAAGCATTGAAAAGGACGGGGGGGGGGGGTATTTGTAGTATGCCCAGTTGAAGTGAAAAGGGACATTTCCTCAAGCATTACAAGAGGTTTCAGAAAAAAATCAATATTTAGAGACTATATTGGATGAATAACGAATGATTGAATTCGCGCGTCTGTGCAGGGCTGGTACAATGGATTTATTATTTGGTTTAATATAGATCTTATAGTTAAACCTGTCAACCCACAAAATGTGCCAACAGGTTTTACTCTTGGGAAAGACGGATACTGGTAATGGGTTTTCTATCCCTATTTGTATTAGGCAGTTTCATTTCGCACATGCAACCGAGTTTGCTCACCCAATACACGTTGAGGGGGTTGACCAGGAACAGTATGACGCTAAGTACTAGCAAAACGACGCTGAACTATGCGGGCTTGCACTTTTGGGTAGATAATGGTGAAATTCTCCGTCTACTGCTCATTCTATAGCAACTCGTAGGGACAGTATGGTGATTCAACCGCAACGCTACATTTTTATTCACTTCGCTTCCAATATCGCTCTGGCGGCTACACCAGAACCACACGTCGTATAGGAATATCTCCGCGTGAATAATATGTCATTTCCATCTAGTTGTGCCCAATTACCGTCGATCGGGAACTAGACCGATACAAACGCCTAGTTATATCGCTTTACCAGGATTTCCGTTTATATATCTATTTGTAGGGACGTGCTGGTGTTTGTATATTATGTCCGATGGACAAAATCGGTATTTTATCCTATAGAGTGCATAAACGCGAGCTTTAGCACAATGGGGCTCTTTAGCGTCGTGTTCTGATACTTGTGTCAAAACCGCACCTAAAAACGATAACAATTGACAGAGCACTGGCGCGTATTGGCGGTGTTCGTATAATTTTGGCCGGGAGTGTATTGTAACCGCAGGAATTTGTGCAAGGATGTGTTGGGACCTCGCACTCGCCAAATCGGGTCCAGAAACGAGTCATATAATAATCTAAATTGAGTATTACCAGTGCTTAGTAAGCAAAAAAATACGTTACGTAGACATTCTTGTTGTGTTTACGAATATTATAATCGTAATAATCCTATTCAGCTATGATGCTCAAACTATGGTAACAGTGCTGACTTGTGGCTGGTATAGCACTACGGCAACAGCACTTCGGATGTTGTACTAGTACAGTACCCATGCGCATTTAAGATACTTTGTGCAGTAAGCAGGAGTCCTGCGCATGATTGTCAATAAAGGCGGTTAAAATCACAAAGCTGAATTAATCAAGGGATCTGCCAGCTCACTCTACGAGGAGATGTTCGGCAGAATCTGTTCCCACTTCACTTTCTAATCTGCTATCCACCACTCGGTGATTAAACCTAAAGAACACGTCCCAGGCCCAGTCATGGAGCTCTACCACGTCGTCCTAGTCGTGGCTGCTTTGCTGTTTGCGAGTGCGGACATTTCCTCTGCGACCAGAGCGTCGAAGTCGAAGCCGACTCGCGTACTCCAAAAAACTCACACTACGAGGCTTCTGAGAACTTACAACACTGGCGTGGAAGAGGATGAGGAAAGGGGTATTTCTATGACCATCCCGGGTCTCGAGAAGGTCTCAAAAGCATTTACATCGAGCAAGACAAAGAAACTCCAGGGACTCCTCACGGCGGATGAGTCTCTTGGGAATGCCTTCCAGAAGTTGGGGCTCAGCAAAATGCTCATCGCTAACCCTCAAACTGGTCTTATCGAGACGAAAATGGTAGTTAAGTTCTTATCGAGCCGCAATTACAAGGTTTGGTCTCAACATGCTGCCAAGTTGAACAAGAACGATCCGGACACAGCGATGCTAACAGCCCTCACAGACGCCTTGGGTGAGAAAGAGGTGGCTATAATGATCCTTTTGGGGAAGCATTCATCGGCCTCAAGCACTGCTAAGAAGTTGGAAACGGCTCAATTCAACAAGTGGTTCGCCACAGGCAAGTTTACACCAGACGGTGCTCTCGAGAATGTGCTGAAGGTGAAACGAAGCAAAATTCATAGGAATCCTCGGGAGAAGATGATATGGGGAGATTACATGAAGTACGTCAGGAACAGAGTGCTGAACCACTAGGAGGCTTGCTTTGCTCTAGGGAGACCATTTTCAACAAGTCACTTCTTCAGAGCTTGCGCTCAGCTCTCTTCGTGTGTTCAACTTCATGCATTAAATGTATAATGCACATTTTAATAGTACTTCAAGTACTACTTATTGTAGTATTTCAGAGCTAAGGAAAGAGTATGGCTTTCATGAATTACAACAGTAGTGTGTCGTTGTACCGGCCGATGACGACCGTCGAGCTCGCTTGGTTCACGTATACCACTCTCATGTGACTTCTAATGGCCTCGGATGTACATGTGGATCCGGAAGTGGGTCAGGTTCTGCGAAACGTGCCAGCGCGTGAAGCCTGCTACTTCGTCGCCAGCACCCATGTGCCTGCTTAAAATCGCCACGGGTGGGTGGCGATCCGTCAGTATGGACTTCATCTTCGGCTTGACTCCGGACAACCAGGACCGCACGGGTGTCCTTGTTCTCGTCGATCGATTCAGCAAGATGGTTCATCTTCCTCCCGTCACTGCCCAAGTCACGTCCGAAGCCACTCCTCGAGCTGCTTTTCCGGTACCATGGATTACCGGAATCTATCGTGTCCAATCGCGGTCCGAGGTTCACGTCGGTATTCTGGGACAATCTCTTCAAGCTAGGCACGCGCCTGCAGATGTCAACGGCAGCCCATTCAGAGACGGATGGGCAAACGGAGAGAGTCAACAGAGTCCTGGAAGACGTCCTGCACAGCTACGCAATGTCCTTCGAGTCCCAGAGCGCCATCCTGCTGGTTGTCGAATTCGCCATCAACAACGCGGTTCACGAGTCCAGTGAGTTGACGCCGTTCTTCGTGAACAACGCGCGGCATCCGCGCGTTCCTGCAGTTCTCGCGCTTCGTTCGCCGCATGACAGCACGGGACCCACTCGTGATGGGGGAGAATCTGATGGAGCGCCGAAGCACCCGGCGCTAATGTCGAGTGAAGATGATATGGATACCAGACCGCCACCGATCGACGATCCCGTACCTGTATCCCAAACCAGTACATCCGAGGTACTCAATGGCGTTGCTGCACGGACACGTTTGCAGCGTGCTCGTCGTCGGTGTTCTCCGTCGCTACCTTCCGACGCGACGGATGCGGTCGCGTCTCACGTCGCCAACTTCGCACCCGAGAATACCGAATAGTCTATCCTTTCTGCGGCGGTTTCCGAATTTATGTCCCATAGCCATGCCGTCACGCGATTTGTTCGTGCCGCGCTGCACGCAACCATGGACAAGCAAAAGGAGAATACAGACAAGCGAGGTCTAAAGAACAGGAATGTCTTCCGACGTGGCGACCGGGTACTACTGTCAACTTCTGGGATGCAAACAACAGCGGTGATAAACTTGGGCGCAAACAAGTTACCACCAAGGTTTATTGGCCCCTTAAAGGTTACGAAGGTACACGACGACACCTACACGCTAGCCATTCCTACCCCTATGCGTTTCCACCCGACATTCTACGTCGGACGCCTCATGCCGTACCTCCCGGCAGACACCCCCAATCTCCAGCCGCGGACGTACGGGTGAGCTCGTAGTCCGACTTTCCAAAACACCGACGCTGTCGACAACTCGGCCTCAGTCCCCGCTATTCGCACGACAACCCGCCCAGTTGTGGTGCCCCAACCTGGGCAGTCTTCAGACACCGCAAGCGCTCAAGAAACTCCCGACGTTCTCGCTGCTTATGCGCAGAGAACTGCGACGCTAAACCCGCCTCCCGTTGCGCGCTTTTCGCCAAGTGATATGCATCCAGCGAGTCGGTCATCATCAATCAATACTGCTCGATCGACAGTCTCTCCAAGACCGGTGACCCTCCAGGGCGCCAGTTCGGAAGTGCCGCTTTCGATGGACTGACCTTCAATCGCGATGGTTCGCCTCCAGTTGTTGATGCGTCGGACGCGGGCCGTTGGATTGCGGATCGATTTGTTGACCACGATGTTCGTAAGAGCCGCGAGGTGCCTCCTCGCGACGGTCCGAAATCCAAGCAGAAGAATAACCTTGCGCGAGTCACGAAGAAGGCACGATCGGGTCCGCTGGTTGGGATATTCACAAGTGGAGGATACATGGGAGCCCGTAGCCGCCTGCTTGAAGATATCCCGGACGTGGTGAGCGTCGACGAGACCTCGCTGGCGTTGGCTTTGGCGACCATCAACGTCGATTCGACCGCCACTGACGATCTCGCGTGTACGCGTCGCTGGCTGACGATGGCGACCACGAGACCGACTTCGACTGCGATATCCATGCGAAGGGTCGCGACCAGTGCCACCGCGACTACCGCGACCACGATGGACTTGCGACAGCGTCCGCTGCAAGAGAGAACGCTCGTAGCGCTCGATCCAGCGACGCTCTTCATCAGAGAGCCCCCAAATGTCAACTTGGGCGTCCCAGTCTTCGCACGTGGGCCGATCACGAACTTGAGAGCACCAGAGGCAGCCCTCCCGAATGTGCACGTAGCAGATGCGCCACGTCTGCTGCGCCAGATTACAGACACGGTCCCGCAGCTCAGTAATTCAGTGTTCCCCCCGGCCGCTCCTCAAGTGTCTGAAGCCATGACGTGAAGGACTGCCGCTCACGTCGTTTCGCGCTCCAGCGTCGGATGAAGACACACCACGACCGCTGCAAAGCGTCGTGGTGTAAGCCTTGTTGGTGGTCTTGCTCCTGGTCGCTTGGTATCGCGTGAAAGTACCCCTTCATGGTGTCAAGCGTCTCCAGCTCGTCGGCTCCATCAAGGCTGTACAAGGCCCACGGCTTGAGGTCGCTGCCCATCACGTGGGGCGCCGAGTTCTCCGTTGGTGTTTCGCGTCCCGCGCCATCCGATACTGCGGCTGCCTCGCTTGACTGCGCCGTTGACACTTGAGCTGTGTTCGATATGAAACTTTGTGCCGAGCGTTCTCGCCTTTGGACTTGCAGCGCGTGTGGGTTTCCGAAATTGAAAGTGTGCACTTACGATGCCGTAAGAGCAACTTAGAGAAAGAGAGGGGGGGGGGGATGTAATGGACCAATTTACATATGTAGGTACAGTTATATAGTTAGACATTGAAAGTAGGTACAAGCACGCGGCTAGTGTGTGCTCTGTTGTCACCATATGATTGGTTGAGAGTTGGGAGCCAGACCCTTTCATCCAATCAGATATCGACCTTCATTTGGGTGGCTCCCAAGAAGCCAGGGACAAAGGTCCTGACCCGAGCCTAAAAAGAGTTGATTTACACCAGACTTGAGACTTAATTTCATTATTGTGAGCTTCCGCTTGTATTTTTCTGAATTTATATGTCTTCTGCTCCGCTTCGTCGGATGTAGACTGCCCCTCTCGCGTTCGGCGGCGAATTTAGAGCTTGTGGCGACGCAGAAAATGCTTGAGCCAGGCTAGTAACGGTAGTTCTAGTCCCGATACACCAGTGAGAAGAACGCTCACTGAAAGAAGCAAGATGACAAGCCAACATCTTATCATCCTGAAGGAAAGGTCAAAAAGAGAGGACTCCCTCCGTTGGTTGGTAGGGCCGGGTGCGTCGAACAACTTTTTTCGACAGCAAAGCCTATCGAAGCTGAACTTCGCGGAGCTAGACCCATATTGGAAGTGCGGTTGGCGAGGGGTTCTTCCGTCAGAACAAAGAAGCGCGTCATACCCGTGAGCTTCTGTGATAAACACGGGGTGTTTGTGGAGAATCTTATCGCCTTAAATTTAGCCGATAAGATTGCCTTAGTGTTGGGCATGCCGTGACTTGCGCAGCATGTTCCAGTGATCAATTAGAAGAAGCTTACACTTGTACGCTTCGGTCGCAACGCGACAGAGAGCGATGGTCCTGTCAGTGTAGCGCGTGCATCGCGAGGTGCACTAGATAATTCCGTTAAGGCAGCACCAACGCTGGTACCTCTGGTGCACAAGCACAAGTCGCAACGACTGAGAAAGTCGTTGAATGTGAATTGAATCAAAATCGGTTTGGGGGAAGTGTCGCCGCCTCGAGGGGTCGAGGCGACCATGGCCGTCAACTCGGGGAGTTGATCTATCGGATTCGGAAGGATTTCCGGTCACAGACCGTGCCTTTGACAATAGTGTTTCAGTTGGGGGAACTGATCCATCGAGTATGCAAGAGACTCCAGCTACAAGCAGTAGCTATGAAGGCGGCGTGTCAGCACCGGGAATTGACAAGGCCGCGATTGGTTTAAAAATCACGGAAGGCTCCGCCGCAAGGCGTCGACGTGTCAACGGTGCATCAACTCCGGGTAGTTGATGGCGGGGCAACCAGTGTTGGCAGTAGCAAACGTCCAACACCGGAAAAGGTTGTGTGCTCGCGTGCCGTCGGACGGCACGATGAAGCGAAATGCATCCAAGCCGGGCTGGATTATGCGCGTCCGTGGAAACAATCCGCCGACGATTATGATAACGGAAATACGTCCAAGGCCGGGCCTGGACGAGGATCAAGTGGAGCCGGGCTCCACAATAAACAAAGGCGGCGCAAGCGCCACAAGCTGCGCAAGTCTCGGTCCGGGACCTAGACGCTACAAGAGATGTCTGCCGGGCAGACATCGGACACGACGTCGAGAGTCGAGACGCTGAACGTCTTGACACGGACCCGTACTGGTCTCCAGTACCGGTCAATGCAACTGCATAATCCTCCGGCGAGGACCTCGGAGTTGACTTCGCTTCCAATAAAAGACGCCAGGGCGGATGGCGCATCGTTCATACTTGCAACAAGCTGAACGATGCGACGATAGCGGCGCAGACGCCGATACCACGAAAAGATGTGACCATCGATTCGATGGCCAAGAGCCCCATCAACAGTGCTCTTGATCTGCGCGACGGATTCTATCAGATCCTGATGCGTGAGAGCGACATCGCTCTCACGGCGGTGAGCACTCCAAGCGGTATGCTTTGGGAGTGGCTCGTAATACGGCGGGGACTGAGGAATGCCCCTGCTACCTTCAATAGTTGCGTGACGCATCTATTGCGCTCGGTGCGCGACTTCGCACCGAGTTACTTCGACGATGTGTTCGTTCACAGCCGGGCTGTGAACGGGAAGACTGACGTTTAGGTTCACAGGGAGCACCTCCATCAGCTGCTAGGGCTCATGCGTAAGCATAAGCTCTATGCGAACCTGAAGAAGTGTATCTTCGGGGCGAGCGAGATACCCATTCTCGGGTGTCTCGTCGGGAAGAACGGCGTACGCCCTGACCCAGAGAAGGTCAGAGTGATAAATGAATGGCCTACGCTATCCAATGTCAGAGAACTGAGGTAGTTCCTTGGGCTTGCAACGTACTTGGGCAAGTACGTTGAGAACTACGAGGGCAAGATTCGCCCACTGTCGCAGCTTCTAAAGAAGGCAGTTGAGTGGAAGTGGACTGCTGAGTGTCAGCAGGCCTTCGATGCAGTCAAGCAGGGCTTGACTGAAGCGCCGATCTCGGCAGTGGCTGACCAATATCGTCCGTTCTACGTCGTGTGTGACGCATCCGACTTTGTGATCGGATGCGCATTGATGCAACACGATCACGAGGGTCGTGATCGTGTGGTCTACTATCGGTCGCGTTAGCTGAAGCCAGCTGAGCGCAACTATTCCGTACATGACAAGGAGCTCCTTGCCATGAAGTATGCACTCGCGAAGTTCCGAGTGTATCTACTTGGGAGTGGACCGTTCGTGGTCTACACCGACCACGCTTCACTGCGAACTGCAGTGAAGTCGCCACACATCTCACACCGGATGGCAAGTTGGTTGTCGTTCTTCGCAGAGTACGACCTCCGGGTTGAATACAAACCCGGAAGGTTGAACGTCGTGGCCGACGCATTGTCACGTCGGCCAGATTATGCTGTGAAGACAGCCGGCGCCAATCGAATTGGCGTCGAGAGTGTGAGTGCTCCGTCGTCGTTGTTGATCGACGACGTTAAAGCCGTGTATGCGAGTGACGCAGACGCAAAGCAGTTGCTGAGCTACGCCTCAGCACCTTCCGACAAGGCGCGTCGGAAGTTGGCACCCCACCTTCGAGCTCGTGCACATCGTTATCGTGTGCACGAAAGACTGCTGCTATGCAGCGCAGTGGACGACGATGTGATTCGCATCGTCGTGCCAAACGACTATGATCTGCGGATGCGGATCATGTACGAGTATCACGATGCCCCTACGGCAGGGCATCCTGGTCGTGAGAAGACATACGTGCTTTTCACGCGTGACTTCTACTGGAATCACCAGTACAAGTGGGTGCGGAAGTACGTGAGTGCTTGCGAGGTGTGTCAACGCGTGAAGCCTGCTGCGTTTTCGCAGGCTCCGCTTCAATCACTTCCGACACCGTCGGAGTGTTGGCAGTCCATCTCTATGGACTTTGTCTTTGTGTCTTCCGCCTGACAGTAAGCGGAGGACTGGTGTCGTGGTCTTTGTAGACCGATTCAGCAAGATGATGCATCTTGCTGCAGTGCCGGCTGAAGTGACAGCAGTACAGACAGCACGACTGTTTGTAGACATGATGTTCAAACACCATGTCATGCCGCTCGACATTGTGTCGGACCGTGATCCACGCTTCACAGCGCGGTTCTGGTAAGAAGTGTTTACACGTCTTGGTACACAATTGTCGATATCGACTGCGGACCATCCGCAGACGGACGGTCAGACCGAGCGCGTGTATCGTGTGTCCCGGCGACCTGTTGAAGAGCTACGCACACTCGTTCCAACAATGGAGCGACTGTCTGCCGATGACAGAGTTTGCCATCAACAACTCGGTGCATGCCTCGACGGGGCATACACCGTTCTATGTGAATGCAATGCGGCATCCACGCCTTCCGAGTATGATCGGAATGGTGGCTTCCTCCTTAAGTGGGGGAGGATCTACGGTTGCATCCGAACAACCGCAGAAGAGCGCTGATACCGACACAGTATCAGCGATGACGACACGAAGACAAGCTGCGTCTCGTTCCGGGAACGAGACGACGGACAAGAATTACGGGTCTGTGCAAGGCACAGACACCGCGACCAAGAACAACACGTCTGTGCAGGGCACAGACGGCGCACAGGCCGGGCCTGCTGCGGAGAAGAACGCCGTGCTGAACAAAACATTCAGCACGCCAGCAATGGACTTTGTCTAGCGCCGACAAACCGTAATGCGGTTTGTCCAGGACGCAATAGCAGCTTCTGTGGATAGACAGAAGCAGAACGCTGACAATGTTGGCAGGGGCAACACAAATGAATTCGAAAAGGGTTCATTAGTTCTGTTAGCTACTCAGAACCTGTCTAGACATGCAGTTTCGGATTTCCGAGCAAGTAAGCTTGCTCCGCGCTTCATCGGTCCGCTCACAGTGCTTGAACGGCATGGCAACGCGTACACGTTCGACATACCGTCCAGCATGCGGCTCCATCCGACATTTTACGTTGGACGGCTAAAGCCGTACACGCAACACGAGCCATCTAACCTTGATGGCTCACAGAGGACGACAAAGCGGGGTAAGCCAGCTTCTCGAGCGCGGCAACACGGTCGTGAAGCCTCACGACATCTATTCCAAGTTCCACTTGGATGTTCAACGCACTCTATGAGGGGCCTGAGCGACCAGCGCCTTCTGGTAGCGTAGCTCATGCTGCAGCTGAGCGAACTCCACCCTCTGGAACTGTTCCAGAGCGGCTACACGGTCGTGTAGAGCGCGGGAGTCACGATCAACCCCAGGTTGACCGTACGGGGAGTATCTTTCCGCCCCCGCCGCCACCACTGCGCGATGCGCGCGGCTCGACTCGGTGGATAGTCGAGCGAATCGTGGGCTATGAACCCCTGAAGACGAACCGAGATCAGGATCGTATTCGTATTCGTTGGAGAGGATTTCCTCACCACCGAGATACATGGGAACCTCGGAACGTTCTGATGGAGGACGTTCCGGAAATGGTGAGGGTGTACGAAGCCCAGAACGGAGTGCAGGCGTAACGCCTGCACGAGCGCTGCGATCACCGCTGACACTCGGAGTGTCACGACGTTCATCACGACGTTCAAGTTGAACGCGGAGATCACGCAGCTGAACAGGTACACCCACAGTCGTGTACCCGGTGACGTCTCGCTCAGTGAGACGCACAGTCCCAGGGAGGCAGTGCGAGCACGCAGTTCCAAAGGGAACTGCGCACGGAATACTCGCCTCCATAGCTTCATTATGAAGGCGATCGATCATGTGACGCCTCGAGAAAGTCTCGAAGCGACGTTGCGCTGCAGTGATGCGGACGCGGTACGCTTTCGCGTCTCTGTTGAAATTTCAACAAAGGCGTTCCAAGATTGACAAAGTGCCACCCACTCGGGCACTTTGCTTTTGCGCGAAGTTCTCTTCGACGCATGCCATCGGAGCTCATGGAAGAGTCCGATGAAATAGTCGCGCCTTTGATTCGTCATCGGATCAACGTGCTGCGCTGCAGCCTCAGCGTCATCAACGATGGCGCTGCACGCGTACAGCGGGATTGGGTTCGGTGGCGAAGTCGCACCGAACCTGGAAGCAATCTTTGATGCACTTGGCATCCACGGAGCGCGTTCTGTAGGGACAGAACGCGGAGAAGAAGGAGTAACCGGCGTTGGTGCCTTCTCTTCTTCATCATTACGCGAGCGCATCGAACATGAAGCGCTCGGATCATCTTCACGGGGTCGACGCGACCCTGTGACCGGGTCATGCGCGACTGCGGCCGACTCGGAGTCGGCTGCTGAGAATGGGACTTCCCCGTCCTCCATGGGGACATCACTGATGTCCGAACCATAGTCGGTAGGCATGCTACCGTCGGTGTGGAACACCGACGAGCCCTCGAGGAGCGTCTCCAGGGCAGCATCCTTATCCTCCACGCGCTTATACTGTGAGCACGTGGTATTCGTCGACAGAGAGAGTAAACGCTGTCGTGGAGGTGCTTGCTTGCACAGGCACCGAGGTGGTGGTGCCTGCTGATGTAGGCATGGACGTAGCAGACGTAGCAGAGTCTGCAGAAGCAGACTCTTGCGCTGGCATCGCCGTTAGCGAGCTCATTGCGGAATAAGCTTGAATTTCCCGGAGAGTTTGACGGTCTCGTCAATGCTTTGATTGACGTGTTTAAGACTGGCACGTCTTATCTTAACGGGGGGGGGGGGGGGGGTAACGGGGTTACACGCAAGTGGCTACACGTAGCCACTTGGTTACATGGAGGGTTCTCGAACGTTGGTGTAAGACACACCAATGGTTACACTTTGCAGACCACTGGTCTGTATGCATTTATGCTTCCTATTGGTAGATAAGCATTTCTTTCTACCAATTAGATTGGCAGGGTTCTGACAGCCATCGGATGGCAGAATACCTTTCATATAGGATATCAGTTTTAGGAGGAAACCCAGGCCAGACATAAATCATAAATACCAGTTCTCATTTTAACCCAAAACGGCTTTTAGCTTTTCTTATTTTAATAAATATATACTTTCGGACGAAAGTATAGTTAACCTAAGTTTAAGCAAACTACGCTTCCTCGTACACGTGCGCTAACGTGTAAGCCGAAGTAGTGGGCACAGAGTTGGCCCATTACACCTCGGGCACCACCGGAGACGTAAATCCAGCACCATAACCAGCGGCATTAATATCCACACCATCTCCACTATGTATGTTTCCAATCGCAATGCCGTCTGCAGAGGTTGCGCCCAAAGCGCCTCGGTCGACACCGACGTCGTCATCACCATGTACGACACTTACACTAAGCGTAGCAGCAACAGATACATGAAGCTAGTTACTTTCATACACGCTTGTAGCTCGTACACGCACGTACCAGCTTCTGCAGGCACATGAGCAGCATGTGCACCTTGGTCGACACCACGATCATCGCGAGAAGCACGACCGCCCATACAGCAACGCCATCACCAACGCTAGCGCCAGCGACGCCAACACCAGCTCCGGATCCGCCGACGCCGTCCTCCCCACGAGCGGCACCTACAATAGGATTAACAACATCAAATATATGCAGCTAGCCACTGACGCCATATCCCCTCTACACAACCTTGAATGAACCACCTTGGGACAGCACGGCAGCAGTGGGCAACCCTTCATCCTCGTGAGCGTCATCCATGCTCATGACATGCTGCAAGACTGCGTGTTCACCGACCAAATAGTCGGTCCCCTCCTCTCCGTTGTATCCCCCCCCAATAGAATGTACCTATAACGCGGGTCTAAGCTCCGTCCCAGCGGCCGCTTGGACGTCCAACCCACCTTCAATAGCTTTCCCCATGCTTCGCTAAATTTCACTGGCCACCCTAGAGCACTAGCGGTGTCGGCCTGGGAATTCTCGAAGGAGGAACGTGTGAGGCGGCAGCGATTGCTTGGATCGGGCGGCGGAGCACCGTGAGATCGCTTCTTTCCTCGAGATTCCCCGCGGGATAGCAGTTCTGCCGTGGCTTCTTCGACGTGTGGAAGAAGGGCTGCGCCACGCGTCCCCCGTTTTTATTATATATCACAATTTGGTCACTTGATTTAATTCAATTATTATAATAAATTATGATATGTTATTTATGATGCGATTATTTTATAGAGTATCATATTGGGGCGGAAAACAAATGGTGTGGCTCATAAGTATATCTCAAGGTCAATGTATGCAAAAATGCCTGAACAGTAACGGTACGGCTGCTAGCGAGCTAATTTCCCGATTCCTCTAGCATGAAAGGAGATGCGTGTGTGCGCGCGTGCGTCTTGTGAGAAACGACATAAAACGCAAAGAGTATCGGAAGCTTTCAGCTCATATCCTGCCGACTCAAGCGCTGCATGGTGGCGTCTGTGCGTGCTCATCATCGTGCGATGAATGCAACAGCGTCATCGTTCAGAAAACAGGACTTTACGTGTAATTAATGTTATATTACCGAATAAATAAACGTGGCTGCCCGCTTGGGACACCGTACCAATTTATTTTTAACCAATCACTGACTCCTCCGCTTGCTTTCTTTCCGGAGTGACAATATCAGCCAATCAAATCAAAATCTAAAAAGGCGTATTTTGCGCCCTTTTACCCTGTCGAAGGCGACCTCCCAGTGCATCCTGTCAGATTTGTCCCGAGTACTGTCTAGATTCCGCTGCTAGAAGGGCGAACTTTGCGCCCTTTTAGATTGAATATTCCTAAGTTTGTATACTATAGTATATCCCTATGCTTCGCGAAAGGGTTGAAAGTGCTTGTATTGCATAGAACTAAGCATAAATTCTTAGCGAACTGTGATTCCCCCGGGACTCACGGGCCCGGGCTAGCAATTTCAAACAAATCACAAGCCTAGAATAGCCGTAACCAGTGTTCTCCAACAAGCGCGTTGTCGGCTACTGCTGTTTGATTGGCTTGCTAATTGCGCTTGTAAAAAACGTGATGCTGTCCCCGACTGGGATTCATGTGGCGAGGCCACTCGTACCGACTGACTCCCGACTGTACCCGACTGCACCGACTGGCATCCGCTGCCACGGTCCACAGATAGATGGTGGACTCACGATTCTCGCTGACTGTATTCAGAAGGTCTGCTCTATTCAGACTTTGTGCACCACGTCAACCAACTTGGTCCTCCAGCAAAGTCCTCGGCGTTCCAAGTCTAACTGAGAACACTCATTGGCCGATTGCGGAGGGACTTCACATTGGACCGCCACGAGGGAAGGATCTGCGGAGAGGTAGGGAGCTCCTCACTCATTATGAGGCTGTGAGGCTGTAGGGAATAGCTCAGTCGTGATTTTCCTTCTTTAAGAAGAGCTCAAGAATAGAAACAACTTACATTTACTTTGAACCGCTATCGTCTAAAGTTTCCTACGTCGGCCTGCAAGATACACGACCCCGACACAAAGGAGGAAGACCCGCGACACCGCTCTAAATGCTAGTCTCAACATATGTGTCTGAATAGTAGACGTATACCCGGATAACACTCATACTTCGAGCACAGCTAGAATTCTTGACTCCATGACCAAATTTCAAATTTCAAACTAGTCAGAGCCCGACACACTTATTGTCGTACATGGCGTTCTTGCTAGTGAGCTGGGTTTAGCTCTATGACAGCTCTACAGATAACCAACGTCAATCTACCCGACCCGACCGCACTAGAGCTCTGAGTTCTTTCACGGAAGGCAGTCGGGCCCAGTCGGCACGATGTACACGACTGAGACCGACTGGGTCTCTATGTCATGTAGTCTCCGTATCGAGTCATGTAGGCTGCTGTATGCGTGCTCCAAGACAGCGCCACGGAGAGCCGTTCGCCCAACCTGATATAGTTTCACTTTAGTTAGGTATAGTTATAATCGGTTTGGAAGAATGTATGTGAGTTGTATTTAGATTCTGGTTGCAGCGGCAACTAAATGCAGCGGCATAGGTATCGGTAGCTAAAGAACGGCAGTTCTTTCGCGCTGATATAGGTCAGCGGTTCCTTTCCTACAAATTCCTCGAAGGCGAGAAGAACATACATGCCACAATTGTAGCTGTCGACTTGAACGCCCATGTCCGTTGCGTAGGGAGAAACTCTGAAGCGTAGGCTATCTTCGAGTGGTAGAAGAGGCTTCAAGGTTTCGGCAAGGACTATTGTATTGTTACTGTATGAGGAGCTCATGGGGTCTTAATACTTCATGGATCTTGCTGGATATCAATAATGATGGAGCACCAGTGATTACCTAGGTATCAAGACTTTCTCGCCTGACAGCCCCAAAAACGTATCCTTGATTATCTCCATTGTAGTTGAAGTGAGACCTTCCACCACAGACCCAAGAGTGTGGGATCAATCGCTACAATGGAAGGGTTTCCACTAGACAAGTGAGCCACAGTCACTTGAAGAGCCTTGTCACCTAGTGGCCCTTTCCCCGCCATATACAGCAGTTCAATATCGCTGGACATAGGCTTGAGTCGTAAAACCTTTTCAGCTAGTGTGTCATCTTTTGCAACAAAATAACCTTCCGGCACGTTTACGTCTAGATCAACAGTTTGATCCAGCAAAGTGTTTTGTCTATCAAGTTCAAAGCAGCAACATCGTCGTGCCATTTTCTCATCAATCGCAGTGTAGTCGCGGCGAAAGCACCAACACCATGAATTTCCACAGCAGTGTCAACTTCTGCCAATCCTTCTCTGTTTTTATTTTTGGCAGAGCTGTAGTCTTGGCTTGACATCATTTCAATAGCACAGCAGGAAAAACACGGATGAGATCTCTGAGCTTCAATATTTGCTTTGTTGTGGGTAGCTTGGACAACTCATAAGCAGTCGGGGCTTTCGGTCGCTTAGGAAATACGTAAGTCTTGTACTGGCGTAAAAGATGCATAGTGTCGTAACTGGGATCATTTTCAAGCGAAGTTTGTACGTTTGATAAACTTAGCTGCTTTTCGAACATTTCAGAATCCTCTGTTGCTCTACCATCCACTTGTGTAATCGCTCAGCAACAGTGGCTGTTCCAATCTCTCTCGCCTTCAATGAGGCCACCAGATTGTGAACATCGCGAATAACGGGCTTACAGTCCGAGTGCTCTCTGATGTACTTGAGAATCGTTTTTTTTTTCTTCACGCCAGATCGCTGAAGGATATCGACGCTAGTCATAACATCGTCTCGTATCGCTAATCTTGTCGTAGGATACTGCTCAAACGTAGCACGCGTAAGAGGGTGGTTGTGAACTAAGTTGACTTTATGCTTACGCATAAATTGATCTATACATGAAAATATTCAGGCAGATTAGTTAGAATGTTTTTAGCATCAATTCGAGGCAACTAGTACAAGAAACGAGTACCAAAAGCATTACCTGTGCTTTGCAGCCTAGTGGCCGTACGTTCTGATGCGGCCGCTGTCCTTCTCCACGTGGCGCGTATTTCCCGGCATGAGTGCACTCAAAGGTTTTGGCGTAAAACCCCCATTCTTCTGGAATTGGTGGGGCTTTAGACTGGCGACTAGCAATTATTGCGTTCCCGGTCACCGCTGTCTTGTTGGAACGAACACAAAATAACTAAAAGAACAATCAAGAAGTAGTTAGAAAATTGTATACATATACATCGCTACCTGACATGACTCCGTTTGGTAGGAGCTACACCAGCTTTCAAATTATTCCCACGAGTTAAACTGCTCTTTCTCGAAAGCACGTCCAACATTGACTGCGCCGTCACCCCCACCAGCGTAATCTGCTCGGTATAACTGGTCAAGTTGTGACGATGCAGCCACAGCAGCATCAAGTTGTGAGGATGCAACTGTAGCAGCATCGCCTTCCTGAGCGACTTTGAAAATTACGGAAGTTCCGCCGTCTTGGCTTTCTGTCGTCTTTCTCTTCTTCCGAGGTTGACGAGCCGCAGCATTAGTATCGTCCTGTTGCGGCATGCTTTCCGGCAAAGGCACGCTGAAGAATTCTGCCTGGAGTCTACGTAAAAGTAACTCTTCAGGTATTGTCACCGAGCGCCTTACCCGTCGACTTGGCGGGAGAACGAATGGCTAAATACAGCAACAGCCATGCGTACAGCTTGTGTACTGTTGGTGTATACAGCGAAACGAGGGTGATGTGCAGTGGAAAGCCGCTAAAATATATATATACGATATGCTGGTCGGGGACAGCAGTCACTCTCAAACAATTGTGTGAATTCATAGCTGATTCTGGTTACACTGGCATATATTTTCCGATAGTGGGGTTACTAGAGTTGGAGAAAGACTATTGACTGCCAGTCGATAGTTTTCCAGCTGGCCCGTTACCGCGGCCAACTGCCTGAAGAACTTTATGTGGGTTGCAGGTGAAGAAGGGACGCCTCAATTTGAGATCATTGGCCATGTCAACGGACGTGAACGTGAAAGTGGCGGTGCGATGTCGCCCCATGAGTTCGCGCGAGACACAGATGGGTGCACGGGGGATCGTTCAAGTACTGGACGGCACGACAGTGGTCATTCACCCTACTGCTGATGCTCAAGCTTCCGCTTCCAGTTCACCTGCCTCGGAAACTTCGGATACTTCCGAAAAGAAGCAGTACACTTTCGACTTCGCTTACTATACAGAGAGTACTCAAGCTCAAGTGTACGGGGACATTGCCAAACCGTTGGTAGACCAAGCTCTTCAAGGCTACAACGGCACTATCTTCGCGTACGGCCAGACTGGATCTGGCAAGACTCACACAATGATGGGAAGTGGGGATGACCACGGCATCGTGCCGCTTATGAACGGAGATCTCTTTGCCAGGATTAACGTCAGTGACGCAGAGAATGCCAATAGTGGCGATGAAGGAGCCATCAAATATCTCGTAACAGTGTCATTCTTAGAGATTTACAATGAAGTCATCAAAGATCTGCTCAACCCGTCGGATAAAGTTCTCAAGATCCGTGAGCACCCTGACATGGGAATCTACGTAGAGCAATTAGCAGAGCTAGTAGTGCGAGATCCGGCAGACGTGACTCGGCTACTGGAACAAGGCAATAAAGTGCGGCAAGTGGCTGCCACACAGATGAACGAGCGCAGTTCTCGCTCTCATAGCTGCTTTACGATCAAAATCTCGTCCAAGCGCTCGCAGGAGATGGCAGGTGTACGCAAGGAAACGTGTATGAACGCCAAGATCAACTTGGTGGACCTTGCAGGCTCGGAACGTGCCTCCAAGACCGGCGCAACCGGTGATCGACTCAAGGAAGGAGCCGCGATTAACAAGAGTTTAAGTGCATTGGGCAACGTGATCAATATGTTGGCGTCCAGTGATAAGACCCGGAAAGGGAAAGCGCATATTCCGTACCGAGATTCCAAACTTACGCGATTGTTACAAGAGTCTTTGGGTGGTAACTCGCTCACTGTTATGATCGCAGCCATCTCCCCAGCAGACTATAACTACGAAGAGAGTTTGGGCACTCTGGTGTACGCAAACCGCGCCAAGTCTATTAAGAACGCGACTAAGAAGAACGAAGATATCAACGAGAAGATAATTCGTGAGTTACGGGAAGAAATCGAGAAGTTACGACAAATGGTGGCACGTCCGACGTCGGCTTCGAGTGGCAACCCGGAGATGATGGGGCAGATGGAGGAGACGATCGCTAACCTCGAACGAGCTAAACAACAGTCCTGGGAAGAGAAACAGAGACTCACGGAGTTGTACGAACAGGAGAGACAGAACTCTCTTGCCAATGAGAAGAAGATCCTGGGCTTCATGCAGACGGTGAAGCAGGAAAAGATGGACATTGTGAAGAAGATTAAAGCTCTGCAGCAGAAGAAGGTGCAGCTCTCCAAGGAGATGCGTGTGCGGAAGCAAAGTTACGTAGACAACAAGAGTAAGCTGCAACTAGGCGTGCAAGCTTTCCAGCAGTTGAAGACGGAGACTCCGCGTGAGAAGCAGCATTTAATGGAGGAGATTGAGTCTCGCAAGTCGCTATTGATCACCGATCGTGATGAGTTGTCGCGTCTTAAGGAGGAGCTGAAGCTGTGCGAAGAGAAATTGGTTGAGGAAGAGGCCGAGGTGGCTGCGAAGAGCGCTTTATTGGAGGAAGATGACAAGCTGCGTAAAGCTATCCAAGACGATGAACGCGAGAAGATGAAGCAAGAACGTGCAGCGTACTTGCAGTCTGCCCTGGACGAGGAGCGCCAACGCTTTCAACTAGAAGCTGACAACGACAAGCAGCGACTGAAACTGGCGTTGGAGGCGACAGCAGATAAGGAGAAGAAGCTGGCTGAAGAAGTCGAGAAACAACGCGGTAGAGCGCTGGAACTTCAGCAGCAAATGCATCAAATGCAACTGGAACATGCCGAGTGGAAGCACACGACTAAAGTGAAGCTGTCGCAGATGGTTGAAGCGCTCAAGAATGATTTCCTACAAGAACAACGCGAAATGCAGGACAAGTACGACTATGCCGTGTATCTCTTACGCAATGCCCGCGATGATATTGTGGAGCTAGGGACACGAAACGAAGATCTCGAGAAGCGTCTCCACGACATGATCATCTGGGATAAAACATGGTAAGAGAGAGTGTCATGTATGGAACAGAAAATTGCTGGTGTTTCTTGAATTGTCTTGGTTCTTAAGTGCTTCCGGTTTAGTGGGAAGTGCCTGCTACACATGTATAACCAGGAAACTAACACGGTCCCGTTGAGATCGCAGAAGTACGTCTGGTTGTCTTGGGTCTGAAATCGCAAACGATGTAGTGATGGCGAGGACTATCTCGACTTGGTTTTTGGGTCTTCGCTTGCTTGCTAGTCGACGATAGAAATGGTGGAAGAAAAAGAGTCGCGGTCACGGAGACTCACACGGCGTTTGCGCTCGTCCTTGAGATGTTGCAGAGCCCGACGGTACCACGTCGAGTCTTCGCCGTCTTCAGCAGTGTCGCGAATGGAAACGAGTTGCATGAACTCTTGAGCATCACCAGACGAAGCTTTCATGGGGTCTATGCCCATAGAGAAGGTCTCGATAGGTGCTTCAACAGACTCCACTCTGGTTTTGCGCTGGAGCCGACGTTGCTCGCGCTTTTCTTTGAGTGAGCGCAGCGCATGTCGGTACCAACTACCGCTCGTTTCTTCACTTGCACGCAGCTCAGTAAGCTGCTGGTAGTCGCAACCGTCGGGCTTAGCGGTTGATTCGAACACAATACCCGGAGGAAGGTCAGGATCATCTACACGCGTCTGAACCAAAGCAAAAGGCGCTGCCTCCTGCCCTTCCAATAGAATATTATCCTCTTCATGACGGGACAAGTGCAGACGTTGCTCCTTGTCGGCAGGTGCTGCTTCGACATCTTCGGTACATTCCGGCTCTTTAGCTTGGCTTTCTTCTGCTTCCACGTCGTTGGCGTCAAGTCCCCATTCACTCACCGACGTCGACTCTGTCTCAGTGCCTTCACGCGGAGCAGTACTAAGCATGTTGAGCATTTGGAAGGCCTCTGTAATCTGCTGATGCAGACTCGTCGGAAGCCGGCCGTGTGAATTCTGTTGCGAGAGGTGATCACCGATCTGCACCCCCATCACAAGTCGTTGAGCGTGAAGCATCGCCACCTCCCGCTCCCTCTCCAACGTCTGCTGCGATTCAAACGCTCGCACGAGCGCTTCTTTCAGCTTGGCCTTTAATTCCTCCAGTTGCGCTGTGAGATCAGCGTTGGTCTCTTGAAGACCCTCACAGCGAGCCATGTAGTACTCGCAGGCCGCTCTGAAGGTTCTTACATCGACGGCATTGAAAGATTCATGCAGCGGATCATCTTGAGGCTGTGGCTCTACTAGAGCTAGCCACGGGTTCTCACCGTATGATGGCCCCCACTCGATACCTTCGGAGTGTGTGTCTTCGAGCACGTCAGCAAGCCACCGATTAAAATCGACCATCACCTGGTGAACTCTGGCCGGTGCGTCAGCGAACACGAGAGTGTAGTACTTGTGTAGTAACTTGGTGATGTCGGCGCGAGCTTTGCTGGCGTTAGTGGACAGTAGATGCAGTAGACGACGAGTGTTCTTCACGAAAAGGTCTCTCAAGTACCGGAGCTCGTCCAGAATCCTCTGAAAAGAAAAAAAAAAACAAGAAAGGTCAGCACTTAATCGACAACAGAAGAGCTACCATTGAAGAAAGATGCGTGTAGGTCATTCACTCACCATGAACAGAGCTTCAGCGTCTCCTTTGAGCCGAATTGGGAGCCCTACGAGCTGAAAGACGTCGCGGTTGCCACGGGAGCTCTCGGTTCTGCGTCTTGGGCTGCTTTTTCAACTCTGAGACTGCCGAGCTCTTTGCCTCCGGGAAAGTGCGTCGAGGAAGAAGCCCAACACAGCCTTGCCCCTTCCCCAAAGTTGAGTAAAATCTGCGACGTGTGAGCAGCTACTCAGTCTCTTCAACTGATACAAGGTCAATTCATTAGTTGAAGTGACTGTGGCTTCGGTTATCTACATCCTCCGTAGCCAATAAAATAAGTTCCATATCCCTGCCTATCAGTCTGCAACCAGTCTCTGCATACACTTGCTGCCTCTTACGCCTTGAACGCCGGTGTCCGGTCTCCGCCACAAGCCATAGCTATCAACATCCCGGAGAACGCCAGCACACTCGCCCCTGCACGCACTGCGTGGAGCTTTCCCCACCGCCGAAGCATCTCCTGCATCCACGACTGACCGCGGTGCACGCAACGCTTGGAGTCCACGAGTTTGTAGTTGAGTGCCAGCATCTTGAGCACAGTGAAGGGCACGACACCACCGATGAGGCAGCCGCTAGTGAGCCAAAGGCGCGGCATGCCTGCGTGTGGTCCGCGTTGCTTCTGCAGCCATGCTACAAGCATCGCACTGAGACCGCTGCCTACAGCTACAGGTCCCTGCATCCGCGCCGCGTAGAAGTACATTCGTCGGAAGAATGGCGCCTGGAAAGCCAGCGCGTCCGTCTCCATGAGCGCCGGGTGCTGCGCCACACTGATGTACATGGACGCGCCTGCGAAGAGGCCCGCCAGCCCCGTGGCCGCCAGCTGAGCCAGCGCCTCCGCGTCCACGCCCATGAAGAGAATGAAGAGGTGGCGGACGTCAAATGATGCAGCCTCAACGTGCAGAACTGCTGGTGATGCCAGCAAACCTTTGCAAACCGATACCTATAAACGTTGAATTTGTGATGAAGTTGTGTCTTTGTCACGACTGGTCTTTTTATATAGCATCCAAGCGTACTTATGGCCCATAAGTACGCTTACCTTCACTAAACCGGTATTAAAGTGGCTTTATTTGTGCTTTTTGGCCAAATATTGATGGAGCAAAATAAAAAAGTTAGTTTGAAAGTGTTAAGGATAATCAAAATAAACAATCACTTCGCCAAGGTGAGCTTCTGGAAGGCTAGCTGGAGGTTTAAAATGTAGCTGGCGAGTACAGGACTCTCATAAAACAAGCGGCAGAACTGCGAGTGGGAACTGCATGAGTTAGTGCATTGGAACACCAGGAGATTGCGAAACTGACCTCCTTGAAGCCCAAGCTCTTCACTGCGATTTTCTCCACCTCAATCATGGGCGGAATGTTGAATCTGCAAGCGGCACCAGCGTCAGAACTGAACTGAAATACGGCGTGAGGGAACGTACGTGTTCTGCTGGGCTACAACTCGAAGCCTGGCGATGATGCGTTCGGCGGCCACGGTGTTGGCGATACTACGTTGCACGCATAGGATTGAGCTTTCAAGGTTACCATAATACTTGTACCAAAGATTTGAATAGGTCTTCACCTATCCGATCTGTCCTTGGTCGCCGAGTTCTCGTTGTAGATATCGTGTGTCTTGTTCAGGAACTCTATCGCACAAAACGTGAGGCAACAGAATTGTCGAGGCTGAAGCGTAGGCAACTATACCATTGAAAAAGAAGCACGCACTGAAAGCTGTCAAGAACGTTTGCAGCGATGCTCGTCGCTGGCCATCATCGCCTTCAGGAAGATGACACGTCGCTTGCCGTACTAGTTGTGTTGGCAAGTCTCTACATTGGCAACGAAGCATTTCTGTAAAGTCTCCAACCGACAGCACTAGCAGAAGACACAGCAGATATTCCAGCACCTCAGCAACTTGAAAATAGACAGCAGTATTGACAATAATTCATGCACATTGCCAAACTCACCCATGTCGTGGTCGATCTTTGCGTAGCTACGCTGCAGTTGAGCGAGGAAGGCGGCACGGTTTTGCAGACAGCCGTTGACGTACTCGAACGGCCGACCTTTGACATTGGATCCTTTGACGACTGCGCTGAAGTAGTTAGCGATGAACTGTGCCGGATTATCCGAGCGCTTGTCCTGTAACTGGCGCACCAGGTCGTCCACGTAGAGCTGCACGCCTGACTGCTGCAGATAATACTCACTGGACGATACAGCGGGATTACGCGACGGCAACCGCGTCAACGTACGCAGCTTGGATCCGCTCGAGACGACCGACTCGAGGTTTTCGCTCACGCCGTCACTGACAGCAAGAGGGATGCGATAGGCGCTGGCGATGAGCCGCTCCGCTTGCACGCGGCTCATAGGCATCGTGAAGAGCAAGCTTCGATTACGTTTCCAATTTTGTACGTACTGGATTTTATTTTTGGATTGGAAAATTTTCTGGTGCATTTTTTGTGAGGAATCTCCATAATTCAGTGAGATTCTGCACCACCAAAAAATCGATTTGACTCTGACGTTAGTACTTCTTGATTCTTGGGCATACAAAGTCGTGCTGTGCCCGAAGAAGCTCTGAAATTTAGTATGCTCCAGATCTGTTTGCGGTTATACAGCATGTTCTTGTTGCATGCTCTGCGTTCACGCAGTATCTGCTTATTATGCAAGCTACGTGAGCCTAACAGATATTTTAATATGTAAAAACGCGGCATAAAGATTGGGCGTCGACGAGGTCACACTCCAGGTCGCGGATCCGGGCTTAGAGTTCTTCGATCTCGCCTCTGGCTAGGGTGACCTCGGAGAAGAGGTGATCATTACTCAGGCGGAGTTCGTCACGGTGCCGCGAGACTCGATCCAGCTTCTGGGCCAGATCTCGGTGGTGACGCTCGAAGTGATGCTCCAGACCTTGGATCTCGATCGCTTGATCATGGACCTCCTATCGAAGCGCGCAGATCGTGCCAGCGGCGTCGTCTCTTGGAGGCCCCGGGGTGGTGGCAGCTCTGGGGGCGTACGGGCGTGGCTGGGCGACGGATCCAGTGGAGCGGTGACGTCGCTCCAGGTTGTGCAGGTCGCGAGCTGATTTGAGAAGGTCGCTTTTGGTGGCGGTTAGATCACGACGCGTATTGTCTCGGCTGCGCCGAGCCTCATCGCGTTCACGTTTCGCCACCTGCAGATCCGCCGTCAGGGTATGCACTTGAGAAGAGAGTGCACGCACGAAGCCCTGCAGCTCCTCGTTAGAAGGCGGAGGAGAGCGAGGAAGACCCGAGGCAGAATACTGGGCAGGGGCCTTTCCCCAGTTGGCTTCGGCGGGCTCATGGTCTTATTCGAAGATGCTCCTTCTGGGAAATGACGAGAGACGGAATGCGCGCGGTGATGTTGTGGTTTAGCGGGATCAGCAAAATCTGCGAAGATGCTTAATCCGACTTCCCACCAGCACCCAGACACCGACTAAGGGAGGGGGTCCTCCGATGATCCGTGGTCTGCTGAACTTTGCTCACCTTGTGTACCCGTCGGTAGGGCGGGATCTGCTCTTCTGGTAACTTCCGAAGAGCTCTTGAGGCGAAGTTTGAGCGTCTTAGCGGGACGCGGGGATGGTGTGAAGCAGTAGTGGTAAATCTTCACTCTGCGTTCGATGTTGGGTCCAGATCACAAGCGAGTATTCGATCTTGATCGGATCTGGCGGTCTCAATCTGCGATCTGGCGGTCTCAATCTGCGATCTGGCCTTGGAGTTGCCTTGCGGGTGTACTTCTCCTTCCTTGAGTTCCTTTTCGTTGAACTTGCCGCTTCCTATAGCGGAATCTTGAGAGTCGAGAACCGATGGGGTCGTCCAGCCAAGTAGTAAATCCGGTTAGCCTTTTGGATCTGCACTTATAGGGCAGATATTACAGTGATTACACTACAAGCCCCACACGTTATCATCGTCAAGCTCTCAGTACCTTCAGCAATTACAAGGTGGTATGATCTGGCCAATGTATTATCCAGTTATCACAAACAGCACTAGATCTACTACACCCAACCTTCTGACACTCCGCACGGCAATGTCGATCCGGTTTCTTGAGAGCAGGAAGGCACTTGTGAGGTACAATGCAAAGTCGCTTCTGATTTATGTTAAGTCATATCCCAGCCTAGATCTTACCTTCACAACCACTAGATGACTGGATAATACACGTCCCACTTATCTTCGTCTTTTCCCCAGCTGCCTGTTGTGCCGGATTGTAACGGGGTTACACGCAAGTGGCTACACGTAGCCACTTGGTTACATGGAGGGTTCTCGAACGTTGGTGTAAGACACACCAATGGTTACACTTTGCAGACCGCTGGTCTGTATGCATTTAGGCTTCCTATTGGTAGATAAGCATTTCTTTCTACCAATTAGATTGGCAGGGTTCTGACAGCCATCGGATGGCAGAATACCTTTCATATAGGATATCAGTTTTAGGAGGAAACCCAGGCCAGACATAAATCATAAATACCAGTTCTCATTTTAACCCAAAACGGCTTTTAGCTTTTCTTATTTTAATAAATATATACTTTCGGACGAAAGTATAGTTAACCTAAGTTTAAGCAAACTACGCTTCCTCGTACGCGTGCGCTAACGTGTAAGCCGAAGTAGTGGGCACAGAGTTAGCCCATTACACGGATTATCAAGGATCTGCAGCGTTTTCGCCGGATCACCATACATCGCCGCCGGATCATGAGTCTTCGATCCGGATCGGGGGCCTCTTGCTTGCTCCCTCGCTTCTTTTCACACATGCGACCCTGTATCACAGATCTCACTCCCAGGATCGTAGATCTTGCGTCTGGTGTACTAGATCGTAGGTCCAACAGCCAGCACGGTAGATCGTAGGTTCCGGATCATGGATCCTACCTCCCGTTTGGGATTCAACCTCTCAGATCGGGGATTCAATATCCTCCGATCTCGATCCCCTGGTACGTATCTTCACGATCTTGTGTGGCGGGCTGTCGATCGTAAATCAACAATCACTTGACCTACCTTGGCCGCCACGCCCCCAGATCCAGATCTTGTTTGGCCTCTAAAGGCTGGATCCGACACTATTACACCTTAATTCGGCCTCCCGGTCCCAACTCCCGGTCGTCTTAACCACTCGGACCTTTTCGCGTACGGGACTAGTCCGATCATACCTTGTCCTCGCCCGTATCCCACTATAACAGACCAAACCGTCACTGATCCAGAACAATGCCGGCACATCACTTCCTGTTTCCCATTTCTCGGAAAGGACTTCACCACAGTTGCCCCTGCACGTGGTCGGCATTGTGGTGAAGCACATTCTGAGAAAGAGGAACTGCAAGTGGCGGCAGAAGGGACGAGGGTATCAGACCTAGATGGACGAGTCTTAAATCCGATATTGACACCACGGATCTAGATGCCGCCTAGATCTATTTCTAAGTTGTTACGGATATGGGATTGGGAGAGACAGATTTTGGGATCTGAAGAGGGATCTGAAGAGAAGAAGTGAAACGGGAGCTGGATCGATGAAAGACGCGGATCTGGAGACAATGCTTATGCGGGATCCAGCGGAGTTTGGAGATACGGAGTACGTGGGGATAGATATAGCACTCTAGTGTCCAGAGATCTAGAGCTGAAGAAGTCGGTTGGCGGACGTTTTGGGTCTGACCCCAATATCCCAGATTCCTCCGAACCGGTATAATCTAGGGGTCCAGATCAGAGGAGATCCGGCAGACCAATGATCCAAATCTAGCCCTGGTGGTCAGGATCCAGACGATCCAATATGATATGATACGATCGGGCGACCATCGAATGATTACGCCACGGATCTGCAGAGATAAGGTAAGGAGAGCAGCTGGACGATTGTGAGAGGTAAAGAAGGACGTGTATCCAGTTATGTGAGACCATCTAGTGGTTGTGAAGGTAGGTATGTTGGGTAGATAGGACTTAACCATAAATTAGAACGTAATTTACATTGGATGTTGCAAGTGCCCTTCCTCCCCCGAAGAAACCGGAACACTTTGGCCGTACGAGGTGTCGGAAGGTTAAGTGACGTGAATCTAGTGTTGGTTGTGATAACTGGATAATACATTGGCCAGATCATACCACCTAGTGAGTTGCTCCGCAAGTGCAGACTTAGATTAGCCGGATTTATTGCTTGGTCGGGGGATCTCTCACGGCCCTAAACTCTCAAAATCCTGCTATAGGAAGCGGCAAGTTCAACGAAAAGGAACTCAAGGAAGGAGAAGTACACCCGCAAGGCAACTCCAAGGCCAGATCGCAGATCGAGACCGCCAGATCCGATCAAGATCGAATACTCGCTTGTGATCTGGACCCAACATCGAACGCAGAGTGAAGATTTACCACTACTGCTTCACACCATCCCCGCGTCCCGCTAAGACGCTCAAACTTCGCCTCAAGAGCTCTTCGGAAGTTACCAGAAGAGCAGATCCCGCCCTACCGACGGGTACACAAGGTGAGCAAAGTTCAGCAGACCACGGATCATCGGAGGACCCCCTCCCTTAGTCGGTGTCTGGGCGCTGGTGGGAAGTCGGATTAAGCATCTTCGCAGATTTTGCTGATCCCGCCACACCACACGAACCCGAGACAATTTGCAACATGCGGCAGCTCAAGCGATATGTGAAGTGTCACTTCGACCGGACATAGCAGTACAGGAAGTCTTCACGGACCCACGAGTGAGCAGGCTCGTGTCTTCGTGGCCGCGGCGCAAGGGCCAGACTGGGACAAAAAAGCACTTCAAGCAGGCAGTGTCTATAACGTCACGTCGACGCGGAGCTGCCAGCCTCGCACGCCGTCAACAGAAATGGGAGAAAGCGGACAGGAATGCGATATCTGGACTGACCAACCTCAAATGGAAATGGATTCGCCGTATTGTCGGGATCGGACAATGGGACGAGAAGCTGCTATAGAGGATCAAGCACAACGCCTTCTCCGTCTATGACCCTACTCAAGGCCTTCCTGGTTGCCCACACGGAGAGTGCTGCGGCCTTCGGAACGTCGACCTGTTCCACGTTTTCTGGACTATCCTGCGGCAGCCAGACTGTGCAGGCTGCTATTAAAACCATGGAGACGTGCCGGCCTCAAAGAGAAGGACTTCATCCCGCCATTCTTTGAACCCCGCCTCCCATACATACCCAGTGAGGTTTGGACGTGGGTGAAGACACTATTTCCTTTCCTCTACCCAAAGAAAACCGAGTAACTCACGCCTGCAGTACTGACGTCGCGGAAGGGTGCTGGCGAGTGGGAGTGGCGCTACATTTTCACAGTGTATGGCGATGAGAGTCGCCCATCTCGCCGATCACAACTCCGTGGCACTGCTACATAATGAGGCGGCACTAGATGGTCGATTATGGCATGGATATGCCACCGTGGATCTCCATATGCAGAAGCAGCACCAAGTTCATATGTACGAGCGCGCAGCGCGCGTGATGCAAAGCGTGTTGGCCACGAGAAGTAGAGCACCAGCAGGACTTCCCCGTAGCGACAAGCATCGGTTTACAATCTTTTCGATGGAGCATCGCGTGGAAACCCAGGACCGAAGAAGCGGGGACGTCGTAATCAGACTGGAGGACATCACTGAATATCGAGATAAGATGAGTTGGAAGCATGTCGTACGTCTCCCCCAAAACGACGAACAACGTGGCCGAGTATTAAGATTTGTTAACAGGGATGCAAGCCTGCAAGCAGCATGGGTAGACACCGTTGCATGTCATCGGAGACAGCCAACTGATACTCCTACAGCAACGCAAGCGGACGCCGCCCAAAGTGAGACACTAACTGAGCCTATACTGGCAGAGCCGGCGGATAGCAGATTTGCTCTGTATTGACGTGGCAGCATCAGCTCAGAGAGTTTAACAAAAATGGCCGATCACTTGGCCAACATGGCGGATGAACGCGTACAAGTGCAATGGGTCCGAATTGATACGGTTTGAACCGAGATGCAGAACGGTACATGCTCACGCGACACGAGATGTGGGTCATTGTCTCCACAGGAACCCTGATGAGAATCTCTCGAGATTTGGGGCAATACAACTTTAACAGTTAGGGTCCTGGTTGTCGGGGCAATGAAGGACAGACGGTTAGAGATGAACGTCGTAAAGGTCATCGGAGGCCGTTAGCTTAAATAACAGTTAAATGACACACCTTGTTCCAAAACAATAAATAGCTGACGCTATTGGACTGCAATGTCAAGTATAGAACTCGACGTCAACAGTGAAGCTTGTGATGAATCCGCCTACGCGTCCAACCGTCATTCTGCGCTGCGAAGGCGAAGAAGTCTGGGTTCTATTGGTGGCACATAAAGCCAAGCCGCAGGCACGATTTGGTGTTGATGAAGGATACAACAACCGAAGGCGTCTAGACCAGCTCGTACGCTGCCACGGGACTAGCGAGAATGTCAACCCGGCAAACATAACTTCATAAGACGCCAGGAAAAAGCTGCCATCAATAAATTCCCTTGCCATCATAGCTTGCTGGCGCGCAAATTGCTAGATTAAAGCGTCCAAATCGACATCACAGAGACAGACTGGGAATATATGCAATGGATGGAGGGCTATAAGCTCCTTAGTACTTTGAACGCATAGTTTAAGGAGTACGGTTTTAAAAATACCCATACCTGCAGATTGACCAAATTGATGACGGTCGTATAAATCTCATTGCAGAAGTACGCAACGATTACAAGCTGAGAAATGCTTTGGAGAGCTGTACGGATACCGAGACTGAATTTGCAGCGGGGTGGGAAATCGTAGGTGGCCGGTTCAAGGTGCTACGACAGTTTTGTGGTGTCCTAGCGACTAACTTCATCAATTCTAAAGCTTTAGAAGTGTTTGAGCCCTTAAAGAGAAGCTAAGTGTCTAGGAAGTTTCGCTATGTTATTATCTGCACGACATTTTACGTGGTGTCGGATATATGCTGAGTTTATTATTGTCGCACATCACCCTCTAGTGTCTTCCGCTCTGAATTTGAAACAGGCGTTTTGCTCCTTGTTGATCACAACTTAGTCGTTTTTCGTGTTTTTCCAGTGACTGAAAAAGTGGGGCCAATAGGAGATCATTCTGCATCGAATGCAACAATCTGCGGTCCAATCGCTGGCCTAGAAAAAAAGTTATCGTACAAGATATGTTTTCCGTTGCATTTAATTTCATCCGGAGGAAGTAGTTTTGATTAGTCCAGAGGTAATCACTGAAATTGAATCGAAATGTCGATAACATTCCCGTTGGATGAGCTCATAGCACTCAACGGCAGGTCATCGAGCCGGGGTGGTGGGAGTCCAGAAATTCTTCGCTATCTCAAAAAGTTAAGCAATTTTTTATTTAAAGTTATTAAAATTGGCTAGCTAACAATCCATATATTTCAAAAGAACCCGCGAAAGATGACGCGGTAAGAATGTGGGGATCGTGAGGACGGACGAGTCGGTCTGGATCGAGATCGCAGTCAATTCATCAAAATTAATTCAGGTGCGACCAGTGGTCGGGCCACGGTGGTGCCATCTATACATGTACTCTTCCCTATCATTGAGCTATAAGGGCGATGCTCGTAGGCTTGGCTGCGTAGGGAGCCTTGCTCATAGTATGTGGGCTGTGCCCGGGTGGAATTGAACCACCGGCTATCGCTTAGAAAGCGAGTGCTCTACCACTGAGCTATACGGGCGAAGACTGTGGTACGGACGAGTTCAGAGCCTTGCTCTCAGCAGCTTTGCTGCTCGTGATGTGAGAGTCGCGATGGCGAAGGTGCTCACGGTGGTGATCGATCACGGAGAGCGTGAGGACAGCGCTTGGCGCGCGCACCTCGATGGTGTTTGGGTCCGGGACCGCATACGTGCTTCATGCGCCGTGCGCCGGCACGTTGTCACGGGGTGACAACTGAGTTTGTCTTTCGACCGTCGCGGGAGCGTGTGGCCTTGGGATTAAGGCAACCGAAGCATCGATGATGCGCTGTCGACAACGGGCTCGTAGCACCGAAGCTCTGGAGAGCTGTGGCGTGAGGCGTCGTGACTTCCAACGTCTTGGAAAGACAGACCTCGTTGAGGAAGTTTCGTGGACTGATGGGTCCACATCTCAGTGGGGGAGAGTGTAACGGGGTTACACGAGCTGGTGGTTACACCAGGTGTGTGTGTCACAAAATGAGTACGTAGTACCCAGAGAGTTCACAGACTCTCAATGCATAACTCGGAGAGTAAATCAGACTCTCAGTACATAGGCTGAAACCCATTCGATATGTAGTTGACTAGGTTTAACTATGGTATATAGTCAAACACATACATTTACACCGTAGGCGGCTTGGCCGCAATAAAGATAAATAAAACACTTCTGGTTTTTGAAGCGAAGAGTTCTTACGGTTGTTAATAGCTCTTGAGCCCTAGTTTCTGGGCTGTTTAAGGATCCTTATTAAGGAACTTAGTATTAGTAACTCTTTGAGTCGTACGTCTTCCTCTGACGCTAAAGCTACGGCAGCCCCGCTGCAGACAGGGCCTCCACCAAAGACGGCACAGCAGCGTTGGCCAATACGTCGGTTTCTGCAGCTTCAGAACGACGTCGGTGACACGCATGAACACGAGCATTTTCTGACTCGGGGTGGTTATGAATGCGACTGCCGTTTCACGTGTGGACAATCTCCTAAAGCCCGTACGGATCGTCCTTGGAAACTGCCTTGAGTACCAACTTCATAATGCACCCCATTCGTTTAGAGCCTCGCATTTTCCGCACACGGTCGTCGTGAGGGAGTCGTTGGGTCCGCTTAAGCGACCCCGTCCGATCGCAATCCAAACCACGCTTTCACACGATCGTCGTGAGGGAGTCGTTGGGTCCGCTTAAGCGACCCCGTCCGATCGCAATCCAAACCACGCTTTCACACGATCGTCTTTTCCTCATCGGTGTAGAAGGCACGCCGCTTGGTCATGTTGAAATTGTGGTCTCTCGTCCAGCGATGAACAGCAGCAAGAGCCTCGTTTCGGACGGAAACGTATCCTTCGTCGGAGGCGGGATCTTGAAAGCCTCTACGTGTTGGCGATGCGTGGGTCTTGATGAGCAGCCATTGCGAGGTCGAGCTGCAGAGCGTTCAAGAAGTTGGAGGAGTGTGAGGCAGGAGCCAAGTATAAGAATGAAGAATAGGAGAACGCATGACACCCATGAAAACTTCTGACTGACACAAGGGCCTGTATTCAATACATATACCGGTTTTGTGCATGTGTGACCAAGCGGTATAGCCAAGCTGGCCAGTATGGTGGTAATCTACAGTCTAGAGTCAGGTGCTACCATCGCTTTCGTCTATAGCTACGCACGAAGTTCTCAAAGCCCAAAACCATGTAATTTTTTTTTTTTTGGTTTTTTCTTGAAAATGGCCCTCGATTTGAAATGACCCTCCTTAGATAGTCGATAGCCCCGCTAACGTGTAAGCCGAAGTGTGGGCACAGAGTTGGCCCATGGCGCTCCACCGGGAGGGCGTTACCCCAACCCGACCAAAAACACTCTCATTTATGAACAGAAATTGCACCATAGTCGGTTCTATACCCTGTTTTGCAGATATGCAAATCCGATTAAGATAAATGGATAAGGCAAAAGAGAGTAGGCCTGTCAACGTTAGCCGAACTGGCTTGAACTCGGAATAAGGTTGGGGGCTAGGTTGGTATCAGTTAAAAAGAGAAAATAAGGGGAGCCCAACTGATATCTTAGTTTTAGTATACCCACTTCGACTTCTTGGTCTACTTGGTCGGGTAGCAGCACTGCTGCTGCTGCGGATGAAGTTGCTGCTGCCATTGAAGCACTCGGTCTGGGCTGCTCAACCAGCGAAGGTTAGAAGCAGCCAGCAGTTACCTCTAGTTGCTTGTAGCACGCCAGGGACGTCGGATTTGAATAGACCACTTCGTACATACCGATAAGGACTCCTAGAATGAAGTTCGCCACTGGCAGACGTGGACCACATAGATTGCTTCCATGCTCTTATGCAGTTCCTATAAAGTCTGTCAGGTCATTTATGCATTACTGCAGTAGATATAAAGTATGTGAGGTAAAGTTGGTCCAGGTTTCTCCCAGTGCAAATATATCAGAATAACGTATCAGCTATTCTAGTAAAACGTTCATTGCTCGGCTCCAAGGTTTGAGAAATCGGTTAAACTGGAAGTGCCTAGGTAGTCGGTTGTTGGAAATTCAGAAATGAAGAAATGTTTGGCCTGCTCTCTAGTCCCATCGTAGAGTCCCATCATGGTTAGATTGTGATGGGCTGATTATGAAGTGGTGCAATGAGCGTCATACATATAACTTCGAAGTAATATTTGCTAGGAAAACATAAAATACACAAGGAACGTGTTCATGACAAGTGAATTCCAGGCATTTTCGGATTCATCAACTGATTCGGCTTAATAAAAAGCTGCGGAACCCCGCAATCGGGGTTCTTCACGCATCTTTTGGCCATGTGGCCCGCCTCGCTTCGCCTGGCTGGGGTTGTTTTCGTTTGAAATTGTAGGATCATAATTATTTGAAACCAACCGGAGTCCAGCATCCTATTTTGATATCTGCCTGGAATCCACTTGTCATGACTCATTTTTAAGAGGGGCACACCTTCCTTGTGTATTTTATGTTTTCCTAGCAAATATTACTTCGAAGTTATATGTATGACGCTCATTGCACCACTTCATAATCAGCCCATCACAATCTAACCATGATGGGACTCTACGATGGGACTAGAGAGCAGGCCAAACATTTCTTCATTTCTGAATTTCCAACAACCGACTACCAAAGCACTTCCAGTTTAACCGATTTCTCAAACCTTGAAGCCGAGCAATGAACGTCCTTGCATTTATCGCCGCCGGAGCTGTCATCCTTGTATCGGTGTCGACCGTGCAAGGTCACGGCAACCTTTTCACACCTCCCCCGCCCGCGTGGCGCCACGGAAGAACTTTGGCTAGCGACGCGACGGGAAATACAGACAACGGTCAAGCCCATTAAGGACACGTTGAAGCCGACGAATCTCGACTCGAGTATTACGGGTTATGGAGCTGCTTCTTACGATGAAGACGACAGCTCGATCCTCAAGAACGACGACATGGGGTTCATCTCCTACTACAGTTCCTACACAGAAATGAATCTACACTCTCCGTCATTGGCCGTGTGCACTTCACTAGCATCTTTTCAATGACGCACGCTGCTCGACCTGCTAATGCTCAGTTAGTTGTTGAGTTGCGAGAATACACGGTTACTCAGCTTTGGTTTGATTTTGACGTTGTACTATATTTCATGAACAAGATGTGTCCTTGAGATCTTCGCTGACCGAAGGACATTAGCACGCCTGAGCCTCGCTGACCGAATGACATTAGCACGCCTGAGCTGGCAACACCACTTAATTGTGGGTCTTTCATAATGCAGCGCGCATTGTCGGTCTTTCATACTACTTGAAGTAGTCAAATTTGCCAGTTCCAAAGCATGGGTTGAAATGCCCAATACAATTCTCAAGTTATTTCGCAAGGCACCAAAAATGTGGACATAAATGCTTGTCTTGTAAAAATAAAACCTCTCCGTTTCACTTTACTTGTCCTCTTTTTTTTTTGGAGGCATCTCGGATTCGTCAACTGATTGGAAGCTGACCTTCCGCGAAGTGTCAGTAGCAGCAAAATTAGTAGAGTTTTGACTAAGTTTAGGAACCAATTTTTCGCTCAGCAAGGATTCATATGAATCATATTGGTGCAACGAGTGATGATGGTCGTTGATGTTGTCGGATTACGCTCAATATGCACACGGTGCTGTTTATGATGTTGACGTTCTCGAGCAAATTAAGCTTCTCAAAATTAAGCGATTCTTGTTGGGAGGTACATTCAAAAAGCCCTTTCGCTGGTACTTTAGAAAGAAAAGCTGACTCCGCAACAGATATTGCAAGTGCAAGAAGTCATTTACTGAGATAGATGACTTCAGAATAGCTTTTATCGGAAATGAATTAAAATTCTCGAACTGTGATAGCTAATAATCGCATCTGAAAACCCCACAGCCTTTTTTACCTCGAAATAATGACTAAATAGTCGATAAATCGGGGATTGCCTTTTGACTGGCCATCATTTGTTCACTGCATCAAAGAGCATGAGCGTCTTGTTCGGTAAGCGTCGCCGCGCTTCTGCGCCCAAGCTGCCGAGCGAGGAGTCCAAGCCTGCCGTCTCCTCGGACTCCGATTCCGACATCGAGACAATCGCCAAAAGCGCTAAAGTGCAGGTGGAGAACGCGTCCAACGTCCTCATCTCGTTCCTGAATCTGGGCGTGGACCCGTGGCTGGTCAAACGCTGCGAATTGCTGGGCATCCGCCACCCTACTTCGGTCCAGGCTCACTGCATCCCTCCCATTCTCGCTGGGCGCGACGTAATCGGCTGTGCGCAGACCGGAAGCGGCAAGACGGCGGCCTTTGCGCTGCCCATTCTGCACACGCTGAGTAAGGACCCGTACGGTCCGTACGCTCTCGTCCTGACGCCCACGAGAGAGTTGGCATTCCAGATCGCAGACCAGTTCAATGCCTTTGGAAGCTCTATGGCTGTGCGCTGTGCCGTGATCGTGGGCGGCGTAGACATGCTCAAGCAGTCGCTGACGCTGCAGCAGCGTCCACACATTATTGTGGCCACACCCGGTCGGTTCCGCGACCATTTGCTGCGTGTGGAGCCACCCAATATATCGCTGGTTAAGTACGTGGTGCTGGACGAAGCTGACCGTCTGCTGGACGTGTCATTCGCTAAGGATCTGAGCTTCATCTTCGATAAGCTGCCGACCAAGCGACAGACGCTGCTGTTCTCCGCTACGATGACGGCGAATCTGGACAGACTCGAACAGACGTCGCTCTCAGACAACGCTTTCCGCTTCGACGCGACGCCCAGCGTCAAGACCGTCGCGACTCTGAAACAGTTTTATTTATTCATCCCTGCACAGGTTAAGATGACGTACCTCATGTACCTGATGAAGATGCTGGACCCCACTGATGATGATGACGAAGAAGAGCAGAGCAGTCGCAAGTTGGTCAAAGGGCGCAAGGGCAAGAAGGATCAGGATCTGGAGAAGCTGCTGGAGGCCGCCACCTCGTCCAAGCGTCAGCTGCGCTCCATGATGATCTTTGTGTCCACGTGCAAGATGTGCGAGCTCGTAGGCGAGATCGGCAATGAACTGGGCACTAAATGCGTGACGCTGCACTCGATGATGTCGCAGAACCGACGTCTCGCAGCGCTGGGTAAGTTCAAGAGCGGCCTCAGCCACATTCTCATCAGTACAGACGTCGCGAGTCGAGGTCTGGATATCCCGGAGGTGGACGTCGTCCTCAACTTCGACCTGCCACGCGACGCGGACGACTACATCCACCGCGTGGGTCGTACGGCCCGTGCCGGTCGCAGCGGTCAAGCCATCTCGCTGGTGACGCAGCATGATATTGAGCTGCTGCAGAACATCGAAGCCAAGGTGGGCAAGAAGATGGACGACTACGAGTCCGAGGCTCCTGAGAAGAAGGTGCTTAAGTTGCTCAATGACGTGACCACCGCCTCGCGTATCGCCAAGATGAAGCTGACCGAGCGCGGCTTCGACGACAAGGTGCACGCCCGCAAGACCAAACGCCAGGAACAGCACAACAAGAAGCACAAGATCAGCAGCAACAAGCAATAGACACTCTAATAACATGGCTACATTTTGGTATCGGGATTTGCCTTTTCGCGTCTGCTTTGATTTTTCTCGATGACACTCTTGGTGAGTGCACGCATTTCGTGACGATCGTCAGATAGTAATATAATTATCGACTGCTGATTACTATCTGAAAGGAATAGTCGCTACTAGTACTACGCAAAATAAAGTACTTTTACTGGAAAAAGTGCACATTTCCGTTCACTTTGATTCTGTTTCACTATGGTGGACGGAAGGGAGTGTGCACTTTTTTTGGAAACGCTTTTTTGAAGCTTGCACTTTTTCTATCTCTTAGAAGTTTCAAGACAACAAAAAAGTGCAAGCTTCAAAAAAGAGTTTCCGAAAAAAGTACTTTGGGAAATGTTTTCATAAAAAAATGCCTTTCTTCGTGCAACTTTTATCGAAACTACTACAGTTTTTTTTTTTTAATAATTTCTCGCAATCTATAGCGAAGCTATAAATACGAATTTATCCATCATCTTGCGGCCATCACTTCGCCCAAATGACAGCAGAAGTAAACTCTGCGGCTGCGGCCTGTCCGCACCCTCCGCACAAGACGCCAGCCAAGACCCAAGGATGTCCTGTAGACCACAGCAAGACCGACGCAGTGAAAGCTCAAGGCTGCCCCGTGGACCACACGAAGAGCAGCGGCAATGACGCAGATATCGGCCTCAGCGCCGAGATGATGCGCGCCGCCAACGACGCTGCTGGCTTCACGGTGCGCGGGTCTGGAGCTGCTCCCATCAACCTATCAAAAGACCGCGTCGTGTCTTCCATCCCCAAGAGCGACTTTACGCCCGAGCATCAGACAGGAGCCGAGGACAAATGGGAGTATCCGAGCGAGGACATGTATTTCAAGGCCATGAAACGCAAGGGCTGGGCACCTGAGGCGCAGCAGATGAAGACCATTGTAGCCATTCATAACACGGTCAACGAGCAGAGCTGGCGCGAGGTGCTCAAGTGGGAGAGTTTCCATCCGTACGTTCATTTAGCTGGTTTATTCTGAATTAGGATTTAGTCGGTCACTAATTCGTCGTGTTTGATTCTAGATCGAAGGAGCCCGTCAAACTCAAGAAGTTCATGGGCAAGCCGACCGAGTACAGTCCCAAGGCCAAGATGATGAACTTACTGGGCTGGTCGGTGCTTCCTTTTGACCGTCACGACTGGGTCGTTGATCGAGACGGCAAGGAAGTGCGCTATGTCATCGACTTTTACTCAGGAGCTGCGACGCCCGGGAAGCCACTTTCCGTCTATTTGGACGTGCGTCCGGCACTGGACTCGGTGGAAGGAGTTGCGGACCGCTTGAGGTGGCAATTCCACGAGAAGATTGTGCCGTTCCTGCCCTTCAACGGAGCCATGTTCGGTCCTAAGACCACGAAGGATTCTGACGCGTCTCAGAATGACCAGGGTGGTCACTCCAAAGTCACGCCCAAGACCGACTAGACATCCTGCTTATCTTTGGAAAACGAGCAAGACGAGCAACTTTTAGCAGTATATTCGGCAATCAAACGACTCGCGCCGTAATTTTTTGTCGTTTGTAGTTTTCTGGGTTTTTTTTCAGATGGTTAAACGGCAAGTGTAACCAATATCGACTCACGTGAACGTGCGGGGCGATGTCGACCCATGAGCTCGTGCGAGACGCCGATGGGTGCACGCGGAATCGTTCAAGTACTGGACAACAATTAATCCTGGTTGGGCTGTACGTACTTCGTAAGCGAACCACTACCAGCAAAACGCGGTGGTTGTATCTTGTAGCATTGTGTTGCAGTTGATAATTGGTGGCTTGTTTCTGCATGGTGTGAAGCTCTTTCTACACGTGAACAACCACACAAAGACCGCATTGTCAATAACATTATTTACAAAACTAACAGTAAATTATTTCTTTCGGCTGAAAAAGATGATGTGATAATTTATTTTCTAGCAAAACATCATTTCATTATTTATTTTAGGTACTCTATAAAGTTATTTTTTTCCGACAGCCATCCATTTCGAAAGCTAGGTTTTGTGGGGATCTCCAACCACCCCCTCACTTCTCAATTCTCGCACATTAACCCTATTGTGGTAGGCCCCCTGTAAAACCAAGCATTTCGCTTGGTTTTGCAAATGTCATCCAATTAAATGCAATGATTCGTAATATTAACCAATTATATGAGATGCGGAAATATTTGTAAAACATGCATAAATGCTTGTTTTAGGAAATTCAACAGTAGAATATCATGCTACATATGCATAATTGCAATATTTAGGTTGCGGTAGCGAAAAACCCAAGCATTTATGCATGTTTTACTCTTTTGTATGGAACTTTTCCATACAAGTTCTAAGTATAAATCGTACCGCAATAGGGTTAAGACAAGTAGAAACACCGATACCCATGGTTCGCGTAACTCGCCCTCCCAGCCCAGCCTACACCAGCCCTCAAGTTGTGGGCTTCTACTTCCGCCCATACCGCGGCCAAGACGATGAGGTGATTCTCGAGTATTTTCACTGCCGTTGCGGCACGGTGCGGAAGCAAACTCATCGGAATGGGTACTCAAACCTCATGCAGCATGTGCTACGCGAGCACCCCGACTACGTCATTGTGATGCTTGAGGCAACGGCAGCGCAGACCGGCTCAATCTTCAACTTCATCTGTCATTATTCCCAGAACCTCTTCGGCTGGATGGTCTGGATTGTCCAGTGCAACCTACCACTTTCGTTTTGTGAGAGCCGTGAGGCAAGACGGTAATGTTATAGTTGGTTTCCACTATGTTTGATTTTAGTAGACAATTCTCTTAGAAATATCTAATGTTTTATCTGAGTTTGGATGTTTTTCGGTTACTCCAACCTAGACCCCATCTCAGAAAAGAGATTACGAGCTGACATGGACGGGTGGTGATGGCAGTCGAGAGTTAAATCTCATCTGATTTTCACGCACGCTTCAGGATTATGCTCGACGGCTGGACGCATGCCTCCGAGCACTACGTCGCCGTGTTCGCCAGCTATGAGGTCAACGGCAGTCTAAAGATCCCTCTATTGAGCGTGGCTCCGATGCTCAGCGAGGTCGACGACGACCTGTCGGCTGAAAGTCGCCACGACTTCCTCGCTGCCATGCTGACCCGTGACCATGGAGTACAGCTGGAACAATACCGCTTCGTTCTAAGTGACAACTGTTCCGTAAACCGCCGGCTGACGACTCTTATGGAGGTGCCTCTAGTGAGCTGCGCGAGCCATCGGCTAAACCTGGCTGTTCAAGACGACCTGCAAGGCATCAACAAGATTTGGCAGCCGTCCAGGGGTTGATGATCAAGCTACGAACGCTAACCCATTCGGCGAAACTTCGGTACGTATAATTTGCGAAAATGATGTGTGGCACTAATCGACACATTTTGTTTTACTAAACAAATTTTCTCTCCGGTGATATTTTACTTAAGGTTAAAACCCGGTCTCAGACCAGCTATTCGCCAAGAGACGAGGTGGGGCTCTACCTTTGCAATGGTCAAGCGTTACTTCGAGTTGCTAGAGTTTATCGACGTCGAAGACGACGATATCATGGAGCTGCTTCCCGCGCCGGCACCAATCAAGCGACTGCGCATTCTGTATCAAGAATTGAGGGACATACTCTCCGTTTCGGAAGCACTTCAAGTTCGCGACGTCGACTTGCTCGACGTCCGAGAGTGGTTTGACGAGCTGGTCAGTGTCAAGCCATAATACGCACGCTTCATTGGTAAGTTTGCATTTATTATTTTGTTATTCTTATGCTAAATATTTGATTTTTTTACTACTGCAGGACCACGCGCAAATATTGTACACGGCCCAGACTTTGAGTCTGGGTGTGTTCACGTGCTTGGGGGCAAAGCCGACCGTCTCACGCGGGTTGAAAAAGCGGCGCTGCAACCATTTGCAGCAGACACGTCGGACGACGCACGAAAAACCCCGGAGGGGGAGTGTAATGGGCCAACTCTGTGCCCACTACTTCGGCTTACACGTTACCGCACGTGTACGAGGAAGCGTAGTTTGCTTAAACTTAGGTTAACTATACTTTCGTCCGAAAGTATAGATTTACTAAAATAAGAAAAGCTAAAAGCCGTTTTGGGTTAAAATGAGAACTGGTATTTATGATTTATGTCTGGCCTGGGTTTCCTCCTAAAACTGATATCCTATATGAAAGGTATTCTGCCATCCGATGGCTGTCAGAACCCTGCTAATCTAATTGGTAGAAAGAATGCTTATATACCAATAGGAAGCCTAAATGCATACAGACCAGCGGTCTGCAAAGTGTAACCATTGGTGTGTCTTACACCAACGTTCGAGAACCCTCCATGTAACCAAGTGGCTACGTGTAGCCACTTGTGTGTAACCCCGTTACAGGGAGCAAGAGTCGTTCGTCGAGCGCTTGCGCAAGCGCCGTCGACTTTTTGAAGAACGGATCGAGTACGAACAGCTAAAGGGCATTCCACCGACATCCAATGTCGTGGAACGCTTCTTCAGCGTTGCTCGTGTGACGTTTGGCCAACAGCAGCGGCATGGTCTTTTGCCGCGCACCCTCGCGACTATTATTTTCTTGCGCGAGAACCGCGCCTACTGGGACGCAAGCACTGTAGACAGTTTGCAGTAGGAGGTAGGTGCTCTACTTGCTTGTCTTAATGAAGAACATGTTTTCCATTATAACATTATTTATTGTGGCTGGCGAAGGTATGCCATTATTTATTTTAGAGTCAGCATGAACTCCATCGGATAAATTATTGAGCAAGCTTGTTCCTCATAAATAAAAATGCCATATTCGGAGGCCCTGGAAAATGGTAGGCTGGTGAGGACTATCTCGAAACACGAGCTCGACGACGACAGTTTCTAACACTACAAGCCGGGTGACGGTCACATCGAACGTTACGACTTCAATTTCTGCTGCAAGTCCAACTACGACGCATATCAAAAAGACACACGAACGACATCAAGTCGCGAATTATGTGTTTTCAAAAGGCTTATATAGGAAACCATAAAAATCAAATAGAAGACCACTCAAACGTCACGACTTCGAGCGCTCGTCCACATCGTCGCCTTTAGCGACAGTGGCATCGTCGACTGTAAATTCGAACAGCGCACTCCGTCTCCAAATACTGGCACAACAACTTCAAATGTAACATCCAAAAGTACGGTTGCGCCTCATGATGGACTTTATCTGAGACACCGGCGGGCACAGATATGTTGACAAGCTTTTCAAAGACAACAATGATCACCAGTACACATGATACTGCACATCTATGTGAGCTGTCCGTACTCGTCGTATACTTCATGCAGCAAGAAGAAAAGTGACGACAACCACAGGATCAATCGCTGCATTGAGGATGGATGCATCGGATTTATTAGAGCAAACGAGTTGATAAAACTCAGCGAAGAAAACTATCCCTGCATAGATACAAACTCAGCACCATAATCACTTGTAAGTGAGCTTAGTTAGACATAGTTCATCGATCAGTTATTCGTGATCTGTGCGAGATCGACCCGGCCAGCTTGTACGTCGTGCTGCTGATACGTCGCGACATACAGCGGGATTTTATTCTGGCCGTCAACAATCCTAATCTGCACCGGATCCAAGCGAAACTTCCATATTTTCTTCGTCGCCCTCTCGCCGGTACCGTCATCGTCAAAGAGAAGCGCCACATATCGCATCCAAGAAGGGCTTCGCCAGCTTCTGCATAACATCTTCCTTGCACATGTCTCAAATGGCCTTTGCCAACTGCATGAGGCAAAAACGCTCCACACTTTCTTGACCATTCACTAACTCCCATTTAGCAACTGCGTCAATCGTCGTCTCACACACGCTGGACGCGGGAACCCAGTAGTCCATCTCGTTAGGGTTCGCAGCCCCCCCCCCGCGCCACACATACACACATACACACACACACACACACACACACACACACACACACACACACACACACTCTTCATCACCGTTTCGTAATCGTCCATCGTTTTACCTTCGCGCTTGACGTGTAGCAGCTTCTGTGAATCAATTGACCGTCCGAAAGATATCGTACCCATTTTCTGCATCATGATGGCTTTATAGTCCACTTTAGAGCACCCCGATGCACGTTGCCATACTTCATGTATGATATCTGGACAAAATCTTGGCCTCAAACCAGCGCGTGGAAAAATTGTTCAGGCGCAACGCCTTGAAGGCGGGATCGTTCAGCGATTTAGCAACTATGGCGGGCTTTCCAAAAATAAAAACAGGTTGGACCATACCACTTAAGCGATCCAGGACCATCATTGAATTGATATATGGTCTCCAGGAGGTTGGTAAGGTATACTGCACCGCGTCCGAAACATCCACCACTCCCATCATTCAAATACAGTCAATCTGCTTGTCCGACGCACATCCATCTAACCGAGCAGTAACTCTGCGCTCTCACTAGTGAGACGACTCAAAGCTCTTGCTATACCAACCTCAGCAACTCGTATCGGCAGCAAGAAATCACGAATACTCCCGCCGGACACAAAATACCGCTTGGTAACATCGCTCTCGTCCTTAATCCCAAACGTGTTGGCCACATCTTCCAAGTCAACTTGTTTCCAAAAAGGCAATAAACAGGTCACCTGTCTATAGCCGCCTTCTTTCTCCCTTCGGATTGAACTGCGCAGAGGTTGCTAATAGCGTGATATCATTCTGGTAGCCCCTCAGGTTGATTTCGCCCTGATTCAAACCGTCGAGGCAAAACCAGCACCTGTCCGTATCGATTCCGTGGCCTGACATGCAGAAATATTCATACATCTTCCCATGTTGACCAATTTTTGTCGATCCGCCGGTAATACTTGCCTTCGAAAAACAAAGTTGTTACTGGTTTTACGTCCCATCCATCGACACGGCGGTACCACACAACTGGCATCTTCTGTACGCTTCCCAAGTAGAAGCAAATCAAATCCAAGATGGTGCTTTTGCCACTACCCGTGCAGATGAACTGCTGTCCGTACTTCTGCTCCATATTGTCGATAATTCCGTTCGCATCTGTAGCGAACATATCTTCCCAACATTCCTTGAAATTCTCCAACACACACAGAATATCCTTCCACACATAGAACCTGGGACTCATAAAGCCCACGATGTCTCCGATCGCTTTAATGTATTTCACTTCCCAGCAATCGCTATTGTTGCACTCGAACAGCTTAAAAAAAATCGCCGGCAAGCAACCAGTCCTATTGCATTTCTCTAGTAGCTCCGTAAGTGTTGGTTCCTGAGGATTCAGCCGCTTAGTACTCAGCTCCCCGTCGTCTTCCCCCCTCTGTCATTTGAGCTTCGTTTGTGATACGATCGTCACGAGCACGTGGAATTGGTCAGATGCCAAAGAGGCTGTACCCTCCAACACTTTTTCAAGAGTATCTGTCTCAACCAGTGGCTTGTTGGTCTGCGATAGAGCGTCGATCACACTCGTCGTCTCTCCCTGCCTTAGTTGCTTCACATTACCGGATTCAGATTTCAGCCACGAACGGCCATCCCACGCCAGAATGAGCTGTAGATTATGCGGGTCGATGCCTTTTAAGCCGCTTTTCGCGTCCTTCTTGATAGACTTCTTCACGTGTCCTACCAACTTTTTCCGGGCAATGTCCACGGGAAACACACCCTCCACTCCAATAATCGCGTAGAACAGCGTCGTATCCGCCATCTTCTCGACGCTTCGGTAGTCTTACCTAAGCGGAGAAAGAGAAACCTTATATTCCACTCGAAATTTCCTATTCCGGTCTATCGTACCTAAGTGTGCAGAGATATTTACAAAACTTTGGTAACATGTGGTCCACACAATGGAAGTTCCAAGACGTCATGCCTTTTTTAATTGGGCGAAGCCCCATCACACAATGCAGCGTTTCGGTTATCTCTCGATTTAGTGGCTTTGCATGTTGTGGCATTATTTAGCTGGTATTTCGCTGCATCACAATAGTGCCTTTGAACTCGATCGTGCCTGTAAAACGGGTTGCTGGGACAGGCATTGCCGAGTGGTGTCCCTCTTGGGGCTGACTTTAATGACTTTGACGAATAGAAGACTATCTTTCCCCACCATATTTTTGCTTGAGCTTCTTATTCATCAAATGCTCTTAAACACTCCCCAATCTGGGATAAGAAGCATATATAGGGCTTGCTCTCTATCCGTTGATTTGCTGGTCTAGATGAGGAAAGGTTTGAACGTCGCGACAGCAAACCTGAAAGCGGACATGGATAAGCTATTTTTGTGCTGCGCACAAACCCGCGGACTCGCCCCATCAAGCAAGTTCAGGTATAGATACAGCGTAAATGATACTATTAAATTGAGACATGGTCACTTCCAATTTAGCGACCGACTGATCAAGCCGAGGCCGAGGGAAACACGTGGCGACTGGGAGTGAGCCACACTGAAGCGACTACGCAGATAAGTAAGCACCGGGCAAAGGAAAAGGAAACTTTGTATTAAAGCGGGATTTACGGCTTCAACGGAGACCATGGCGGATCCACCAGATAAACATGGTGGGTTTGTCGCTGATACAGCAGATGTAATGGGCCAACTCTGTGCCCACTACTTCGGCTTACACGTTAGCGCACGTGTACGAGGAAGCGTAGTTTGCTTAAACTTAGGTTAACTATACTTTCGTCCGAAAGTATAGATTTACTAAAATAAGAAAAGCTAAAAGCCGTTTTGGGTTAAAATGAGAACTGGTATTTATGATTTATGTCTGGCCTGGGTTTCCTCCTAAAACTGATATCCTATATGAAAGGTATTCTGCCATCAGATGGCTGTCAGAACCCTGCTAATCTAATTGGTAGAAAGAAATGCTTATCTACCAATAGGAAGCATAAATGCATACAGACCAGTGGTCTGCAAAGTGTAACCATTGGTGTGTCTTACACCAACGTTCGAGAACCCTCCATGTAACCAAGTGGCTACGTGTAGCCACTTGCGTGTAACCCCGTTACCCCCCCCCCCCCCGTTAAGATAAGACGTGCCAGTCTTAACACGTCAATCAAAGCATTGACGAGACCGTCAACTCTCCGGGAAATTCAAGCTTATTCCGCAATGAGCTCGCTAACGGCGACGCCAGCGCAAGAGTCTGCTTCTGCAGACTCTGCTACGTCTGCTACGTCCATGCCTACATCAGCAGGTACCACCACCTCGGTGCCTGTGCAAGCAAGCACCTCCACGACAGCGTTTACTCTCTCTGTCGACGAATACCACGTGCTACAGTATAAGAAGCGCGTGGAGGATAAGGATGCTGCCCTGGAGACGCTCCTCGAGGGCTCGTCGGTGTTCCACACCGACGGTAGCATGCCTACCGACTATGGTTCGGACATCAGTGATGTCCCCATGGAGGACGGGGAAGTCCCATTCTCAGCAGCCGACTCCGAGTCGGCCGCAGTCGCGCATGACCCGGTCACAGGGTCGCGTCGACCCCGTGAAGATGATCCGAGCGCTTCATGTTCGAAGCGCTCGCGTAATGATGAAGAAGAGAAGGCACCAACGCCGGTTACTCCTTCTTCTCCGCGTTCTGTCCCTACAGAACGCGCTCCGTGGATGCCAAGTGCATCAAAGATTGCTTCCAGGTTCGGTGCGACTTCGCTACCGAACCCGATCCCGCTGTACGTGTACAGCGCCATCGTTGATGACGCTGAGGCTGCAGCGCAGCACGTTGATCCGATGACGAATCAAAGGCGTGACTATTTCATCGGACTCTTCCATGAGCTCCGATGGCATGCGTCGAAGAGAACTTCGCGCAAAAGCAAAGTGCCCGAGTGGGTGACACTTTGTCAATCTTGGAACGCCTTTGTTGAAATTTCAACAGAGACGCGAAAGCGTACCGCGTCCGCATCACTGCAGCGCAACGTCGCTTCGAGACTTTCTCGAGGCGTCACATGATCGATCGCCTCCATAATGAAGCTATGGAGGCGGGTATTCCGTGCGCAGTTCCCTTTGGAACTGCGTGTTCGCACTGCCTCCCTGGGGCTGTGCGTCTCACTGAGCGAGACGTCACCGGGTACACGACTGTGGGTGTACCTGTTCAGCTGCGTGATCTCCGCGTTCAACTTGAACGTCGTGATGAACGTCGTGACACTCCGAGTGTCAGCGGTGATCGCAGTGCTCGTGCAGGCGTTACACCTGCACTCCGTTCTGGGCTTCGTACACCCTCACCATTTCCGGAACGTCCTCCATCAGAACGTTCCGAGGTTCCCATGTATCTCGGTGGGGAGGAAATCCTCTCCAACGAATACGAAGACGAGCCTGATCTCGGTTCGTCTTCGGGGGTTCATAGCCCACGATTCGCTCGACTATCCACCGAGTCGAGCCGCGCGCATCTCGCAGTGGTGGCGGTGGGGGCGGAAAGATACTCCCCGTACGGTCAACCCCAGGTTGACCGTGACTCCCGCGCTCTGTGCGATCGTGTAGCCGCTCTGGAACAGTTCCAGAGCGGGGAGTTCGCCCAGCTGCAGCAGGATCTGCGCTACCAGAAGGCGCAGGTCGCGCAGGCCGCTCAGACTGCGTCGAACATCCAAGTGGAACTTGGAACGCAGGTCGTGAGGCTCCACGACCGTGTTGCTGCCCTCAAGAAGCTGGTTTACGTCGCTTCGTCGTCTTCTGCGAGCCATCAAGGTTAGGTGGCTCGTGTTGCGTGTACGGCTTCAACCGCCCGACGTAGAATGTCGGATGGAGCCGCATGCTGGACGGTATGTCGAACGTGTACGCGTTGCCATGCCGTTCAAGCACTGTGAACGGACCGATGAAGCGCGGAGCAAGCTTACTTGCTCGGAAATCCGAAACTGCATGTCTAGGCAGGTTCTGAGTAGCTAACAGAACTAATGAGCCCTTTTCGAATTCATTTGTGTTGCCCCTGCCAACATTGTCAGCGTTCTGCTTCTGTCTATCCACAGAAGCTGCTATTGCGTCCTGGACAAACCGCATTACGGTTTGTCGGCGCTAGACAAAGTCCATTGCTGGCGTGCTGAATGTTTTGTTCAGCACGGCGTTCTTCTCCGCAGCAGGCCCGGCCTGTGCGCCGTCTGTGCCCTGCACAGACGTGTTGTTCTTGGTCGCGGTGTCTGTGCCTTGCACAGACCCGTAATTCTTGTCCGTCGTCTCGTTCCGGGAACGAGACGCAGCTTGTCTTCGTGTCGTCATCGCTGATACTGTGTCGGTATCAGCGCTCTTCTGCGGTTGTTCGGATGCAACCGTAGATCCTCCCCCACTTAAGGAGGAAGCCACCATTCCGATCATACTCGGAAGGCGTGGATGCCGCATTGCATTCACATAGAACGGTGTATGCCCCGTCGAGGCATGCACCGAGTTGTTGATGGCAAACTCTGCCATCGGCAGACAGTCGCTCCAGCCTTGGCGTTGGAAGCCAAAAGTCGGTGGTTCAATCCCGCCTGGGATACACCACCTTCGCTGTTACGGCGCAACTTCAAACTTGGATACTCATGTGATGCTCTCTGAGCAAGTTTCTCCAAAAACATATACGCGTCTGTCGGGATGCTTGCGCTTGTACCTTGTTCAGCAAAACACGAAGCGTCTGCTTTCTTCGGGACCGCGTCCCGAACACCACGAAGCTCCGCTGCCTCCTGCCGCGAGCACCGCTGCTCATGCCTCGAGCCGGCTGCTCCAGCCACTGGTCAGAGCCTGAGCTCAGCTACGGACCTGTAGTCGGCCCGCTCTAGTGGCGGGAAGCGCTCGGCGCCTGGCGACGCCGTCGCACGCCGTGGTGGCGCTTTGGCAGCGGATGTGCCTGGTCATAAGCGTCAACGACGTCTGGGCAATCCTGCCGGAGGGGAACCTCCAAACTCCCATGAGTTCTGGGAATGAGGGTAAACTCGCCACTTCACAAGATATTGGGTACAACCCTGGCGACGACGCCGCGCCACAAGGCGTTCCACGTGATAGTGGAGCTCACCATGCTCATCGAGCAGAGCCAGCGGAGGACGAGCCTCGCCTGGACCCTCGCGCCGCGAGTCACCACAATGTGATTGTGCTGGACCAGCGTGTTCGCTCGCTGAGCTCCTTCGTTCATGACGCGAACGCCTCACACGCCCGCTTGGCAGAAGATCTCGAAGAGATGCACCATCGGGTGGACTGGTTCGAGGCACCGAGTGCCCTTCAGAACCGGGGCGTCGACCTTGGGCGTCAGTTTGCTCAGCTGCAGGGTCAGCTTAACCTGTTGCTGCGCCTTCAACCGTACGCTCCGCGTCCTGTGGCTCCGCCACTCGCTGGCGTCTAGCCGCCCGCGGTCCAGCTACCACCTGCCGAGCCGGCGCCAGCGCCCCCCAGTGCTCACCTGAGCAGGGTCCTGGTACGGCTTGAGTAAGCCCACGTAGAACACCGGATGCGTGCGCATCTTCTTGGGAAGATTAAGCGTATACGCCAGGCCCTTCTTGGCCGCGACCTGGAATGGTCCAATGAACCTAGGTCTCAATTTCGTCTTGAAGACGACAGACACTGCATGTGTAGGTAGGTTTTTAGCGTTTAATAAAACTAGGTCCCCGACCTCAAACCTTTTCACATTACCTCTGTCTAGGGCATCTGCATATTCCTTCTGAAGGTCTTGGCTCTCAGCCATAGCGTCGCGCACTTGGCGCAAGACGCTCAGTCTCAAAGAGACAAAGTCATCGACTTGCTTGCGGACCCCAACAGGGCTGATATCAGCCAGCCGATTGGCTATCCCTCCCCCACTAAGCCCAGAGACACGACGTGGTGGCGTCAGCGGGACGCGAGGGTTCGCCAACCCGTTCACATAGTACGGAGTGAAGCCTGGTGAGTCATGCACTGCATTATTCAATGTGAACTCAGCGAGTGGGAGCATATCACCCCAGCGTCTAGGTGCCTCAGCACACAGGCGTCGGAGGATATCCTCCAAAACGCTATTCACGCGTTTGGTTCGACCATCGGTCTGCGGATGATCCGCTGTGGGCATGTCCAAACGGGTGCCAAGTACCTGGAAGAGGGACATCCAAAACTTCTCGGTGAAGCGCGAGTCTCAGTCCGAGGCAATTGCCTCAGGCAAGCCATGTTGGCGAAATACTCGGTCTAAAAACAGCAAAGCTGTACACTCACCATCAATGGCGTCGGGCACCACCGCTAAGTGATCCATCTTGTTCAAACGGTCTACAAAGACCACGATACCGGTGTTGCCCACCTTATCCTTCAGAAGGCCCAACACAAAGTCCATGCTGATGGACTGCCAACATCCTGTAGAGACTGGCAAACTCGCCAATGGCGCTGCCGCATGCGGCGAGAACTTCGTCCGTTGACACGTCTCACACGTGCGCACGTATGTGCCGACCCATTTGTACAGCTTCGTCCACCAGTACATCGTGCTCACGGAGCCATAGGTCTTCTCACGACCCAAGTGTCCACCGACAGGCGTATCATGGACTTCATAGAGGATTCGATACTTGAGATCCTCATCATGAGGAACGACCACACGAGGCGCGTCCTCGGGGTCGGTGCTGTAGTGCAGCAGCCCACCATCGAGCGTGTATCGATGTAGGCTCGTGAGTAAGCACCTTGACAATTCTTTGTCCGAGTTCTTAAACTCCTCGCTCCCAAGAGCACGTAGCAAAGCTACACACATGTCGTCGTGTGCGTACGCAGCGCGTATCAAGTCGGGCACCGACGACGTCACCGTTGTGACATGGGCTAGCTCATAGTCCAACCTGCGCGACAGCGCGCCGGCCACCACATTAAGCCGCCCCGGCTTGTACTTCACCTCGAAGTTGTATTAGGCAAAGTATTAAAGCCATCATGCCATTCTGTGAGAGAGATGTAGCGTCTGCGTCGCAGTGCGTAACGACGCATGATCAGTGTAGATCAAAAAGGCTTGGAGCCTAGCAGGTGCACCATGAATTTGACAAGAGCAAACTTCATAGCAAGTAGCTCTTTGTCTTGGGCTGGGTAGTTCTTCTCTGCAGACTTTAGCTGGCGAGACTCAAACGCGATAACACATTCATGCCCTACGGCGCCTACTTGTAGTAAAGCACAACCGATTGCGAAATCGGAGGCGTCACAGACGACGCTGAACGGACCATCCGGGTCCGGTAGCGCAAGTATCGGCGCTCGGCGAAGACTCTCCTTAACAGCCTGAAAGGCTTCGTCGTGTTCGACTTCCCAGCACCAAGGTGCGTCCTTCTTAAGGCGATTCGACAATGACCGAGCCATTTCCGCGTAGTTCGCGCTGTACTTGTGCAAGTAGTTGGCTAAGCCTAGCCACTTGGGTAAGTCAAATTGGTTCTTGGGAACCGGCCACTCCACAATGACCTTGACCTTGGCAGGATCTCGCAGGCCTCGCTTCCCAATGAAGCAACTGAGGAAAGGGATTTTCTCCGCACCAAAGACGCACTTGTCCAAGTTGGCATACAACTTATTAGTGCGCATGCACTCGAGCACCGCTCGTAAGTGTTCCACGTGGTTCTCCACGTCGGACTACCTGTGCTCTTCACGACTATGGACGAAGATATCGTCAAAGTACGTATGTGCGTACGCCCGATGGGGCCTGAACAACTACGTCGCATGCCGATTGAGCGTTGCTGGTGCGTTCGACAGCCCCTGGGGCATCACCAGCCATAAAGCTCGGAGTACTCACCGCTGTAAGCGGTACATTGCACGATCTCATGTGCAATTGGTAGTAACCATCGACCAAGTCGAGTGACTGTCCAACGTACAGCCTACCATGTTGTTATGTAGAACATCCTTGCTAGGAATCGGCGTCTGCGCGGGAATGGTAGCAGCATTCAGCTTATTGAAAGCATGCACAATGCGCCACTTGGTATTCGGCTTTCTGACACAGAAAGTGCGGAGACTTGCTCTCACGCACTAACCCTGCCTTGTGCTTCGCAGAAAAGAACGCGTCAATGACGTCACACTGTTTCTTTGGCAAGGACCACTGTCGAGTGACACAGTATTTGGTTCCCGGAACCAGGTCAATCTCATGACGCAAGCCTCGATCCGGAGGCAAACCTATCGGCGGGATCTTTGACACAACGTTCGTGTACTCCTGATACAGAGGATAAAACGGATCCAAAGGATCATTAAGAATTGCCGATCCACTTCTGGCCCTCAGCGCTTTCTTGGTGACCTCCAGGACCGCTTCGCCCACGACGGATGAGGAGTTCAACTCCTCGTCAGGTCGTATCACGATCACTTCGGCTCAGTCGCCCACCGTCAAGGCCTCGCCAAATTCGACGATGGACATCTCGTCCAGCTCTAACAGAGCATTCACAGCGGGGAGAGAGTCCAAGCTGATGTCGCCATCGACCTCCCCCGTCACTCCGTTGACGAGTGTGTATAACTGCTCACTGCAGTCACGTGGGGCTTCACTGCTCGACACGTTGGACACCTCGTCCGACGTCCTCGACGTCCCAGACGCCCTGTGTCTCATCCTCCTCTCCCTCCGCGACCGAGACCGGCCGGATGAGGTCGGCAAAGTGGCAGCACCGTCGCCGCACCCAGGTGCCACAGAACCGGCAGTCCTCAACGAGGAGTCCGTGTCTCGCGAGCCACGCAGCTCAGAGCCATGCGGTCCATGACCTTCGCTCAGTGGTATCGGTGCTACCCCACCTGCATTTCCTGGGCTCCGCCCATGATGCCTCGACCTACGTTCGATCGTGCCCCTCGGGACACGCAGTGGTAAGTCATTGACCTGGCTCACACCGCTCCGCGGATAACATGCCGCTCCATGTAGGTCCTATGAGCCTCCGTCATGGACAACAGCAACTTCGTTGCTCACCAACTCGGACATCCCAATGTCCAGCCAAAGGCCGATTCGGCCTCGTGCCCGCGCCAAAAGCGCTTCTGCTTCCTAGCAGAGGTGGTTTCATGACTCACCAAAGCTCCACTAGGAGCGAAGTGCGTGGCACCCAAGGTCTCCGACCTCCAGTCGATCCATGACTCATGACGCTCCAGCCATGCCATGCCAAGGATGAGATCATTTCTCGAATCCAGGTCTAAGACCAAACAGCGTTCCACGCTATCCAAGTCTAAGGTGATCATAGATTTGTCGTGCGGCTTTGGTTGGTGCGGGTCGCCGGTATTTTACTCGCTAGCTGCTCGACTGATCAACTATGTTTATGAAATAGCCCAGCAGTCTATCACCACAAGATTGGTGAAGCCCCTGAGTGGAAACGTGTGTGTGATGATCACACTTCCTTCGAACACAACACTGATTCACGCTGCTTTGAGGCGAATCTGGCTCTTCGCAATAGCTTAGGTCTTAGGTCCTGAAGCAGTCAACGAAAAGACGTTTACTCCGTGGAGCAGCCGCTGCAGAGCTCTGGGCTTAGAATGAGACACAAGTACAGGACAAGTTTCGATTCCGCGGGAAAAGCTGTCAAAGGCGTTCAACAGGGTGCAACAAATACTATCGTCGCCAACAACGTCCCGTTAGACACTGGATAACTTCTTGGGTCGCTAATGCACGTGGCGAGTTGTTTCCCGTCCGTAAGAGCTATTTTATCAGCGTGTACAAGGCATTGCTACGCGCTGTCGTCCATTCCAACAGGCTAGGCTTCCTTTGCAAGTATTGGAGAATTTGCATTGGTTTCGAGCCGTATTGAACTACCCAGATCAATTCAGCGGTATTCCGGCGTCGAGGTTTGCTGGAATTTCCAGCCTTTAGTATAACGTACAGATGGATGCGTCTGACGACGGCCTTTGCGCGCTAGAGCCAAATCTCCGTCAGTACCTGCCTTAAAGTTCACGGACACAGAGAAACTGGAATTCCAAACAACAAAGGCGGTCTGATCAATTAACGTGCGCGAACTTCAAAGCAACGTCCTCGCGGTGCTACACTGGGGTCATATCTGGCAGCGACCAAACGGGCGAAACTCAGTCAGTGTGTGCTTCCCCATCGACAGCAACAGCGCTATCTCCTGGGCGTCAAAACGAGCGAGCCGCAACACTACAGCTCAACCGTACAACAGGATTTTATCGTTGGCAGAATTCCAGTTCAACTTATCTTGCACGGCAGTCCATGTTGCAGGCACGAACAACGTGACGGCGGATGCAGGATCAGCCTGGTCAGCCAATCGCCCTCTTCACAATATCCGGACTAACTACTCTATGTCTTGGACGCAGGTGCCAGTGCAGTCGCCTTTCGACGATCACTGCAGAGTGTGGGGGACATGCTCCGTGGACACGCCCTGGCAGTCACTACCGACACCAAGTACAGTGCCGACTGGAAGCTGTGGAAGCAATTTGCCGCAGGATGGGGTGGTCCCCGCGGTTTCACCGGTCCGGCAGTACAGCAAACAAACGGCTTGGATACTTCGCAATCTATCTGTGGACGTATGGATGGAATTCACGAAGTCGCGGAAACCGGTATCCAACGATCCAACTCAAACTTGTCAGTATTATATGGTACCATCGCCGCATCTGCGGCATTGAATTAGCCACGTTGCCAGACTTATCATTCTGCTGAAGGGGATCAAGCGTCTGTCCGACTCAACTACAAAGAAACAACCTATCACTCCTGCATTTCTGCGCCTGCTATCGGTGAATCAACTGGAGCCAACCCCGCCAGCGCCATGTCACCACAGCTCTCAAGAGTTACCGCTCGCGCAGCAGGCGTCCCACCAGTCAAATACTCAACACACTCAATAAGGAGCGGAGGCGCTACTGCACTCGTAAACGGAGGTGCTGAAGGCTTGGTAAACAAACTTCTCGGGAGATGGATGTCCAACTGCTACGAGGATTAAACCCACTTCTGGCAGCGACAACAATGACTCAGCTCTCGCGACGAATGGCCTAGCACCGACACCAAAACTCTCGAAGGCGCTCTTTACCAAGAAATATGGGACTGCTCACCACGCCCGTCTCGATGGACCCAGGCTAAACGCCTTTCAATCATTTCCCCATTACATGCTCGATGGAATGATCTTGTGCGGTTTGGAAATGAAGTATTCCAGAGATACACCGTTCAGCGGATAGGTGTGAAGTACCACAGCAAGTCGTCTCTCGTTGCTTCTGTCACGGGGACACTCTGGAAGCGGTGAAGTTGAGCATCACGTTGGCAGAGTCGCTGCAAGCACGGTCTAGCGGGCCTAATACATGTCGCCACGTGCTGTAGTCTTCCCATCAGTGACCGCTATCCTTTGCGGGTCCGATACATCGAGCAATAGGCGGAAGCAACCATTCCGCGAGCTTTTGGGATCTTTGCCGAAGGTATTGCAACCACTTCGTCGATTGCGTCGAACTCGAGCCCGAGAACGCGCTGGTGTGTCGTCCATTCGGTGAACTTATCGGTGTGTACGGTGTCAGCGCCTAAAATGACCATCATTACATAGCGAACGGAGCGGTCCATGTCATTGCACGCGGTACCGACGCCCGCAGCCATGTTGATGTGGTCGTCTACCCAATGATAGTTGAAGAAACCGGCCGGGGAAACTGCGTTGGTATGACAGCCGTAAACATGGGAAATCGCTCCACCAAAGATATCGTAGAATCCAGGGAACTCTGTCCACCCGAAAGGCGCCGATAGCTCGATCACCAAAGCGTTCTCCTCCTCGGTCAGCTCGGCGAATTCTAGTCCAGCTATCCCAGCCTACGCATAGCCCTAGTTCTATTGTAGCCCTTATCAAAGGATCTCCAAGCTGGGGGCTCCAGTATCCTATGGATACTATGCATTTGAATACCAAGAACAGCGAGAAGAAAAAAAGAAGTATTCTTAGTGTAAATCGCAGACGATCTAATGAGTAAAGCAACCATTGACTTTGTTTTATTAACACGAATGTACTGCTATTTATTTGAGGACGATTTGAGTAATGATTCACTCATGAGTCATGGGTATGGCTTTAAGTACATCAACAAGACGCAGGCCTTCATGTTCAAGATACGAGGAGTTGACTCCACGTGATAACTACCTGCTCGCCTGCTCCATCATCGAAACTAGTTGGGGCTTAAACTCGAGTAAAACCAAGCCGAGTTTAGAGTAAATCTGAAACAGTGGTAACTAGAGTAAATCGTAGAATCATCGGGTGCTTGTCCCTTTACGCACAACGCGCGCTTCGCGCTATCTTGCCCGGCGTTTCCAGTGTCGATTGTGGCACACCAGGCACGGGCTGGTACAGATAAAACCTCCCTCGCAGTGCAATGCAGTCGCCTGCCGCTGCTTCGGTGGCGCTGTGCGCCGACCTTCGGGAGCTGCGACAGTCGCATCTTCCATGTTTACTTGAATAATAGGGTTCTTACTCTAAATACGCCCAATTCAAGTTTACTCAAATCAACGCCGAAATTACTCGAGATTAGGCTCGTTCGATCGAAACTGTCAAGTCTCAGTACACGTATGCGCTCTTTCCTGTCTCTTCCTTCACGAAGGACGAGTGGGGCAATGCCCGCCATAAATTGGACGTGAGGTGGGGCATATCGATTGATCCTAGACCTCATTGTAGATGATATGGCAATTGGCATGATGACCCGAAGATGGTCTCCGTTGCCGCTGTATCCAGTTGTTTTGCACAAATATCGGCAAAGCACAAAACTTTAAAAGTAATTATGTGAATGTTTCCATGAGATTGGCTACTGTGAACTTGCTGGCGGAGTTTCAGTGCCCCTCCTTTTACTGCTCTGCTAACACATCTGATTCTGGTTCTTTTGGTTGGGTAAGATGACATGGGCTATAATACGTAGGCGGTAACAGTGCTAAAGCCTTTCTAGTCTAGATATCGCACGATTTCTCTTGAACAGTGGCACGAACAATTCTGTGGATTTGCATTATTGCTGGTAAATGTAGAATATCGAAAATCGATAGACATGTACTGTTATTTAGAAGTGATCTGCCAAAGAGCCGAAATTCTCAACGCGGTCTATAACTTGCCAGACATCTTATTGAGTTTCTCGGTATATCGCCGTATCATTTCATCGGCGTTTTCCACTGTACTGAACCTCCGCGTCAGATCTGCCGGCATCTCCTTCGCAACCAGCCACTTGTTGACAAGCGCATTCTGCAAGTTTAAGGCCATTTTCTCGGTACGGGGTTCCTTCTTCGCCGCATCGAGTATGTGAAGCAGGTGTATATCGATGTAGTTAGCCCGGAGGCCGTCGATCACACTCTCCTTTTGGTTAGGAAACCGTTTGTTGAAGTCGTTCAAATACATAACCCATACTTTGAACTTCGGATTGGCAAGCGTTTTATCGCCTGCTGTATGGAGGCTCAAGAAATGAATTGGGGTCTTTCGCCAGCCCAACCACTTCCCAAGCCACATCCTTTCCACATGTTTTGATATTCTCACTGTGTTTGGGATTTTCATCGCCTTCTCGATCATATTGTCGACGCCAAACCATTGAGAATTGGTTCGAAGCGGCTCAAACCAGGATTTCCTTCTTCGGGTTCTCCTTGTTGAAAATCTTCACGTAATTCATCCACTCCTTGAATACCGGAGTGCTGAGGACGCTATCTCCCACATTGTCAAGGCCAAATAGCTTAAACGCCTCCTTTGGGGGGGTTCTATCCGCAAACATGTTCCGAATCTTTTCCGTCTGCAACTTGGTTGCTGCGCTTTCCATCTTTGGGAATTGCTTGGCTGCTTCGAGGATTTGGAGCAGAGGTCGATCGCCGAAGCGAGCTTCCAAAGTCGAGAATAACGTAGATAGCTTGTTCGGGTTGTCGGTGACGATGGTATTTATGTACGAGACCCACGTGTTAAGAAGCGGGTTGTGTGAGAAGTCATGGTCTGTACGATACAGCTTCAGCAATTCGAAGACGTCGTGGGCAGACTTCCCGCTGTTCTGCCACATTACGAGCTGCGCAGATTCCAATCGTGTGGCGATATCTTTAGTCGTATCTTTCGATTTCGCCACTTTAGTGATCTCCGCCACTCGGTCATCGCCGATATTCCGCGTTAACGTCTCGATCATTTTCGTTTGATTGTCGGGATACTTAGTATTGAAAACACCCACATACTTGGCCCAAATGTTGAACAGCGGATTCTCCAAAAGGGTACTTGTTGCCTGTTTCAGCCCCATATCAACCAGAGCGGTGTCTGGCAATTTCTTACTGCTCTGCCAAACCTGAATCAGATCATCCTCCACCTTGGTGGCGATGCTTTTGGTCTCTTCCACACTTTTTCCTTCTTTGATCAATCCGAGCACAGAGTCATCGTCAATCTTGAGATACTTCTTCAGCGTTGGTATCATCACTGCAGGTTGTTCGGGATAGTTCGTGTTCAAGTCGGCAATGTATTTACCTGGTGAATTGAGGGCTGCTGAGAATGCCCCACTTGGCCTTGTCAAGCTTGAACAAATGGAATACCTCGCCCGGATCCTTTCGGATAGTTACCCAATGTTCCATTTGCTCCGTTTCAAGTCTTGCAGCGAGGCTCTTGATTCCGGGGATCATCTTGCCTTCTTTAATCATGTTGTACAGTACATCGTCGTCGTACTGAGTAGTCAGTGTCTTGATTGCGGTCATTCCTTTCTCGGATGCCTTACTCAAATTGACCACGTATTGTACCCAGGTACTCAACTGGGGATCGTAGAACAGCCCGGACCTAGCCTTCGTAAGGTGCATGCGCATGAAGACGGTATCAGCAGATTCCCCCTTATTGAGCCAACTTTGAAGCTTTTTGGGGGTCACTTTCGAAGACGTGAAGAAGGATTTAACCTTTCTGAAAGAGGAACAGACAGGCCTGTTCTCTCTTCGTCGTCGTTGTCACCAGCAGTTCTTAGGAACCTCGCTGTGGAACCAGAAGCCTCGCTGACAGAGTAGGAGCTAACCCTCTGACAGGAAGCCTTTCGACCCTGAAGCTTCAATACACCCGATGAAAAAAATGGTGATAGTCACTACCAGGGTGTGAAGACGCATCGTGTCTTGGAGAGCAAGTTGGAAAGTGAACAAGATAAGGTTTACATACCGCCACGAGAGTGTTTGTTGTCGGTAAGTAAATACTTGTCCTGGCAACTAAACAGTGATCAGCTTGAAGCCAACACTTTTACTGATAACCGTAGGAGCTCAATTAGTGGCCCGGTCCACTACTTGGTTTTTTTAGGTAGCCTGGCCGAGTCGGAATCTCCAAAAAATATGGTGTGTGCTTCCCGATACAAAATAATCATGGAACCCTTTTAAAAAATGTATCAATGAACTGCTATTTATTCCGAATACTATTATAAGAAATAGTGCGCTGCGTAGACTCAAATTCGTAGCTGATCTGTAGGGCTGATTCCCGTCCAGCCTGTCATTTCCGTGTCCGCGAGACGGAAGTCTCCATCCATTTCTACGCAATTGCGCACAGCATACAAAAGTCGATTGCGACAGATTTCGTCGCTGGAATATCGTGGTAGTTGAAGGGCGAAGAAACACGTGTGAGACTTTGGCATCTGCGAGTCCATCCAGCCCCCAGTAGTACCTGTCGATGAACTGTTCCCGTCTCCACTACCGGAAGATGCAAGAGCCTGAATTTTAAACTTCTGGTGGAACTGCGCAGAGCCCAAAGGCAGACGCGAACGAGCCCATACAAACCGCAAAAACGCTCGTTTATCCTCCGATCCGAGACTTTCCAGCACGCGCCAAAATCTCTGAATGAAATCATCATTAGGAGACAAATCTTCGTCGTACTCGGTGTTGGCCTGCAACAGCTTCACGTCCACTTCTGCAACGCCACACATGCGTTTCTCGAGCTCATTCCACGTCAAAAGTGTCAACGCAGAGACCGGCATAATGGAGTGCAGTCCTTGTTTCACTATGTTCATCACCTCTTGAGTTTCTTGAGTACGTGCTCGAAGCATAGAATCTACGTATTCTTCCAGATTAGCCAAAGTCACGGCAGTATTGGTACCGTCTTCACAAAGCTCAATTGTTCGTCCATCTGATAGAATAGTCGTAAATACCAAGTCCATCGCCTCTAGTTGCTCTTCTAACTCGCGCTGCTTCGAGTTTTGGCGTTTAAACTCGTCTAAAATACCTTTCAGCGTCTTCCACAATGAATACGCGACGAAATCGATCTCTTTTAGCGTTTCTAGTACACTCTCCGGGTTTAATTCATCTTCGCCCACGAGTTGTTTCCACACTGACATTGCCAGATCGAGCCGAACGCACACTCGAGTCCGTAGACAGATGCCGATCATCTGACCGAGGAAAAATAACATTTCACAGTAGAGTTGACGCTTCTCTTCGGCGCTTTCTCCAGGTGAGGACGGTACCTCCTCGTCCGTTTTACGGTTAATAAGTACCCCATTAAGCACGAATTTCTCACGGTTGGCTCCGACTCCGTTCCTCCAATTCGGACTAGGCATGAGGAAGGGCAGGACACACGCGGATACCGATACATTAGGGTCCAGTTTCAACGACGTACTACTGGGTCCTCCATTGGCAGAATGATCCGAAGTTGAGCTCGTATTATCTTCATTTTCTGGTACGTGAAGCATCTGTAACTCAGCGAAGAACTGCGAAAAGAACTCTCGATATGGACCACCGTAGTCGTCCACACCTTCACCCTCGAATTTCACCTTAAAGCTGCGTAGTTGACCGTCATCCATTGGATGTGAGTAAACCATACGCAGCGTTTTAAGTGGTAAGAAATGGAGTTCTTCGAAAGACTGGCCGAAGAGCGACAGGAACAAGCTGCTGACTGTTCCCTCGTGACATTTTGCAGCCGCTGCCTTCAGCCGGTTAACTTGTAGCTGCGGTAAATCTTCGGGATAATCGTACTCGTCATCGGATTTCTTGGGTGAATTAGCTGTCCGCTCCATCAACGCCGTCCAAAGTGAGCTTTTCACACAGACAAAGAGACTACCGCGACATTGCGACATCAGTCGACACGGCAGCGAGTTCGAATCCGGCAAAAAGTAGTGCCATGTAAGGTCGAAAAACGGCAAAGCGCGACTAATATACATGTTGCAGAACCGAAGAAGCGCAAACCGTGCGACGATCATCTTGTCAAGTTTCTCTTGCGGCATTGCAAGTACGTTAGAGGCGCACGTAAGCTCCAAAACCGCAGTCTTCTCTTTGATAGTAGTGATAAGTTGGTTTGGTGTCAGATTCCACGGACTAATTCTCGAAACCTCACAGAAATCGTTGATCACACTCAACAATTCACGATCCACTGCAATGTTCCACAATGAATGTTCCCCGTACTCAACGAGTTCTTCTAGAGAAAGAGTAAACTGTAGCGATTGGCCTTCCGTATCCCCGATTAAGCCCAAGTTTGAGTCACTTCTTGAGGCATTTGAGGCCTCAGGTGAAAAAGTAGTCTCAACTGTAGAACTGGCCACAGCGCTCGTCGCTGCGCCTGCTACCAAGCGTAACTTTGACGGATGGAAGAACCACACTCCAGGTTCATTGTCTACCTCCACCCAGACACGTCCACTTGCAATTCCCACTACAACTCCACTTCCACGAGGTGTTCGAACTCGGTCATCGCAGAAAAAACCAGATTTTTCACACGTTCCTCGCGTGACATCCACCCAAAGTGCTTTGCCTGATCGCGTAGTAACGTATTTCATGGATCCTTTCAGCCACTCTGCGGTCTTTTTGAACGCCGCAGCAGCCATCGCAGCTCGCATGGAGCTGTTAGCCACCCAGTTGGACATCATTTCGCAGGCCATCAAGCAATCCTCAACACTAGCGCCTCCCTCCTCTCCAGTCGGAGAGACCTTAGGCTCACTAGACACACAACTATCCTTCAAGAAGGAAATCTTCTGATGTCGTGAATAAAAGGCGACAGCGGGGCACACTTCTCCGACAATATTATCAAACGCCACGCCCAAATCAACGCCATTTTTACTGAAAGAAAGTTCCCCTTTCTCGCAATCCAAGCGCAAACCGATGCAGTCGCCTTCCGTGAAAGTCTCACCGTACGCTCGTACTCGGTTACGCTGGTAGTACAGTGCCTTATCGCCAATAAATCCCCAGGATTGATCGTCAGCGCCAAGGAATGAATCCAAGTTCGCTTGTCGAGTAGCGACGCCTACAAACATGTAAGGAGAGCTGGACTTGTCAATGCGGACGATCCAGGAATGCACGCCAGTCGAGAAGCCCACAACGGCGCACGCGGCTTTCCAGACCTCATTCCCAGAGTAAGATACACTCAGATTATCTTCTGCAAAGGACAGCAAGCTACTGCGACTTCGTTTGCGATCAAATTGAAGCGAACAAGCTTCAGTTTCGGTCGTAGCAGCCAAACAACTATCAGTTCCATTGCCACTGCTGAGGGCTTGTGTAGGTGAAGTATTTGCCGGAGTTTGGATCAAACTAGAGTCACTAAAACCAGTAAAACCTCGTAAAACGTGAAGCAGTTCAACGTATCCTTGGAGGTACTGCGAGAACAGCAGTCGACCCTGCCTCAACTCGCGACTGTGTCTAATGATTGCTGCATTTAAGAACTCCTGGAGAACCAGTTGTGAAGCTTCCAACATGTCTTTATCGATACTTTCCACGGCTCTCAATAATCTGCTGATAGTCCGAAGCACTACAAACTTCAGCGGCAAATTCGTCGTACCCAGGCAGCATCGCAGACGACGTAAAACAGTTTTAACAACATCAGCAGAAAGCGAAAGCGATGAACGTGCAGGAGCAGCCAACAGCGCGTCTAGAAGCCAAATAACAACCTCAATTCCAGGTTCTTCCAGTACAGTTTTATCTGGTCGATGGATCTCCCGTTGAGTCCACAGAACCGCTTCGTAAGCTTTGCCCGACGCTGCAGTTTCCAGTTCATCCAAACAAAACTCAAAAGCTGCTGAAGCAACACTAACCCCGTCATGGTCGATAAAAAATCGAAACGCCTTTGAAAATACCGCATCAACAGATAATTGTTGAAGCTCCGTAGTCTTGAAATTCGTCAAAGAAGTTCTCGAAATAATTGCAAATTGGTCGCCACGTAGTAGGACGAGTTTGAGCAGCTTGAACCATTTTGCATACGAGATCAATCGTGGTACAAATTCAGCATTAAGCCTCGGAGTCGTTTGATGCAGGAGCGTGACCATACACTGACGAGCATACAGAACTAATAAAGTGTTCTCGGATTCTCGCAGTTGTTGGATAAGACCTTTGAGCTCAAGTTGACTGATTTCTTTCTGGAAATCCTCCTCAAATGGGGAACGCTTCGCATCAGATGCATCGTCAATAATTGGCTGAGGGGACGAAGACGCTGACTTCGCTTTCATTTCCACTGCATCAGCTCTCCATGATTTCATGAACCGCGACTTGGTGTTGGAGAGGAATCCTCCGTCTTCAAATGGGAAATACATTTCAGCAAAGAGTTTTCGCCCCATTTCTTTATCGTTCAACGGGGGAACGTCGCTATCCCAGTCTTTCTGTCCTGGTTTGCCAGAGTCGCTCTTTATCAGATCGTCGCTGTCTCTCCGAGCTGCCGAACGATTGTTGAATGACGAAGTTTGGGTTATATTACTCGGAATATCGTCAGAATTCACGACGTCGTCCTCTTCTTCATCAAAGCGAGGGGAATCTCGACCTTTATCTCGTTCTTTATCCAATGTTGACTGTAGCTTGCTCAGATATTCCAGGTTGTCGACAATCCAGGCCGAGGCGTTCACAATGTCATTTTCAGTTTGTTTTAACGCCAAAACGCACCAATCCTCTGGAAACCCCATCAGCATCAACTCCTCCACGAACTCGGCTCTCGTTTCCTCTGCGTCATCTTCATCATCCTCATCATTGTCTCCATCCTCTAAACTCCCGTCTTCCTCGTCGTCTTCGTCTTCCTCGTCGTCGTCTTCTTGCTCCGTAGGATCCCAATTCTCATTAGCCGGTTCATCGTCCTCTCCATCGGATAAATTACGGTCATTTAAACGCATTATCTCTGTCGGGGTCTGTAAAAAACTTCGCCGTCCTGTACTTCTCGACGTGGTAAAACTCAGCTCTTCTCCATTCGAAGGCGTCATATTCTCAATGCGAGCAGTTGAAACATCGCGTTTAAACTCGAACGCACTTGTCAGTTCCGCCTCTCCTTCCTCGCCAAGCTCAACCAATGCAGTGTAGACTTCCCGACGCAAAGCGCTCACTCGCTTCTCGACGTTGTAGAGCGTTTCGTGTCTAGAATTTGTGTCCTGACTTACTGCTAACTCCGTTATGACCTCGATCAGAGCTGGTTTGGCTAGCAGTTCGTCGACTCCAGAACCAGTTCCAGCTATTTGTACCAGTATCTTCAGTAACAGACAGCCAACGTTCAAGGAAGTCAGGTTACTATCGACACCAGTGTCCAATTTTCCCGTAGTTTCAGAACTATACACAACTGAAATCACCTCCGCAGCCTTGTCCACCAATACGTTAAATACTCTGTGATCATAACGTTTAGAAGCGACGTCGTAGATAATACCCGGATACGCGCCGTCACTTCCACTGGTTATTTCAACCGGAACCAACTCGTCAATATTCACCTTCGAATACGATGAAATATCTGCGTCCGAGCTGAAAACTCTCTCGTACCAGGTTAATTCGTTGCAATTCTTAAATCCTCCTTGGGTCTTGGGAAAACTCGCGTTATCATCGATTCGAACGTATACTAACGTGTCAATTTGTGGCTGAGAGTTGGTATCTGACGGGGTCTCGGGGGAATATTGAGATGACGAGTTTGAAGCATGATACTCAAGCGAGATCACCTGGGCATAATCTCTCGATCCTCGCATTTCCACAGTGATACCTGGTCGCAGGAACTCAACTCCTCCACTAAGGAGATAGAAGCATCCTACAGATTCCACAAAGTTGACAGTAGAGAGGTGAAGCGTGTGCTTTCCGAACTGAAGAACGTACTTTTCAGGCTCAGAATCTTCCTTTTCTCGAGAATTCGAGAAATTTTGTGCGATATTTGAAGTCACTCGGATGATACTTTGGCTCCAGATATCATTCGAACACCTGAAAAGTTGCTGTAGAAGCTGAATAAGTTCGTTCGCCAGCATCAAGCTCTGCCGCTTGGACGACTGGTATCGGACCTCAATGTCATTTTGGAGATCGTTTTGTTGATCTACGTTATCTCGCACGTCAAGAGAAAAATGATTATCATGAATGCCACGAGCAACCATCAAAGTCCACGGCACCACTGCGGCATCGCTGTCGGCTACAGTACTTGGTGGGCATTTGGTTAGACAAAATCCGATCATTCTGACCACTTGTTGCACGAAAACATCCTCGAAAGAGTAGAATCCAAAACTCTCTGGCGTCTCGTCTTGTACTAGCACTTTGGACGCCTCAATGGGGTGTTGGAGAGGCAGTAGAGCGGACAACACACGTAGCGCTGACTGCTGTATAACCGCTGAGTTGCTACCCAGGAAAGTTCCCCAAATCAACTTCATCCACTGTGAAAATTGGGAAGTGAAGTGAACAATTCCTTCGGACGAAGAGCTGACTAAAATGAGTAAAGCATGCAACTCTACGAGTTTGAAATGATCATTAACATCCGATAACAGTCCAGAGGGAGATTTCTTCTCGTCGAAAACAATCCGGACGTGGATTGGAGACAAGGAGCGGTTGTGGAAGCGGAAGTGGCTCAACCAGCCATCGAAGCACCGGAAAGCTCCTGTCTTCTGCTCCGGGACATTGTTCATCCCTGGGTCCCAGCCAGCGCCTTTCACAATACCAAGCGAGCGTGATAAAAAACCAATAGCCGAAGAAGAGACGGAAGCGGTTGTTGGGCTCGTTGGAAATCGACCAAAATGGATAGGAAGATCCACATTTCCAGCTGCCCATATAGCAGTACTTTGGGCAACAAGAGAACGTTGGCAGTCGAGAATACCATTCAGATAGAGTCGAAGTTTCGTTGCTTCTAAAACTATCGCCACGTGGATCCATTTCCCCGCAACTACAGCCACTTTCGACACCATTCGCTCCCACATACGGTCCTTTATCGGGGGTTCTCCAGCGCCTCCGTCTCGGTCCAAATCCATGAGGATCCCCACTTCCAGTTGCCAATTGTCAGCGCTTTCAGGCTCGAGCAGTAGATACAGCGATATCTCGCGCGCAGCACCACGAATAAAAACCAACTGGCGGTCTTGAAGTCCACTAGGTAAGTCAAAAAGATCACTATCCATTCGTGAGCGTGGAACGGGTTGGTTGTTGATATACAGCCACGTAGTGACACTGAATTCGTTCGGTTTGAGCAAAGGAGACATGGCTGTAGCAGTCTCAGACCCAGCAGGGGAGACCATGTCGTCGTAGCTGAAGGTGACGCCTTTACTCTGAGAGGAAAAACGTTGTGGCAGTGTGATTATCTCAAAACTTCTTCGAACTGCCACAGAGACTGTAGGAGATGTTTCTATCTGCTTCACATTATCCACAGAGAGCTGCAGTGGCAGGAAACGGTTGGAGATCGAGACGGCTTCATTGAACAAAAGATCTGCAACACCAGATAAAACTGGAAACGTGGGCACGTAGATATCTCCACCACTCGAGGAGTTCTGAACTGCGAAGTGTACACAGATATATCTAAACAAAATCCACAACGACTCCTCTAAACGAGTGAGCTGTTTTTGAATGGTACATTGAGTAAGATTCAGTCCTCCACTTCTGCCCGCAATACTGTCCTTGGATAGAGTAACTTCGCCATTTCCGTCGCAATTCTTACTGGAAAGTGCCTGCATCATTTCTTGAGTAACTCTGAGAATTCCAATGTCACTCACAAACTCAAACTGTTCCGTATTGAAGTGAATCCCCCACGCACTAAGCAGCACAATAACGATCCAGAATGTACTGGTAGCATCACTTTCTCCCGGTTCCATCAACATCGCAGCCTTGTCGGTCATCAGTTCCGTCAACTGTCCAATCAACTCAGAAAATGCTTTATGTTGAAGACTTGAGTAAAAGTATCCAACACTCTGGGATCCCGCTAGAATCGAAGTCGAGGATCGGAAAACAAATACCTGTGAAATCTGATGAACAATGTCGGTTTGGATCGAGTCAAACGAGACCAAAGTGAGCAGTTCCCACAGTGTTTCTAGCCCCCTAACAGAGCAACTAACACGTCGACAGGGATCCACCAGTAGCGTTTTGATCGTACAGGTAGAAGACACCAGCTCGTCCGACAAAATATAGGCCAGAACTTCCTGAGAAACCTGATTCGAAGCGACCTCTGCAGCTGATGCTTTCCACCGGGTAATTGTGTGAAGTATGGTGCGTATTTTTCTCCATTTGGACGAAGGAAATGCGACCAGAAAAGGTAGTTTTCCGTCTGCATACGTTGCGCCAAGATGCCGTTTAGTGGACGACGCAGAGAAGTTGAATGTCGAACTGGCCGAAACTAGAAACGCGGGGTCGTAGGGGGCGATGTAGCCTTCATCCAGCTGGAGATTCAAGTGTTCTTGCTCTTCGTGGACATTTAGAAGAAGCAGAAGTTTACACCGATCCAGAATCGTTTGCTGGAGAGCAGAAATCCGGTCTGAAGCACTTAAATCTGAGTCTGTATGGGGCATATTCTTGATCTCCGTCTTCTTAGCAGCCACACGCCGTCGTAACTGAGCGACGCACTGCCACAAACTGAGAAATCTTCGTGGTGGAGATCGATTTTCTGGTGTAGATCCAAGCTTCAAAGCGAAATGATACGCCTGAGTGCCAAGCATACTGTGATGAAGAAGAACTGCGAAACACGCTGCCTCTATCCGCGTATCGTTTTCTGCGTGCGTAGAAGTCTTGGAGAGTTGCGTCTGCCGTATGATCATTCGATATGACGGGTCTTTCTTAGCGTAGCTGTCTCGTACCCAGTCACACAGCTTCGTCGCTGCAGAAGCTTCAGTCTGAGTCTCTAATTCACTTCCTTGAAGCGAAGTAAGGAACTTTCTTACAACCTCAGGCCGGAATATTTCTCCGTAGTTTCTATCAGTAGGTAGCTGCCATAACGGGATGGTACCTCCGTTATCAGATGAAGGAGGGAGAATTAATGAGAATGGTTGAGTATTTAGTCCCAGAGTAGAAGCCGCTACTGGAAACGGCGTATGCTGAACAACTCGCCCGTGTTTGGACTGCGTAGCGTTCGTATATTTGATGTTTTGCGTCAAGTACTTGGAGTCCAAGCCTCCTCGGAACAATTGACTCACCAACCAGCGATCCGAGAGTTTTGTATCGCCATCTTCACCTTCGTAAGTAAAACACGGATCTCCAATTACAAGCGTCACTGCCATCTCAGCTGCAAGTACAGCCAGCTCCTTTTCCAGTCGGTAGTGCCAGGGCATCGTCATCGCATCAGACGCAGTCACTCCCTTTCTTCCAGTCTTGTCCTCAACTCGAGCGGTAAGTAAATTACTCTCGCTCTTGCGTCGAAAACTTCCCGTATTTTCTTTCTCTGGAGTTCGGGAGCTAAGCGAATTTGCCACATTCTCGACAAAAATCTTCTCTGCGTGTTGAACGTCGCTGTCTCGCTGGTTAAATTCGTCTAATAATCGCAATATCGTCTTCAAACTAGGCAACAAAGCTGCAGCAAACAGAGAATTATTGCTGAATTCGAACAGACTAACCACTAAAAGTGGTAAAAATTGACCAACAATCGAATACTCGACCGTCTCCAGTACTTTACCGTGTTGAGAATTATCCCCCAGCTCAACGCTTTCGTACCCGTGCGTTGGACTGGGGATTGACTCCATTGAAAAGACCTGGCCAAGGACTTCACAGCACTGGCCTAAAGCTGCTAATGCGAACTCAATAAAGCAACGCCAAGGAACGGGAACACGGTCCAAATCCTGTTCATCCACGCGGAATACACGATCAACCACAGTAGCGATTTTCTTTTCGATGCCAGCAGAATACACCAAGGAATTGTCCTTTAAAGTCCATTCGTGAACGCTGGCAGCCCAACTGGAGAGATGTTTCTGTAGTGCCCCGAGAGTATCAAAGAACGCCTTTAAAGTAGCTTCTTGTCGTGGATAAAACTCGGGCGAAGGGCGAACTACAGCGTCTCCTAGACGTCTCGAGAAATCATCAGCAACACGTTCGAACAGGAGTTGATATACTTCAGTTACTAACGATGTCTTAACATCGTCAGGTTCTTGCGGAACGAGTTGATCGGATGGAAGTGCAGCGGATACTAAAGGCAGGAACCGGATGATCAGCGGATCTTCAGTCATTCGTCTTAAAAGAGGCTCAAGTAACAGATTTTTAGACTTTGGAAGCGTATCAAACAGCCACAGATCACGTCTACACAGCAGTCCGCACGCATGTTCCGGACTGTCTCTTAAGAGCTCATGCATCGTGTGCATACAGAACTGACGCTGGAGACATTGACACGGGAAGAAGAGCTCGAACGCCTGCATCAGCGTGGCGGTGGCTTCTTCAGCGATTCTAGTGACATTTTCTCCGTCGCTTGGTGAATTTTCGAGAACGTAGCAAACGTTTCGTCGATGATTGATGTCCACCAGCGTCAATAAAACATCTCGGACTTGTAGAATTGCCACTCGAGTACGTTCCAGCTCTTTTACCCATAAACTGACGTCAGCTTTACGTGAAGAGGAGTCTGGCAAGAGCAGGATAACTGCCTTTGCCATGCCAGATCGTAAAAACTGCGATAGATTCGCTTGAAGAATTCGCATGGATGCTAGGACCATATACATCTGAAGTTTTGGACTATTAAACGTTGACGTCAGTTGAGCTAAACTCTCGATCTTCTTGGAGCTGAGATGTTTTAACACAACTGCGAGGCTTTCAAACGTGGCGCTGCAGTTGTGAATCGTAAAAGACTCGAAACTCCCGTCGAATGCAAAGCTCGCGTCGGACGAAGTACTTGATGAGGTATTCGTCGTAAGAGCTTCAATAACAGTCATTGACGGATGTTGTAACGTGGGGTAGCTTCCAGTTTTGGGAATAAATGGCTGGCATAGTCGATCAAGCTGGGCAAGAATGACAACAGCGACAAGAAGAGCATCAGTCGAGTCCGTACTGGAGCTTGAGTTTCGTCCGTCTTCATCGCGGAAATCCTCATCGGTAGGGTCAATTGCTGGCACTTCAGCTCCAGTATCCGAGCCATTGAACCCAGAGCGAACAGGATCTAGTAGTTCCTGAAATATAGGAGAGGAAAGGATCGTCGTATGCGTGATCCCGTTAGGAAAAGTACTCATATCTTCCCTTTCATTGCTTGATTCTTGCTCGTTCTTGTCGTCATCTTTCCCACCCGTAAGCACAATAGTATGGTAAAACCCAGCAGCAACCAGCGCGACTCTTTTCCCCACAAAATCATCAATAGGGAAGGGATATATCCGCTCATTCGTGTCCCCAGTTCCGAGTTGTCCATGGTTATTTCGACCAAAAACGTACATAACTCCGTTGTCCGACACTGCGATTGTATGGTAGCATCCACACGCGAACCGGACAATATCTTTCCCCTCCAACTCGTCAATTAACCTTGCGTTCGAGAATCTCTGCTGCTGAAGCTGAAGATTAGCGGCTGAAGTCGCATTGGGACGACCCAGACCCAGTTGGCCGTAGTCATTACGCCCAAACGCGAACAAATGCGCGCCACTACACAGAGCGATTGTATGGTAGTATCCACAACGAATCTCCAGACACTCTTGCCGTTCCAAACCTCCTCGTACCTGCACAGGAACCAGTTGGTTCTCCATGGACTCAATTCCCAGCTGTCCATAGTCATTCTTACCAAACGCGAAGGCTTTCCCAGTAGCTGAGACGACCATCGTGTGGTATTGTCCACATGCGACTGAGACTATTTGTTGGTCGCTCAAAGCGTCGACAAGTTGAGGGATTTTACGATCAATTGAGTCGTTGTGTCCCAATTGTCCATAGTCATTTCGTCCAAAGGTGTATAAATTCTGCTGACTTCCGTCTTCACACGCCATGACTGTGTGGTAATAACTACACGAAACCAGTCGAACGATCTTGGCTTCCAGACTCCGGATTATCTTCGGTACACTCTCACTTGTAGTATTTCCATGACCTAATTGACCACGATAGTTGTAGCCACAAGTAGCTGCTCGGCCGTCCATTGTGACTAGAAGTGTATGTTCACATCCATTATACGCGTGAACTTGGGAAATACTACTCTCCATCTTCGGGATCTCACTCAAATGACTCACTCTGGCAGTTCCTCCGTGGCCACATTGGCCATTATCGTTATACCCGCAGGTAAGGACTTTCCCGTCAGCTGTTAACGCTATAGTATGTTCATTTCCAGCGCCAATCTGAACGATTTCTTTCTGCTGGAGTGACTCGATCCGTTCAAAAGACTTACGTGACGCCGTGTCTCCATGTCCGAGTTCTCCGTACGAATTCTGTCCGCAACTCCACACTTCTCGTTCTCCTTCAACTTCGATAAACACAGTCGTGTCAGTACTGAAACCAGAGGGAAACGAGCTCGTTGGTTTCCCTCGTGTCGGGACTGAAGGCTTGGCGCGATCCAACTCAACAAGAACTGACTGAACGTTGAGAGTTTTAAACCTCGGACACCTCGCAGTAGTGACTGGAGTTTCGCTTCGAGTCGTCACGGTTGAGTCTCGAGTCAGTGTCTCCTTCATCTTGGACATATCCAGGGATAGGCTAGCGTTCATTAGAAGCGCGTCCTTCAGCTCGTCTTTCGTTCTCTGCTTGTTCACGAGGTTGTTACCGGGACTGCTGTACAGTAGTCGATGATGCGGAGAGCTCATAGCGAGGTTCACTGCTGTCGTACTGGAATTTATCGCCTTGATCCCTTTCGCTATTGCTTTTTTCTTAAACGTGTCTTGAATTGCGTCTCCGAGAATTTCAGTCTCTCGCTTGCCCCGTGGACTTCCCGATCGCAGTTTACTGGAATCCGGACGGGTAGCACCAATCACTTCATCATCACGGCCAGAATTAACTAGTGGAGGGAGCAGCTCTTCCGTTGTCAGTGATGTAGTGAGTAGCGAGCGTGATGACAGCCGCAGATCTTTCAATCCTGCTTCGGTCCCGTAGTCGTTCGCGCCGAGAAGGACTCTGAGCACCACTAGGAAGTCTCGTACGGAGCCAGTCGCTGCTGCAAGGTGGATCAAGCCATTCACGGCATTGGTACGATCTATCGCGTCCAATTCACTGTTTCCGGAAGTAATCCCTGGTAGCTTTGGCGACGTCGAAGGGAGAGTGAGAGGACGTGGACACATGTCCAGTAAGAAACGCTGGATCTTGTCCGTGAAGTCTGCGATCTCTGCGTCGGAAGACGATGAGCCTAGAGAGCGTGACGGTCCTCGAAGTCCTGAGGAATTGCCACTACCATTTCGTCTCGGACAGAGTGCCAGAAAGCCCATGTTGTGCAGGTATGGCAGTAAATCCTCTAGAAACTCGCGCCTCTGAGTGAGTGTAGCAGCCACTGTAGCATCATGAAGATCGTTAAGTAAGCACACGAGCACTTGAACACCCAGTGCTGCCTCTCTGACCACCTTTTCCTTGGGTTTAACCGTCCCAACCGGGTCTTCAGCTAGCGACGGAGGATCCGACGCTAGCAGATTGTTCTCCATGTATTTGGCGATGGATAAATTCACTTGAACCGCTGCTCTCCACTGTCGGTGCTGAGCAGCAACCGCCTCGTACATACCTTTCATCAACTGTCGTCTTAGTGCGATCAGCTGGTAGACTGGATTCGGGAACGTACAGACTCGCCGCAGCGCCTCTTTCAGCTTGGTCGCCAGGACGGCTGCCAGCTCTGGCTGCTGCAGGTGTCCGAGCACACACAGAGCGTTCGTGAGCTCCCGTTCGTTCCCGTCTTCAGCGTCTGTGGCTACGTCCGTCGTCGTCTCTTCTTTCGCTTCGAATTCTTCGTCTTCCGACGCGCCTCGAGCCGCTTTCGTCTGCGCAGCCAACAACCGCTGACGGATGGTCTTGTCCGGCGCTAACCCGGTCAAACTTACGGCCTCAGTATGTGCAGATCGACCCGTTCGACGGGCTCCTTGAGTGATTTCGATGCGTCTCAGTTGTTTGGCCAGGAATTCCTCGTCCCTCAGTTGAGCGAAGGTCAGACGACCCCAGCGCAAGTCCGGACGTCCAGTGACATTGGATGCGGCACTGCGAGGCTCGTAGCCGGTGCCGCTGGTCGTCCACGCATCGCTACGCTGCATGGCGTGGATCCTACGATCACGAGAGGGAAATAGAACGACGTTTGGATGACACCGCCAAGTGCCGCTCGACACTTAGCCGACCCTCCGAACCGACGATTAAGTTCGGCCTTCCGTGCCACTCGTTCGACACGGGACGCATCGAATTCTAGAGCGATTCGAAGCAGCACAATCCAGTCAATGATTTGGTTTCGCTACCTCCGTTCGCACCAGCGTTTGGTGATAGAATAGCAGTACGTTCCTCTTCTCGTCACTTTACAATTTGCACACGGTTGTATTCATCTACGCTATGACGTTGCCCAAGACGCTTTTCTCCATTTTCAGCCTCGTTGTGGCGTTTCAAGGCGCGTCCGGGATCGAGTACACTGACACCGGCATCGCTATTGTCGGTACGACGGAGCCTCTGAACGTCAACGTGACGGCCGGAACGTCTCGCGAAGATCTCATCTCGTACGAGTTCGCGTCGTATATCGCCGTCCACTTCGCCGGCTTCAACCTGCCGGAAGGAGATTCCGTGGTCATCAGCTCCCCGGACGATAATGTCACGGTCTCGCACACGTATACAGGTCGAGGGCGCGACCAGACCGGGACGTTCATCGCCAGCTTCGTGTCGGGCAACTCCGTCACCGTCACGTACACATCCGTCGGCATAGTTGGTGCCGGTCAGGGATACCGCATCACGGGGTTCTCTCGTGGCTACCCGACGATGCAGCACGAGTCGGTCTGCGGCGACGGGGACCAGTCGCTACCGGCTAAATGCTACGCCCCCGGCACCAACCTGTCCGATGGACTACCTGAAGCTTACACGAAAGCTCAAGCTGTCGCTCGTCTGTTGATCAATGGCACGTACCTGTGTACCGGTTGGCTCGGAGGTAGTGAAGGACACCTGTTCACGAACCACCACTGCTTTGAACAAGAAGACTGGGCGCTTACGACGGACATTGAGTTCGCCGCTGAGAGTTCGTCGTGCAGTGAACAGTGTGAGACGCAGCTCGGTTGTCCTGGAAAGCTTGTAGCCACGACGTCGACACTTATTGCTGATAGTGAAGACATCGACTACTCGGTGGTGCAGCTGCCGGACTGCGTCGACCTCTCTCCGTACGGATATCTCCAAATGCGTGAGTCTGGCCCGGTAGTGAACGAGTCAATCTACGTGCCGCAGCATCCGGACGGCTATGCGAAGCGTATCGTGAGCACTACTGACAATGGAGACAGCACGACAGTGCTCAGTGTTGGGCAGGATGGGAACTGTGGAACGGAACAGGTCGGACACGACGCAGACACTCAAGGCGGTTCCTCCGGCTCGCCGCTAATTGCTTCGAGTGACAACTTGGTGGTTGGGATTCACCACTGTGGCGGGTGTGCGAACACGGCGATCGACGTGCGTACAGTGCTGACGGACTTGGCGTCGAAGAATATCACGATCAAGAACCTCGTGGCATCGGAAAATGTGGGGCAAAGCAGTCCACCGGCGTACGCTCAGACACCATGTGCTGCCCAAAAGCCTAAGAACTCGACGCCTTCTGGGCAGAACCACACGATGCCATGCCACGGATCGAGTAACACGAACTTGACGAGTACAAGCACGGTGACAGTCACGTCGAACGTCACGACTTCGAACAGTTCGATCACCACGCCTTCAAGCTCGCCGACATCGTCGCCTTTAGCGACAGCAGCAGCGTCGACTGCGGCTTCACAGAGCAATTCGTCTCCTAGTACTGCCACGACAACAACCTCAACTGTAACATCCAATACGGCTGCACTCACGTCCGCCTCCGTGGTGACATCTACAAAACCCACCTCATGGTCTTTATCTGATACAGCGACGACTCCAGTAGACACAGTCACGTCGACAAGCTCCTCGAACACGACAACGATCACCGGTACAAATGCAACATCCACGTCGACTACAGTGAAGACGGCAAGTAGGAGATTGGCTGATTGCGATTCAACTCCTGCTTCAACACCAAGTACGACTAGCGCAACCGATACGAACTAGCTGC